>JAPCYP010000091.1:1200000-1800000 GCA_035048595.1 Echinosophora koreensis
CTAGGTTGCTTGAGAGAGAGCACTTCTGAGTTTCTTGATAAGCGTGAGAGAGAGTTCTCAGAGTATTCTCCATGAGGGGATAGCTTGCAAAAGCTTCCTGTACTTCGAGTTCTTTAACAAAGAACTTTAGACAAGTTGAAGTGTTAGAGCAGAGACAGGTTGTAAACCAGTTTGCACATAGTCAACAATCCTAGTCAGCAGACAGGTTGACTTTTTGGCTTATACGGACAGGTTGATACTTAGGTAGACAAACAGGTGAGTTTTGTAATCTTCTGATCTGTACACTAAGTAGATAGGTTAGCAACCACAAAGTAGGTTAATTAAATCATTAACCAATGTTTAGTTTTCATCAAAACTTAGGGAAATGCACACAGACATTTTAGAGACTTAACATTAACATCCTCAACAATCAACACTAATAAGAGCACAACATCGTCATCATTATCATAACAGTCTCATCATCAAACATCATCATCATCATGTTATTTAACACATCAATAAACATCTTACATACATAGGCATACTAATCATCAATTAAAAGCATATCATCATAAACAAGACAACATCATACAATAGATACGATATCAAATAGACAGTTAGTATGCAAAACGGGTCCTGGGTTGACCCTAATCTTACGTTACCCCATAACGTACATGTTCATACTAGCCCTCCTCCCCATACCTAGTATGAAGATTCCCAAACGATAATATTGGCAAACTAGACACGTTCCCTCGAGCAGCTCGACGAGTTCCCCAAGCCGTAGCCAAACAAGAAGAGGATAACCAATTAGTCTCTAGATCTAATAATAGAAAGGAGACCAAGAGAGAGGGAAGACAACGATACCTTTAAACAACACTATCGTGCTACTTCTCTCCCAAAACTAGAGCAAGAACACCAAGAACTTCAAGAGGTTCAAGGGAAGGAAGAGAGAAGAGGTTTCTGCCACACTAGGATTACCCAATGTGCCAAAATAGGGTTTAACCCGGTAACCCTCGCGCTACTGTTCTATTTATAGACTCTGAGACCCGAGTACGGCCGTGCACCCCACTAATCACTGACGTACTTACATTGGCGTCAGCGAGACGCGATCACTTGCCGAGCACAGTCGTGCTCCCTATCGAGCATGAGCATGCTCGCAAATCCCTTGCACGGTCGTGCTTCCTATTGAGCACGGCCGTGCTTGTAATCCAAACGGTCATAAGAAGCAGCCTTGAGCACGGCTGTGCTGACACATGAGCACGGGCGTGCCCGTGCTCATGCATCAGGAAGGGATTTTAAGCCTAGAAATCCCACTTAGCCCTCAACAACAACTCTAAGCTAAGCCCTAATGCTTAACCAAACAAACAAGGCACACACAGAAGCACTTCTAGGAATAGAAAGCATTTAATGAACCTTATCTTTATTGTGTCGGAAGACATGACTTTTATTTCCTGGAGCTAAATGTTGTAGCATGCACAGAGCATAATTAGGCTAAACAGAAATTACTTGAAAGCATACCTGTAGTTGTTTTCTCACATCTGTTTTCAACACTATATATAATCTTTTGGTCATTAAGTCTAGTTTATTTTACGGTATGTTAATTGTTGAACATTGTCACTACACACACTATTTTGTAACCATTAATCTCAACTATAACGAACAGTCTTATTTACTCGTGGGAACGGTCTTATTTACTCTTTACTACTTGTCGGGATTGTGTACACTTGCACATACTTAGCACACCTGTTTTTAAGGCAACAAAAACTCTAAAGCAATTACTTCCTTAGTTCCTTCCTTAACAATTAACGTATGTATCAATATAGAATAACAATGAAAAGTTTAATATGAAAATATATAGGTTAGAATACATTTTTGGTCCTTTATCTTTTGAGTAAAATTCATTTTGGTCCTTTATCTTTAAAAAGATTCATTTTAGTCATTTATGTTTCAAAAGTGACCTAAAATGGTCCTTTCCGTCATTCCCCATCTAAACTCCGTTAGAAACTGGTGATGTGGCCGTTAAAAAGATTCATTTTAGTCCTTTATGTTTCAAAAGTGACTCAAAATGGTCATTTCACGTAGGCTATGATTAATGGAGTAAGTAACAGAGCTTACGGAAATGACCATTTTGGATCACTTTTGAAACATTAAGGACTAAAATGAATCTTTTTAAAGATAAAGGACCAAAATGAATTTTACCCAAAAGATAAATGACCAAAATGGTATTTTAGCCAAATATATATTAGCCCATTTGAACTACATCATGCTGAGTGAGTGAGAAAGAGAGAGAGAGGGAGGAGGGATAGGTAGTTGGTTACTTATTAAAATGAATGTCGGGCACACATCTAGAGCATGACAGTCAATCAGGATTAGAGACATTCAAGTTAGTACTAAGAGAATGCTAACCAATGCCATAAGACATTGGTTAAGGAGAGAGGGGGAGGGGGAGAGATGGGGGTATGCTTTCATGTGTATTCATTGGTTACTTATTAAAATGAATGTCGGACACACATCTAGAGCATGACAGTCAATCAGGATTAGAGACATTCAAGTTAGTACTAAGAGAATGTTAACCAATGCCATAAGATATTGGTTAAGGAATCAAAAGGAGAAAATTTTCATTTAAAATTGATGCATTTGATATTTTGAGGAATGATAAGTTATGTTTTCCAATGAGAATTTACTTTTTTTTTTTTATATTCCTTAACTAGTGTTTTATGGGCATTAGACAGCATGAACTTTAAAATAATACAATTTTTTAGTGATATATTTCTTGCATGAAAGGCGTAAGTCCGTTACTGCTATAGATGTTGTCTATTATCTCAAGAGGCATGGAAGGACTCTATAGATTTGGGGGTTAGGGTTTTCAATTTGTTTTTCTTTTCTTTTTTTTAAGAATTTGATCATTTTCACTCATCCACTGATCATAAAGATTCTCATGGTTTTTAAAATTGGACCGGACCGACCAGATCAGCAAGTTGGATCGGGAACCGATTTACCATCTAGACCTATTCACCCAAAAAACTGACCAACTAAAGAACTAATGGAACTGTTACTCAACTGGGCAAACCAGTTAGAAGCAGCGGGTTTTCCAGTTTTCATGGTTCGGAAAATCGTTGAATTTTAAAACAAAAACACTGCAAAACGGCTTGACCAGGTTGTCCCTCTTCTCCCTCGTGAGTCGCGACCCAGCTCGCTAGCTCAATACCTGATAGTCAAGGGAGACACTAGCATGAAAGGACTCCGACATGAATCCAGTTATGATATAAACTTTTCCATCTAATGAGAAAAACCATCAACCTGAATCAAGCAAATCTAATACTTCAATCATAATGTTAATGTCCACTCAAAATCCCCAACAAATCTTCCATTATGAAGCAGCTTGGGTTCCATCAGCAAGACAAACAAAACATTGCCACGAACATGTGCTTCATTGAAACTTATAAAACGGGGAATTATGATCTCACAAACACAAACACAACATCATATGTAACAATAATAATAATAAAAAATCCCTTCAAAATACCAGCTCTCGCAATCCTTCTCTACATCAAAGGAAAAACAGACAAATTGGGTAACAATCAACTAATCAAACTATAGGCTAAAATTGGAAATTGCTGAAGGAAGCTTATTGTGTACCAAATTACAAGGTATTCAAACCTCTATTACCGCATATGAAGACAGAGACTGAATTCCGGAACAGCCACCTTATATTTCTCACTTCATCATTTTAGAAAATTGAAAACCGCAAGCTACTGCTTGCTGCAAACAAGTTGTACTCCTCCATGACAGTAGTCTCTTTCTTATTGCAAGCACGATCGTTTTCAACATGATCTGCTGAACTTTTTGAGCTGAAATCAACATTGTCACCATTTGAAGATGCAGTTGATTTACAACCAGTTGAAAGAGCAACAGGCCCACCAAAATGAAACAAAGAAAAACCACTGTTATTTTCTTGTAACTTGGCAGAATCACAAAGTCCTACTTCCCCATTCAATACCGGCTTTTTGGAATTAGCTCCAGCTGAAGCAACCCTTTCTGCAATAGATCCATTAAGATGTTCTTGCATGGATGCTGGCTTAGAAATTTGAGTCCGTACCTCTGCATTTAAGCCCTTAACTCTCGCAACTGGCTGATAAACTGGGACAGCAGCAGGGTTAAATAAGGGTGTTGGTTGCTGTAAGGCACCATACTGCAAGCAGAAACGTGGGTCCTCATTTAAGCTATATCCAAGAGGGCCAGCATATAAATAGTGATTTGGATTTGGGAAGGGCATCAACCCATTTGTAGGCGCAGCTGGCCACGAAACTGGATTTTGCGGGTAATAACCCATTGTTGAAGGAGTCCGAAACAATGGAAATTGTATATTTTGGTTTGGCACAGGGGGAAGCATGCTTTGAGGTTGAGAACACACACTCATGGTGGAAAAACCATTATCAAAATTTTGGGCAATTTCCACCACAGAATTCCCCAATGCATCAGTTCCTCTTACATCAAAGGATGGACCAAACAGTGACTTGCTCGCCAAACCCTCACCATTTGCATTACAGATTCTCCCCTTCCCAACTTCGTGACAGCCAGACAAGCCATTTTCAATGCAGGTTGAACTAGCTCGCTCTTCAAATTGTTGGCTAGCATCTTCTGACTCTGATGCTGAGGATTCTGTATTTTCACAATTTGAAGTTGTATTATTATCACCCTCACTGAGGCATGATGAGCAGTTATCAGAACTAGATGAGCTACCCTGACTGGGATCAAAAGAATCATTCAAGGCAGAGCCTCTCGTCGAACATATTCCAGGTTCCTCAGATGCAGTTTCTGTAGGGCTGCAAAAAGCTTCAGCTTCTGCATGAAGATCATTCTGACAGCCTTCATTAGCTTCAATTCTCTTCAAATTAATATCTCCAGTATCAATTTCACCTGAACCATTAACAGATGACCCAATCAGATCAAACTGAACTCCTTGACCGGTGGACCTCAACAAAACATCAGAATCTGAATTACTACGAGCATACTTCTTGCATGAGTCTGTAGGCTCCCAAACTTTCTTTAATTGAATAAAATCCCTGCTGGAATAGTTTCCCAAGGTGACTCTGTTTTTGGGTTTTCCGTTACTACCACGATAAATCTGCTTAGATGTATCTACCGCAGATTCAGACTTACTTGCAGATTTTGTCTCCCGGCTAACTCTAGTCATTCTATTATTATTCTGAGTACAACTGCAAGAATGAAAATCGTATCTGTCATTCATCCTATAGTTAGATCCATAGAATTTCTCATTATACTTAGGACCAACATTTCGACCATTGGATTTTGGAGCATTTAATCTTGATTGCCTGTTTGGTCCGTTTACTCTCCTGGAAGATGTCCCAAAATTATCTCCATAGTGTCTTGGCTCAGATTTGCCTACCATCACACCATTTTCTGAAACAACTGCACAATGGCGCCTGTCAGACCACTTTGTAGGCATATCCAGTTGAAGCTCCTTCCTAAATCTTAGTCTTTGACGAGAAAACTTGGATTGTTCAACTGTAAAAGAACCATTCATTTCTTGTGCATTTGCAATGTCTCCATAGCAATCATCATGACAGTGGTCCTGTGTTCTCAAAGTACTACACTCACTAAAGAAGTCTTCATCTTGGATGTTAGGATAATCATCCCTAAATAAATTAGCATCATCTGTTTCAATAACTGAATTCCCACAGCTAACAGAATTATTTTGCTCCGTATCAGCAACTGCAGACAATTCTTCCTTTGAGACTTCAGGAGAGCCAGGAACATCAATTAATTCAGAACACTTTCTTTCTATATCTTTATCCTTTCCTTTTTGTCTCTCCTTTCTCCGAAGTTTTTTCTCCCTTTCTTTTGTCCTTTTCCTCTCCTTGCGTTCTTCTTCTTCCCGTTTTTCCTTTTCTTCTTCTTCAAGAAGTTTCATCTGTAGAAAATACCATATAGTTAGGATTTAGGAAGAATAATCTCAAAATGGAAGCGGGAGTTTTATTTTCCCAACTTTTGTTCCAAAAGTCTGTTTCTAGAAGCATAATAATTAAGACCTGTTTTTCCAATGTAATGATTTCTTTGCATGCTACATGAACTCGTTCCTCCAGAAGTTTCAGTGCTAGACAAACGAATATGCTGTGTGCATTTTGGCGTGCCGTTCCTTCTCTGAAAGCCTTTTCAACCTGAAAGGATAACACATTATTAGCAGTTAAAAAAGACAGACCCACACACAACAGCCAAGGCCATTGCAAAATAATCCAAACAATCATACAATATACAGATAGATACTGATTCAAAATGTAGAGGTTTAACAGAAAGAAAGATACGGAATTTTATTGATTAGTCTTCTTCTCTGGATCAATGGAACCCAGAGGGAAGAACAAGAGTGGTTTGCAAAGTAGTCTCCAGGGATTCAAGAGCCAGATCTCTCCACAACTCACTAACCAACTAGCTGGCTACCTTTAAATTCTCTGTCTCTGTTTATGGCAGGCAAACTAATTAACTAACTCTAACAGCTTCACCAACAAGGCCTAAATAACAGAGGCAGGCTTACTCGATTCCTTGCGCCCTTATTTCCTCTGGTGTATACTTTCCTAATTAAGGGCAGTTACTAACATATACTTGCTTTGGGTAGATTGATAAATAACTAGTGGACCTTCCAGGTTTTAAACCCAAGATCCGATAAATCATTATCATCTCTATCACACATTCTCTCATTGTGATTAACTAAACTGCACCTTTATCATGAACCAAATCGCATATGTGCTTTCTGTTCTTACTGTTGGAACATAATCAGATTATCTACAAATGAAATCTATGCAGGTTGTACTAAAGTTGCTTCATCGTCATGCAAGTCTAAGCAAAATTCCATGTTAGCATTTTTTAAACTGTCCTAATTGAATGCATATATCTTCTTAGCTTCAAAATCGATGGGTAGACTACATTCCCAATTTCATAGTACTCCACTCTTGTTTAAAGAGTTGTTAAAGAAAACCTCAGGATTCTTAACTTCAGTCAGCTTAAATTTATCATCACAATGTATATTTATTAAGCCAACAATTTTGAACAAAAAAGAAAATATAGCATGTAAAATGCACTAAACATTTTCTGCCTTTTAGAGGGAAAAAGATAAGAGGTCAATCGCAAGCTTAACAAACCTAAAGCCATCCAAGGACAAAAGTAACCATTACTACCTCACCAATATAAATTTTGTTGATTTGTCGTATTAATTTTCTCCTCACTGCACAGTGCACACCATATTATACTTGAATAATTATTGATGAAAAGACCTCAAAACTTAAAAGATAATATAATGATATGCCTGTAAGGAGGAATCACGCCAGATGATTAATCACAAAAATAACGATAATGCAAAGCATGCCTGTTCTTTAAATATAACTGTAGCAGCATCTAGAAGAAATTCTCGAGCAAGTTCAGGGCTCTTTGCGTGCTTTTGAGGACGAGAGCATTCTCCATCAAGCTCATTTCCATCTTTGTCCATCAAATCATCATCCTAAAAACATACATTGTATAATTAACAGATGAAATTACGACAAATTCCAAATAAATGATTTTCAAAATTGCACAAATTATGAACAATAGCAAGGAATTTTATTTCCTTAGTGAAACTTAAACTACCTCATCTTCTTCTGCTTCTTCAGCATGCTCAAAGAACCTTCTGATACTCTGCCCTTTTGTGATTGTAACATAACCATCCCTTACACTTAGCCTGTAATGGACACACTGTTGACCCTTTAATGCATTAGCTTTAACCGAAAGTTCAGTGCAGTGCCCATCTAGCTTCCAAGCTCGAATGGTGATGAAGCACACACTCAAACCACCAAGATCCAGGCCACTGACTTGAACACATCCATTCGTTCCAACATTTTCGAATTCCAAAATGTCAGATTTTCCTTCTGTCGTCCCTACAGCCCACTCAAAGTGATGATACACTCCCGCAGTATCTGCAAATGTCTGGCGCCAATCAGCTTGAATTGAGTCATCAGATACCTGAAAAAAGCAAATGTAGTCGGTTAGGAACAATATGTAATCTAGTCCTCATGGGTAGTTTGAGAAATCGAACTTTATTTTAAGAATGTTACTATGGACTCCCCCTCAAGCTAATGCTTACTAAGCCTTAAGCTTGTTACACGAAAACAATGCATTCCCCCTCAAATTAAAATTAAAAATTAAAAATAAATAAAATGTACTTCACGAAAATAATGGTTGGAAGGCAACTCAAGGATGTTGGAGAGGCCGGAGAGAGTTGCTGGAAAGATAACTTAGCAAGATAGCTGGAATGATCATCAGCCTAACAGAAATTTCTTAGCAAGCAATCTAGCAGCAAGGTCTGAATTTCTCAAAACCGTATTTGGAAGCTTCGACAACAATATCGGAGACCCAAATTATTTAAAATTGAAATTAAGGTAGACAACTACTTCCGGGACTGAGACGAGGCCAGAGTATCTGGGACAAAATGTCATGGCTAGTGCATTTGGGACAAAGACGATGCCATTGCATCTAGGACAAAGAGCCTAGGCCAGAGCATCTGGGACAAAAAGTTGGGCTAGTACAAGTTATAACCAACATAAGTCAGTCGTCGACGGAAATAGAAGTCACCACTAATATCATTCATTCGTGGGAAAGGAGTCACCACCAGAATTATTGTCGGTGGGAAAAGAAGTCACTGGTATGATCCATTAGTGGTTAAGAATTGCATGACAAACACCAGAGAAGCAGACAGTAGAAAAGACCCAAAGATTTGAACTTTGGAACACAACAAAACATAACTCGAGAGCAAAACAGCCACATTGAGGTAAGAACAAATCTGGAAAGAGGGTTGGTCGGCGGCCACGACAAAGAAAACGGCGGCCGGAGAGGTGGAGAAAGAGGCAAGACAAGACATTGCAGATAAAGGTCACTAATGGATCAACGATTTTTTTTTTTTTTTTTAAACTTGGCAGCAGAATAGTGACGGAACAAGTCACGGAGGATGGTACCGCTCTGATACCATGTTGAATTGGAAGGTTTTATGTAGAGAAGGAGGAAAAGAGATAAATAAACTAACAAATAATAAGACTGAAATTGATTTGATATGGTGATGTTTTGATTACAAAGGACAACCCTAATAGTCCTATTTATACTAAAAGTAGAATCCTAGTCTTGATCAAATAGAGAATCAAATCATAAAATATAAATAAGAAATAAATCCTAAGAGATCATCTAGGATACTCTTAAATATTCTAAAATATGAAAAGATATTATCTGATATTTCTCTGATTTTCTAACAGAAAGTACAAAGGATTTCAACATTGAAATATGGAAGTCACACCTCATACTGAAAGGCAGTGTCAGCAACACAAAACCAACTTGTGCAACGAGGTTCTCTGTGCATGCGCTTCAGTTCTTTTAGTTCCTTGAATTCTCGAATAACGTTTCTTCTACAATCTCTGCAAAATCTCTTGCTATCAAACCTGATGGATCCAGGGAAACCTTTTAGTAAAATCAAAAGCATATATAATATAAAAGCTATGGAAAAACTATAGGAGCCTTATCCAAAAACTATATCAACCCAGAAATTAAGAAGAAAACATTGTTTTTTACGTCTTCTAATTAGCATGCGAACAAAGTGTAGGAAAAGAAGTGGCTAAAGTCCAAAACATATCCATTCATCTAGATCTAGTAGCTTGAAGACCCACATGACAATAGAAGGCAACAAGTTCTCTTAGTAAGTAGAACAAGCAAGCAGCCATATGCAGTGCTGAAAATTTTAAATAAATGGCATTGAACATAAAGCGTCACTATGAATCTATCTTTTTCTGAAAGGTCACGCGACTCCAGAGACAAAAGTGCTAGCAGAAAACACTAAACAAACAATCACAGAGATGCAAAAAAGCATAAACTTCCGTAAATCTACATAATATTTTCCTACTTATGCCAGAAAAAGTCTCTCTCTCTCTCTCTCTCTCTATATATATATATATATATACACACACACACACACATCAAAAACACATGGAAGGTGCAGAACCCTTGGCCATAATTTATATGTAATAAACCATTATTAAAATATTCTTTTCCTGTTTCTTTCTGTATCTTAACTCACATTTCATGCTTTACAAATCTCAATTATGCATACGCTAGCAGAGTCTAGCTGTATGGTACCTATCAGCGAATCTCCTTACAAACATGATCACCATAACCTCGCTCGAAGATCTGTACACATTATTGTATTAACTACACAATTGCCAACACACTCCATAACAAACAATAATCATCATTTGAGTAGAGATGTAGTTTCTTTCAACCCTAAAAACAGATTATCAGTGAAGTTGTCTTCTCCATAGTTGCATGACAAAATCTCTTGAATAACATCAACATTTCTTACCTAATTACCATATCTACAGTCCACAAAGTCCCTGAATTCCTATTGTTTCCGTTAGGGATATAAAACCACTATTTGACATTCACTCAATAGTTTAAATATTTAGATGTGATGCAACTCTGATCAATGCCTAAGCTGTTAGGCGGAGGTCCAAGAATGGTTTTATAGGCATTTAAGAAATTGATAAAAGAATAAATTTTCTTAGAGAAAGAAAGAGATAGCATTACGAAAGGTTGGAGGATAAGGAATCATCAATAAAGACATAACAAAAGGAGAGAAAAACTGAGACAGAGAGATGGAAATCCTGCAAAACTAGTCAGTGTAGAAGAGCTGTCCAGTCTCTTTGCATATTTGAGATGTTGCTTCCCTTACAAAGGTCATGTTCTAAACACCAAAGAGAAACTATGAAAAAAATTCTATCCCATAACAAATTAATAGGTAAGGAAGCATGGAAATACACAGGCCCACTTAAACTTTTGCTGAAATTAAACTTAATTACGAAGAATGACAGTAATAAGGATCAATCTATTAACCTCTTAGTGATAGAGACTTTGATACCATGTTGAAAATTTAGATAGAGAAAATGAGGATTTGGAAGAGTGAGAGAGATAGACAGGGAAAGACGGATAAAGTAAAAAGGCTATAAAATGAAGCCCTGTGTGTAAATTGCCCCCCAGCCTACAATTTATAATAAATGTGGGAGGACTATTACAAGCATAACTTTTCGATCAATAAAGCTCCAATCAAGCACCTAGAATCAATCACGAATTAATCCCCCATGTTTCTAGGGTCAACACTTCCTTACTTAATTCACAAGACTTCCCTTAATAGTTTCTAGACTCTGCCTTCAACAAAGTCGCCTTTCATATCCAATTACCCATTTATATAGTCCACAAAGTCCATAGTATCCAATTGGTCATACCTTCCATTATGTCACAAATGAAGGCTGTCCTATAAACAGTCTGAAAGTATCTCCAAATTTTGATGTCATACTCATAATTCTAGCCTTGCACTATAACTATTTAAGGTAACAGTTTTATTGTGTATGCAATATCTAAACTATCCTAAGCAAGATTCAGGACAAAACCTTCAAAAGCAGACAGGCTCTGGCAAGGCATGAAATATAGACCCAGCCCTTGGCTGCTCCCTGGATTGGTGTGCTCCAGGACCACATGAAAGCAGACAGAATATAGGCATTTTCAGCAGAGAAGAACTGAAGACACCTTGCATCACTGACCAACTCTAGTAAGCAGCTCTACCAATTACAGTCTATACTTGACAATGTTCTAACGGTTCATCTTAAAGGTCCATGTATCACCAAAAATATGTTCCATTCATCTGCCAGATTATGTAACTGAGACAAGCTTTTCCACTAATGCAGCATTGTTTACTCTTCATTTAAGGCATTTTAAGTATGCAGCTAATCCAATTTTTAACTCCATGCCTATGATAGAGCTCCTGTTCAGCTATTTAACACCAAACCAACAGCTCAATTGTCCTACAATCTGACAGATATTTAATCCATTACAAATCACTTGCATTTGAATGGTAAGAATATTAAAAGCCAAAATCTTTTTTCTCTTCTCTCATTTTTTCAAACTTTTAGGGGTAAAACATATTTGATCCTGGTGAAGATGACCATATTCAGACATTTAAACCCTTCAGATTCATGCCTCAAACTCTCCTCCTTTGTATATCAGTTTCAACTGCCTAACTGCTTCTAGTACAATAATTTATATTATTATTCCACTGACAACAAGCTGTTACTTATCTATGGTTACCACAGTCTGAGGAATGTACAAATAGATAAACACCTGTACATGAGTCTCTCAATAAAATCTTCTTCCTTCATCCTTAGAAGAGATTGCCTTGTCTCCTCTCCCAGAGCTGACCAAAAATCCACCAGCGTATCACATGAAAGCCTGGCAGTATGCAGAGCACAGGTTTCTCTTGTCCCATGCCCTCTGCCATAACTCACTATTCTTTGGCTTATCCAACCACGGCCTCCCCCACCACAGGCATCAGGATAAAGCAGTTCTCTTTCCCGCTCCCTTGCACGTGCCCCATCAAATACCTGATACCAGCAAAAGTTAAGCTACCAAACAGGGAAAATGGCTGCATAAGAAGCCGATACAAATGTGCCAAACTTACAATTTGCAGTCCTTTCAGAGACTTTGAATACAAGTAGCAATCCATTAGTGTCAGTGACCCCTCACGTGTTGTAGTCAAACCTCCCCAAGGATGCACAGATGGATCTTGAATTTCATCTTCAACCCCATTGGAAATGGTTGATCCATTTTGATTTTTCAAAACTCCAGGTCTGCTGCAAGGAAACTGAACACCCGCTCCTTCTTGCTGCAAAGATTTCCCATACATAACAATCTGCAAGAAGCCTTCAAGAAGTAACCCATTGCACCTGGAACAGTACATATTTTTACGAGCTTGCTCAAAAAGGGTTTGCTTGTCTATCCTCAAGAGTTCCTGCCGAGCTTGTGGCGACAGCTCACTCCAGAACTGTATCACAAGAATGCAAAGCACCAGTAAGAGACATGTTATGATGTTAAGCATGTTACAAGTTGCAATTTTGTCTTTAAAAAAATGGTAATATGACACATCCTCAGGCCAAAATTTAATCTCCCCGAGTTAATATTAGTTCCAATGGATGCTCATTTCTTTTCTTCCCCATTTGTTCCCACAATTATGTAAATTGCTTACAATTATTGATAAGTCATTGCCTCAGCTAGAAAAGTATCATGAATCTTAATCATGAGCAAGAAAATGCTTGTAGAAATGGTACACATTAGTATATTACTCAATGGGCAACTGAAACTAAGTATCTCGAAATTTATAAACTCACATTTAATACCAGTTTTTTTGTAAATATGTGAATATAAGGAGAAGTGAACTGAATTTCCACTTGTCAAATACAAACAACAGAATCAACAAAGGAAATATATATATATATATATATATATAACAATGATAAATCTTAAACCCTCCAAAAAACACAATCTATGAGTGAGGTTTCAACTGAAAGATCCAATTCATTAAAACAAGCAATCATTACATCACAGAAACCAATACAAAACAATGATCTAGATTCTAGCATCATCTCAATTCACAAGTAAAAAATCTGGGGAGTGATTCAACTACCTTGCGGAGTTGATTGTAGCTAACGTCTTCACAATTCTTGGACCAGAATCCATTAGTGGCAGAGAGTGAGCACCTCGCAGAAGGGGATGATGATGACCCATTACTGAATTGTGCTAATTCTGGCATTTTCAGACTCTGGAACATTCATCCATTACCATTCCCAAATTGATTGAATTTTTATTTATTCATATGAATCCTATGCCAAAAGTGAAAAGAAAAAGAAAAAAAAAGGTGCAATGAATTAAGAAAATTCAAATCTGGAATAATCCATAGATAGATCCAGAGGTGAAGAGAGAATTAGAAGAGATTTGGAGAGAGGAAGAGATGGTTTTGGTTGATGATGGAAATGAGATTTGGTGCTATGTGCGACTGCGTGTGTTTGTGTTATATATTTGTAGAAAGGAAGACGAGAATGGTAATTTGCAATAGCTGCCAGCTCTCCTCTCTTGAGGCAGGGTTAAAACGAGGCCTCACTCCTCTTCTTTTACTTCTTTTTATTTTGTTTTTTTTTATAGCCACGTGTGCTAGGATAAATATATTCTTATTTTTCTCACACGATATAAGATCTACGTGAGAAGAAGTAAATCTTGCATGACAACATTTTTTTTCTTCACACATCATAATTAGGGTCTTTGGTTACTCAGTGGGTATCTCAGGATATCCCCACAAACTTTGATCATTTGAACCTGCTATAGGACTAGTCTTCAAGTCGACGACGGGACGTTCGATTTTTTACACTCAAAGTTGGGCTACCTACCAAATGGACGACTCCAATAATCAAACCCAGGTTCTTGTACTAAGGGACAGCCATGTTAACACTCTCCCAACACTATGTTAACACTATGTTGGTTGCATAACAACATTTAACTTAACAATATACATCCACTAAAGTATGCTTGCTTTTAACATGAGCAACTAAGGACAGTGATAGATCTAGAAATTTTAGTTATTGGGGCAAGAAATTAATCTATAGATATTTTTATAAAAGAAAAATATTAGAAATATGTATAAATGTTTTTTTTAAAGTAAAATATGTATAAATGTTAAAAAATACAAAATACACAAAATATAAGGGCTCGTTTGGTGGTCAGGATAAGAGAGACGGGATAGGATAAGCTATCATATCCTGTCTGAAACTGTTGTTTGGTGAGCCAGCAGGATAGTATAAGTCAATCTTGTCATCTATCATATCCTGTCCATCTAATTAAAATTCTATCCTGAGGGGAGGGCTGAGTTAGAACCCAACAGGATAGGATAAGGTGATTTAAAGTATAATAAAATATAAAAATATTTTATATAAAATATAATAAAATAATAATTTAAAGTACAATAAAATATAACATGTATTACCAAAAAAGTATAATAAAATATAAAATATTTAAAATAATAAAAAATTAATAATTAGGTTTAAAATTTATTTTATTTTATCACAAGGTTAGTTTTATTATTTTATATTATTTTAAAAAACTGAAAAATATAAAAAAAAATCTAATAATTTAACTATATGTAAAGTAAAAACAAAAAATGAATATTTCAAATTATAAAAAAAATTAATTGAAGTTAAACAATATTTTATAAAATTTAAAATTTATATGTAATTATATTACAAGGATAATTTTATCTTTTTATATAATTTTAAAAAAATGAAAATTATAAAAAAAATCTAATAAAGTATGAAAAAATGTAGAATAAAAACTCAAATTTTAAAATTTATACTAAAATTATAATATTATCAAGTTGGTTATCTGGTGGATACCAAACGTCGAATAGGATAACAGCTTATCCTGCTAATATCCTATCCTAGTCATATCATGTTCTCTTATCCTATCCGCCCATATCCTATCCTGACCACTAAACGAGTCCTAATGTGATAACAAATACTACTCATTCGGAGTTCCGGAACCAAATGCAGCATAAAAAAAATAAAAATAAAAAACTAAACCATTTTGAAATGTAAACATATTTGCAAATCAGTTTTGATCCGTTTTGGACCAAAAAATATCCTATCCAAAAATAAAAATAAGTTGCGGTTAAGTTTGGATTGGATTGATTCATATATCAAATCCAAACTAATCCAATCCGATTAAGAGTGATTTGTATTGGATTTTATTATTCAGTTTTCACCAACATAATAACTAAAAAATAAGTCTAAATAACAATAATAGATAAAACATATAACATACTAAAAAGTAAAATGTTACAAGCTAACAAGTATCAATTTTAAGTTTGGAACATTAAAAATGATAAAAAAAAATATGTTACATCAAAATAACAAGTTATTAGGGAAAAAAACCAACAAATAAAAACAAAATATAAGAATTAGAATAAAAATATAATAAATTTTATATATAGGGTTCACTTTGGTTTGGTTCGGTTTCAAAAAAGAATCTTAAAATCAATCTGATCCGATCGGTTTTCACAAAATAATATAAAAAAAATCCAATAAATATCACTTTTGTTCAATTTTCAATTTTTTTGACCGATTCTTGGTTTTATTTTGAATTGGCTTGGATATGGATCCCCTGCCAAAGGGCTCATGATCCAGTATCAATTTTAAGTTTGGAACATTAAAAATGATAAAAAAAAAAAAATATGTTACATCAAAACAACAAGTTATTAGGGAAAAAAACCAACAAATAAAAAAACAATATAAGAATTAGATTAAAAATATAATAAATTTTATATATAGGGTTCACTTTGGTTTGGTTCGGTTTCAAAAAAGAATCTTAAAATCAATCTGATCCGATCAGTTTTCACAAAAAAAAAAAAAAAAATCCAATAAATATCACTTTTGTTCAATTTTCAATTTTTTTGACCGATTCTTGGTTTTATTTTGGATTGGCTTGGATATGGATCCCCTGCCAAAGGGCTCATGATCCATGTTCTAAAGTTTACCTCCTAAAGCGTGACCAAGTCCTTGTTTTGTCAATCATGAGTACCAGGGCCGGCCCAAGGGGGACGCTGGTAAAGTTAGGGCTTTAGGCCTCAAAAAAATAATAATTTACTACCTATTTTAATAATATATTTTTAAAAAAATGTTAAGAACTGAGTCAACAACTGGACAAAAGAGAGATTATACAAATGGAAAATTATACACCAATTGACATACTTAATTATATAATAAGGCTTCTCTTTTCCAAATGCATATATCGCTTATAGAACAATGTTAACGATTCTCGTAACTGTTGCTTCGGCAGAAAAAAAATTTAAAAAACTAAAATTATTAAAATCTTATCAAGGATTGACAATGTCTCAACAAAGATTAAGTGGACTAGCTTTAGGCGAAATATTTAAAATATTCAATTTGGTCCCTTAATTTTTAAAATATTCAAATTAGTCCCTCGTTTGTTTTAATTTATTCTACTTGTTTTCTCATTTATTGTATATTGGTCCCTTATTTGAATATTTTAAAACAAATAAGGAACCAACTTGAACATTTTAAAAATTGAGGGACCAAATTGAATATTTTAAAACAAATAAGTGACCAAAATAATAATTTAGCCAATAGCTTTATTATCGATTGAAAAAGAATTGTTAAATGAAATCGATTACAATAATTTAATAAATGATTTTGCATCCCAAAAAGCACGAAAGATAAACTTTAAATAAAAATATAAAAAAAAATTTTAATAAAATTTTATTATTTGCTTTAAAAAGCCTCACTTTAGAGTTCGCTTTAGGCCTCAATATGTGTTAGGCCGATCCTGATGAGTAACACAACAATTGTGATGCCTCTACAGTATCAATACGAATAGAGTCACGAACGTCTTTGTGTAGTTCCCTTCTCTTTTGGTAGAGCTAGCTGCATAGAGAAGAATAACTTGTCACTCTCTCACTCTCACAAATATTGTATAATGTGTCGAAAGTTGAGTGTGTCTTTTTTATACCTATCCTTAGCAATACTATATATAATAGTATCTACTTAATCTGTGAGAGGGAGCAATGCATTAGCTTGGTTTACCTTAGTCTAATCAATTATAAGTTAGGTCCGCGTTAAAGTCCAAAATTCCAACTTGAACTCTTATTTCTCTAGCTAATTCTAAATATGTGACCCTATAGGTTCACATAACATTGTCAGTAACATCAAAATATCATTTTAATATCACAAACAACGAATTGTATTAAAAATATATCATTCTTGCCAAAGTAACGAGAATTGTTTGTGATATGACATAACCTTTCTGTGACCAATATTCTCATGTAGTCTAGTCCTTTTGTCCAAATATCATAGTTTACTTTACTAAAAATGAGCTCAGTGTCTCATATTGATTCATTTTAGCATAATCATCCATTTTATAGTCTAACTCAAATGAGGGGCTTGAAGACTTCACTCTTGTTATATAGTTGGCACAAATCTCATCTAAAATCACTCACATCCCTCCACAAGATTCATTATATATCCAAACACCGGCTTATGGCCGACCCTATTATTGGTGATGTTTGACAAAATTAAAATATATAGCTCCTCATGTCGGAAGCTGCAGTGACTTTATGTTTGATGACCACTTATATCATTGTCATTTAAAAATCACATATGACACTCATACAACAATTCATGTAGCCAGGGCCGTTCCTGAGATTTTGGATGCCCTGTGCGAACTGAAAAATTGGTGCCCCGTTTTTTTTTTCTTATGATATATATGTGTGTGTGTATGTGTATGTGTGTGTGTGTGTATATATATATATATATATATATATATATTTTTTTTTTTTTTTTATTTATTGATTATCAAAAGAATATAAAGAGGTGCAAAAAATTAGTCATTAATTGTTTTAATATAACCCCAAGTGAAACAAAATATTATCGAAGAAAAGTAAAAGATTATAGTAGCAAACTACCATAGAATTATAGCAAAAATAGTGGTTTGATTCCAATTATTAAAACCTTTATTTGCTAAGTGGTTTGGTCTATGACTTGTACCAAATAACTTACCGCAAAAACAAAAAACTCTACCCAATTCATTTGAATAAACAAGCATACTTCTATCTTGCTCTTCTCCATTAGAACAATAAAGGATGTAATATGACAATGAGAGGTGCCTACCAAGAGACGCAATCAGTAAGTCACACAAAAGGAGGGACAATTTAAAGGGTTTCTACTTTCTAATTCGAATGGAAGAATGGAGAATGAGAGTGATCACACACGGAGTTTCATTTTTTTTAAAATTTAGCAATAATATATTAATTTTCTAATAAAAATAATATTTTTATATTGTATATTATACATTTAATTAAAATATAATATTATTTGTAAACAGGTCGGCCTATTCCTACTCCTACTTACAATGTTTGTCAAGTTTTGGGTCTAAATTTTAAAAAACAATTGGGCCTTCAAGTAAAAAATTTAACTATATAAATTTTTATTTTAATATATACATTAATAAATACATACTAAGTAAAAAAAAAAAGTTGATGCCCCCTAAAAAATGGTGCCCTGTGCGGTCGCACCACCAAATCATGCTCAGGGCCACCCCTGCATGTAGCATTCTCATGTCGGGTCAATCTAGTACGTTGTTACTCTAACGTGTGCCCTATATGAAGAATAAATATCTAGATCCATAACTCTTTCCACATACTAGTTTTTTACGTATTATTGTTGCCTTTATTCACAATAATGGGATATTTTAGGTGTTCTTATCTTTTTCCAATAGGACCTCACGTTCAAGTCATGTACTAGACATCCAATGGGATCAAACTCACCATCCTAACTTTATGATATCTTTTTTTTATAAATAAAGAGGGCTAAGCCCAAAGCAAATGCAAAACTAACACTTGACTAACTCTTCTAGGAATAGACACACCTGAGACATCATTATGTAGAAGAAGGCCTATTGCCTCCTTTTGCATCTGCAAGGAAGTCATATAAAGGTTATGATTGGCCATCCAGTTCACACATCTATTGCCTTCGTACAACACATGAACAAAAGATGTGTCAAATCCTTTGCAGCATTCTCTATATCCTTTTGTTAAGCATCCAAGATTCTTGTCTCCCATCTTTATGATTGTTTCAAGTGTTTATGAGTGCTTTAGAATCAGAATCTACCACGACCATCCTATGCCCATTAACTTTGACCCATCCCATCTCTGATGCTTGCCAACGAACCACCACCTCTCTATATAAAGCTCTCCTAATGCCAAAACTACCACTCCCGACACGCTAATATTCCTTAGCGAGATTAAGGATGCATAGACATGGTCTTGGGGACGCTGAAAACCCTCCTTGAAAACCACCCTGTTTTTCCACTTCCATAATAGCTAGCATGTCTCCAGAAAAATGGTTTTTCAGGAAGGTCGGTGCATAGTGCCCAAGTTGCCATTTAGGTTGAGATCAAACCAATCAGAGAGATTCATATTGTAAAAAGGGACAAAATGCTCAGATTTTACTAGCCACAACCACATTGCAGGTACACAATGCAGTTATCATGAATGCAACCACACTGCAAGTACATGGTGACATGGTGTAGTCCTCAATCAAAATCAATACAATAAATGTAATGTCCTATTTTATTAAACAAATAAGCATGATACAAAGTTCGAGCTATAAAAGGAAAGTACAATTGGCCTCTAAGACATATATCAAAACTGCCTTGACCTATCCCCACACTGGTTGTTTGGCTAGTTTACTGAGAGCTCTGTGGAGACGGTAGCCAGAAATAGGGTTAGACCCACTGTCACTCACTACCTAAATTTAAACCAGCAATGACTACTCCACCGATGGCTAGCCTCTAAAGGTGGGATGGTCTGACAACGTTGGTGAGGGCGATGAGTTTTTAGCTTGGTGAAACACACCTCTATTATGGATTTAAGATGGATAACAGAGGAGCAGAAACTTACGAGGACAACAACATTTTTTCACAATTTCAAGTGTCAACAATTAGAGAAAGAAGAAGACGCGGAAACCCAAATATTTAATATAACAATTAGCGTGAAAACTATAGTGCATAGAAAATAACAAATTAATGTATATATAAAATATGGTAATAAAATATATGAAAATTAATGTTCATAAAAAAGGAAATAAGAAAATTATATATTTCTATACTTATTCAAAAATTAAATAAAAATAAGATGAAAAAACCTATAAACTAATATAATTAATGGACATATAGAGCTTGTATTCAGCTGTTTTTAGATGAAAAAACTGTTACTATAAATAATTATTTTATTTGGATAAAAAACTTAAATCTTGAAAAAGCTTTTTTATACCACTTTCAACTGTTTTGGAACCAACTAAATGACCCAACTGTTTGATTAAAATTTTTACGTTAATCACAACTTCCCGGTCTTGCCCCCTCTGCCAACAACTTTACGTTTTGTATTTTGATGATAACGTCATCAGGTACTCACGTTGGTGCAATGCAACATACTTAATTGACTATTTAATTATTTATTTATATTATTATTTTGTCAATTTTTTTTGTTAAAAAAATAAATATTTAAACAAGTTTTAATATTAAAAAAGCATAAATATTATTAATATAAACAAATAACTTCGTACCATTTTTTATAATTTACTATGTATAAGTGATTTTTTTGCACCATTAAAACGAAATAGATTATCTTAAAATCGCTTTTCAGCAAACAGACCCAAACAAAAACGGATTCTGATTATAATCGATTATCACAATAATCAATTATACAAAAATCGATTATCAGTATAATCTTTTTTTTTCGGCTTTCCCAAACACACTCATAGTGCATGCAGGAATATATATATATATATATGGAATAAGGAAATAAATATATAACAAATTTAATTTTCATAAAAAGAAAATAGAAAATCATTTTTTTTTATACTTATTTATATATTTACATATGTTAAAAATATATTATATATTTTTTATAATTAATTATGTATCAGACAGAGCTGGGTACGTGGACCAGCTCGCACCGGCCCGCGATGGTCCGCATGCAAATGGACCGGGTCGGGTTGGTCTGCGAATTGTACGGACTAGTATATATCATGGTTCGCTCCCCACCACGGGTTGGTAGGCTAGCCTGCATAAATCGAAAAAATAAGAAATTTGAGATGATGCCCATTTTAATGATTTTCCTGTAACTCTGTAATATTAATTATTAAATATCTTTATTATTAAAAGGAAGGTGGTGGCTGGGGCAATTTAGTAAAATCACTTGGATTAATGATTTTTTTTATTGCACAAATTTTGTCTTTTTCTCGGATAAAGCACGAAAGTCTCTTCCTTTTCTTTTGTTTCTTTGTTTTCTTTTCTTCGGTTAGGAATAGAGACGAGATGATCTGAGCATTTTAAATCACACTGTATGGATATTGGAGAAGCTTCTTTCTTCATCCCTTTCACGACATCTGTCTTCATCGTCTTCTGGTTTCTGTAATTAAGAGATGGATAGAGAGAAAGAGGAGGGGTGGCCTTTTGGCCACCAGCAGTGCGGCACCGCTGAGGAAGGCCGCGAATAGTGGCGGTGGTTCTTTTCAAACACCCGAACAAGATAGAAAACATAGCAGAGAGCTGAATAAAGGAAAGACACTGAGAAGGAGCCATACAGTCCAGGATCGCACTCAACATCCAGCAACCATTTCGGTTTCAATAGGGGTAACAAAATCATTCTCTGGTTCAATGAATGAACCATAAGCTATTATAATGAGTTGTTGTGGTCCTTGATTACTGAGTCATCCATTTATTTTGATGTACAATGACTCTGAACGTATATCAGTTTCATCACACCATTTTAATTCAGTCAAATTCATTCTTTTACTTATGAGTGCATACTGTTTGATAAAAGGTATATGTGACATTTATTAACACTTGAGATGCTTGACTAACTAACTTCCACTTTGCTGCAGTGCGGCGCCACTGAGGAAGGCCGAGGATGGTGGCGGTGGTTCTTTTCAAATACCCGAACAAGATAGAAAACATAGCAGAGAGCTGAATAAAGGAAAGACACTGAGAAGGAGCCATACAGTCCAGGATCGCACTCAACATCCAGCAACCATTTCGGTTTCAATAGGGGTAACAAAATCATTCTCTAGTTCAATGAATGAACCATAAGCTATTATAATGAGTTGTTGTGGTCCTTGATTACTGAGTCATCCATTTATTTTGATGTACAATGACTCTGAACGTGTATCAGTTTCATCACACCATTTTAAGTCAGTCAAATTCATTCTTTTACTTATGAGTGCATACTGTTTGATAAAAGGTATATGTGACATTGATTAACACTTGAGATGCTTGACTAACTAACTTCAACTTTTCTCAATATGATTAATATAATTTAGTTATGCTTGATCACTTTGTGGAGTAGATAGCGGGATTGTGTTAGTATTTTGAGCTAGCAAACATCTTGGGATCGCATCTTTAGGATATTCCAAACTGACCATTGGTTCTGAACTTTCTTTATTAAGTAGGATCATATGAACATTGGGACAACATTTTATGTTAATTGGAACCACAACTTTAGTTTCAGAGATGCATATGTGACTGATCCAGAGGGTAATGTAATGTACCTCCAAGTTGGTGAACCTCTTTTTGGTGCACATGAACTTAATATGAATACCTTAATTTCTATGATTGGTTTTCAGTAAAGGACAAAGTATGCTTTCAATAATTGGATATGTGGAGACTTTAAGCTAATTCACTGGATTTTTTTCCTTCTAAATGCATGTATTTTGGGTGGGGTCTATAGGAAATGCAGCAAAGTTAAGGCCCTGTTTGTTTACTGTTCTCCAGAACAGTTTTTTGTTTTCAAAAACAAAAAAACAAAAAAATATGTTTGAAAAGACTATTTTATAAAAAGTTGTTTTAAAAATTATATCTGTTTTTTAGTTTTTAAAACAGAAAAAAGAGAACATCTTATCATTGTTTTGGTTTTATTTTATGTTTTCAGTTCTCCTAATCCTAAAAAACACAGAGAATAGCCTGTTTTCATTAATGGCATGGCTGTAATTATATGAGATGAAAAATTAACACCGTGTTCCTTTCCCTTCGTCCCTCTCGTCACCTACTCTCAGAAAGCAACAAAAGTTCCTCACTCCCTCTCTTCATTCACTCACCAATAATAACGATCAGAACAAGAGTGCTGGTTCAAAGGAAGTAAATCCCACCAGGGAGGTGTGGCCGACGGCAGAAGGCAGCGGCTCACAACGGCGTGACGGTGCAGGGTGGTGGTGGTTCTTTCAGAGGCGCGAAGAACAGGGGCAGCGATGGACAGGTTTTCGTGGCCGTGGTCGAGCTGAGACGGTAACGGATGGCGGTTGTGCAGTGCGGTGGAAGTCTCGCGACGGTGGAGTTACCGGGATGGCGACGGATCTGCATGGGCGCGATCTGGATGGTGAGGTGGAGGACAGTTCGTGGTGCTACGAGGCTGGACAAGAAACTGGTATAAGGCCGAGGTAGAGGAGAACACGGTGGTGGGTGGTGGTCCGTTGGGCTCGCAGAGACAGGTTGTGGTGATGTTCTGCTGTGTTTGGATTAATGAAGATGATGAGAAGTGGCGATGAAGCTTTGCTTGGTGGTGGTTTTCTGATGCTGAAGAATGAAGGAAGATGGGCTGATGTGAATAAATTTTAGCTTCTGAGTTTTTGTTGTGTGAATGAAGGATGGTGGATTCTTGAAAGAGAGCTGTTATGTGGAAGGAACTATTGCTATTCTCACTTGAAGCCATAATCAATAAGATAGCTGCTCGTAACAAGTTCCACAGAGAGACTGTATACATTATAAAATATTTTTAATGATAAATTGGTGTATAATTAGCCAACACTATATTTTTTTTATAAAACTGAACAATTTATTTTAAAACAAATAATAGAAATCAAAGAAGTTCTTATAAATCAAACAAATTTTCTATTTTTGTCTTTTAGAAATAGTTTTTTGGAACAAATTTACCAAACAGATTCTTTTATTTTATAACTTTTAAAACTCTTTTCAAAACATTGTTTACAAACAAATTTTTTATATGTTTTGTTTTAGAAAATAGTTCTTAAAAATCACTTTATAAAACAGTTTTGAAAAACAAAAAAACCAAAACATAATCAAACAGGCCCTAAGTTTCTGTTTTGATTTTGTTCTCATATGAGACCTGGGCATATATAAGAAAACCAATTGGCTTGGGATCTTCTTGAATCCCACTCAAAGGTACAACCTTTCATTCTCTCCATTATCATCAATTTTAGCTTCCTTAGATTTTTTTAATAGAAGTTTTATTTTTTTAGGGTAGAAATCTGGCATTTTTTTTTTAAATCACCCTAATAGGTGCAGGCTTCTTTTGATTTTCAGAAGACTTCTATTATTTTTTTTACATTATTATTCTTCATAAATATGGAAATCGTATGTATATATATATATATATATATATATGTATATAATTTTCTTTAGTATAAATAGATTTCTACTGATAGATGTTCAATTGAATGATTTTAAACATCATAGAAATTTTTATTAAAATCAATGGTTTAAGAAAGGGGAGAGGGATACATTTTTCTTGGGGATATTATGGACAAGGAGGTTGCATATGTGACAGGCTATGGAAAGCATTGGGTGCTTCCTGAATATGCTAATCTTTTTATAAAAGGATTGACTGATAAAAGTTCTTCCCAATGGGGAGATGATAAAACTAATGGACATTATGTGTTTGCACTTGGAGACAATTTAACTTCTTGGTGTAAATTCATTTAACCACCATTGCAACACTGAACTTTATTTTCTCTTTTATTGTTTGATGTGCTTATGTTGCTTGCTGAGTATTCTAAACTTAAAACCAATTATGTACATGATTGGTGCCTTCCATCTATTGTCAATGACTTACCTACACACAGCACTGATGGCAACCAATTGAGTGGAGAAGCATGTCATGATGAAGAAACACCTCAGATGAGAGACTTGCAGGATTTTGGGCTCAAAATTGGCCACTTTAAAGGGAAGAATTTATCTTTTGTTGATCCAAATATTTCTCAGAAACTTACTGCAGATGATGGTGCTCAGGCTCTTGCTTTTTGGACTGGGAGTGCACTTCACACTAATGGTAAAATTATCTAAACATTGGAAAATGACCATATGAGAGATTGAGGAATATTTAGTAAAGAAGCATAAAAATCAATGCTATTTAATTAAATGGTGAAAATATGGGATATGTTATAGGGTGTAACCAGACTTTGGTTCTGTTTTCAGGAGCTAGGCAAATAGGAGTAAACTGCCAGGCAAAGAGGAGCAGATGTGTGTATCTTCCATCAAGAACAACAGTATTTTGATGAATTGGTTCAAAAATGCAACGCAATATTTTGTTGCGAGTATATTAAGATGTGGGTGCAACACTGCTTATCTGTCAATGGGGTTTTGATGATGAAACAAATAATCTCTTAATGCACATGAACTTGCAAGCTCTTACATGGGTTGGTGGTGTAGAGTTAGAATTAATAACTGGAGCTGAGTTATTAGGATATTTACCTTAGACTTCTTATTATAGCACTATATACTTTGGTGTTAACTTATTGTGTCAAATCTATCTTCGGTAGTACCGTGATTTTCATGGATTCGGTTTAATTATTCCTAAGAGAATGCAATACACTTATAGCTTTTACTGTTACTGTTAATGTCCTTTGAAATCTTATCACTAGAATATCTTAGTTGCATGTGTTTTCAGTTACTGCTATATTTATGTCAATGTTAGAACATCAAATTTTGTTGCTACCAATTTTGAAAGGAAGTTATGCTAAAAGTTTGTTCTACGCCTCAATTTTGAGTTCTGTGTTATTTATTTTGTTAACGATTTGCATAAGTATGGTAGCTAATGTTGTGCAAGGTAGAAGGAAAAAAAAAACCCTGCACACTCTCAAAGCAACATCAATAAGCTCAAAGCTTCTGAACATGAACACATAATGTCAATATGTCATACCACAGCACAATATTGTGGTATGACCACCCACAATGCTCTTTCTTTTTCCAAAACTTTGTCGAGTCTCAAAATGGGCATAAGGGGTTGTGTTTTTTTTATGGTGGCAGAGGCTGTGTGAGAGTTATAAGAAATATGAAGAGTAAATTTGGAAATTAAAAATATAAAAAATAAACATGTGGACACAATTGAGTCCGTCCAACCCATATCAATTTTATTTCGCAGTAAAAAATAAACACCAAACGAAGTACGGCTAAACAGAGGGAAATTTTTTTAAATTTTTTTTTTTTTTATCAGTTTTGGATAGAGGGATTAAAGGTATGAGAAGCCGCAAAAGAAATAAAATAAAATAATATTGAGAATACTTTGGAAGAAAAATACATGATTAGTTTATAAAATAATCAAGATTGTAATGAATACTTTTTTCTTTTATGCTAAAGTTCTTTATATATTTTATAGGTCTTATCTTTCGTTAACTTTTAAAATCATCCTTTAAACTTTATCCTGTTAAGAAAATGTAATATTGGTTTCAAATAGTAAACTGATTTTCATATACAGTATGATATTATGTTCATTTCCTACACTTCTATTAATTATTTAATTTTATTTTATTTTATTATTTTCCTACCCTTCTAAATCATTTTATTGTAAATTATGCTTTTTTTCATTTAGAATACACAATTTATTTATATTTTTTCTTATCGTGAAAATATGTTAATAGATTTTTAGAGTTTATGCAACAAATGTAAACATCCTCTATGATTGATGCTGTCTAATTTATTCTGTGCATTTTGTTGTTGTCTTCCGTGTCTTATTGTACAGGGATGAAGTGTTATCCTTTGGAAGTATGAATAGGCATTTATATTATCATATTAATTAATTAGATCATATATTATCATTTGCCTATACGAAAACATATTTATAAGTCTAATACACAAAACACTCATCCAATGATTTTTCATTTCAAAAATGCACAAATTTTATTCAAAATTTTCTACATTTAGAAATAACTATCCAAACATAATAGTTTTAGCATGCGTAAAATGCCCGTGCATCGCACGGATATGACATCTAGTATACATATATCTATTCTGAAGAGTGATCTCGCATTCAAATATCATAATTTTTAAAATGAAATGCATCTTGACTCTAGTCAAATAAACACACAAAACTCAAAATCCATCTTGACTCTTGTCAAGTAATCACACAAAACTAACAAAGTAAAAAATTGAGCCATAACAAAATACTCAACTAAAATGCTCAACTCTAACAAATACCAAATACAATCATAATCTCTTTCAAGTCTCAACCAAATACAAGAAAATAAAATGGGATAAAATTATCAAAGTCAACAACAATCATAATCTTAATAGTCAAGTGCAACAAATAGCAAATACAATTGTTCCTGCCAAGAATCGTATTTGCAGGAATCTAGCCGGAACGAGGTGTGACCTATATTTCTCATGATGAATTCGAAGGGTTTTTTAGAATATAGCTTGACAGAATGATATCCTGCTCCTACGAATCCCAAGTGGGAATCAAAGCTAACATAGTTCTCCCATAAATATTATGTGTCCTCCCTCTTTGGGGAGGCCTTATATTTATAGTGTTATTTGTAACGAACTATTTATCTTGATAACTCCTTTTATCTGATACTGATTGATATCCTTGTTGATATGATAAGATCATTATTTGTATATCTCGGATGGTCATTTATCTGTTAGTTACTACTTATCACATATTTATTGGTTATAACTTGATTGATATCATATCCCACTATTTTCTATCTTCTCATATATTCAAATAATGTTAGACAATTCCCTCTTCTCATTAGTCCAACTAGGCCTCCCTTCTTCCAACTCGGCTTCCACTTCTCATTCTTGGGTGAAGCTCGGTCTAACTTCGTCGATTATTCTCGAGCGGTACAACAACCTTAATCCTCAAGCACACCAAATTTAAAAAAAAACTTATGCATTATCTTCATCCTCAACCACAATCATGTTTGTTTCTCTCATTGATGAATTTGGCTAAACATTTGTCTCAACCACCACATTTTCATCTTCAAGTTTTCCTTCAACAAATAAGTCAAGACACATAACCAGGGGCAGAGCCAGAAAATTTTATAGGAGGGGCCAAGTCAAATATACATAACATGAAATTTTCATCCCAAATATGTGGACTCTTTCTAGAATCACGTATCAAAATATCATTAATTTTCCTTGTTCAATCCTTATAGGTTTAGAAGGAGTTTAATAAGTTTCTCAACAACATTTTTAAAGTTATTCTCTAAATTTAAAATTGGTGCACTAAATTGTATTTCATAGTTTATTCTCTTTTTTCTTAGAGGAATATTCAATAGTTTTCTTTGACACCACTTAGTCAATTAACCTAAAAAATAAATGTAAAAGCATTGTTGTAAACAAAATTACTTTTAAAGAACCAAAAAAAAAAAATTATAAACTTTAAAAAATCAAAATAAATCATTTAAATTTAAAAAAAAAAAGACACAACCCATTTATTTAATCTTTTTTTTTTTTGCTTTTAAAAAAAAATCTAATCATTGACTATACCAAATTCCAAAGCTCACATAGTGGACTACGGGGACGAAATACCAAAAACATTTCATATAGATGTACATCCAAATTAACCAATTGAAAAATATAGTTGTGTTTGTCTGGAGCATCAACAGTGGAAGTGCTTTCATCAAATGTGCACATAACATAAGTAAGGTAGTTAGAAAGCAAAACATAATTATGTGAGCCCAAGTGGCCTCTAACAAGGGTTGGAATCCTAGAGGGGGGTGAGTAAGATTCAAAAGATTTTCGCAAACTTTTCTTGAATGAATGTATAACTTATTTAATCAAAGTGCGTATTGAATCTTTAAATGATGTAGACGTAAATGAATTGATGACTAAACAAGATTATAACAAATGCAATTCAATTCTATATCAATTAAACCCTAATATGTAATGCAAGATTGAAATTAAAGAGAGAAGGGTTAAGAAGAATTGCAAACCGATATTTTTACTGGTTCAATCACAATTTCTTGTGATCTATGTCCAGTCCCACACCCACTGGTATGAGAGTTCTTTCAACTAATCAGGATCTTGAGTACAACGTTCAAGAAGTTTTACACCAGAGATACCTCAGTCTGCAACCTTAACAAAACCAGGGATTCCTCACCCTGAATCTAACTCAGAAGAAGATCCCTCACTTCTTCTAGTCAAAGAACATCAAAAACAAAAGAGTATAAAAGATTTGAATCACTCTTGAAAGAATTTACAACTTGAAGCGCTAATGATCACAATGAAAGATTGAGAGAATAAGACGCAATGACTTCAGAGAGGTTCTATGATTTTCGAGTTTGTGAGTATAATAGCTAATGAATATGAGCAATAGAGATGAAGAGGTCTATTTATGTCACTCAATCGTTCCTTTTAAAAACCAGATCTAACAACCTTGAATCGATTCACAAAAATCCATGAATAGATTCACAGAGTGTATTTCAAGTGAAAGTTCACGTTTTTAATAGTTGTGAATTGATTCACAAAAAGCCTTGAATCGATTCACAGAGACTGAAATATCTTGAATCTATTCACATAATATGATGAATCTATTCAAGGAAAGCAAAGTGTTGTGAATCTCTTCACAACCTATTGTGAATATATTCACGGAGGGTAAAATGCTTTAAATTTATTCTCACCGATTAGTGAATCTATTCACAGCATGTTACACTTAGGTTTCAATCATCTTATTTATGAATCTATTCATTAATTCCCTTTAATCTATTCACAAAACTCACATTGTTCATTTAAACTTAGTTTTTCAACAAGAAACTCATCTAGTAATCAAATATTATGTATTCATGCATTAAGGAAAGATATATAACATTGCAATATGACGAATATGTGACACCCTTCTACCCCGCATGTTATAAGGCATTTAATATAAAAACAATTAAATGAAAAACATGCATTTTACTGAATAATTTAAAACATTTGTCCATGGGTAGAAAAGTCCCACATGAACTAGTTCACAACGCGGAAATAACATAAGTTTAAAATAATTAAAACATAACAAATAACACTACCCAACCCCGATGTCACACTCAGAGCTGGTATAACCGTTCCGGAAAACATGTCCTCGGATTAAAACTGAAATAACCTAACTAAACATAAATCAAGCCCTAACTATGAGTGGCGGCTCCTCAGAGTCACTCCTCTCTGGGCTGCTCATCAATCTCTGCAAAGTGCCAATCAGGCCAACAACAAACAACAAACAAACATAGGGAGTAAGAATCATGTAAACATAATAGCAAGGAGGTAGGAAGTAAAGTAAAACATACAAGCATAGAACCAACGTAAGCATACATCAACAACATGTATTAACATACATCAACATCAAGCATGCTATGTAGTGCAATGCAGTCCTACTCCGCTAAACCAATAATGCATGTGGATCCACTAAACTCGGGATGGACGACTTCGAAGCTAAACATCCACATTGAGAATCTACTCAATGCCGGAGAATCTACTCCTTTGATAGCCAACGCATCAAACCAACGAATGCCTCGTCACGGGGGCGCAAGGAGAATCTACTCCAACCATGGATGGCCAGATCGTCGTACTCTAGGACGACCTCCCCTATGTCGAACATCCCTTAACAACAACTTCCATGCAATGCGTATGCAACACAACAACAACGGTAACACCACCTCCATAACTCCAACGGAAGCTACCAAAGACAACAGTGGAATCGACCGCAATGGAATCTACCGCAACTACTTGCCTCGTGGAATCTACCTGAGGACTTTAGCGGAATTGACCGCAATACTTGGGGTAGACTCTTGGTCACCAAGGTACAACACCACCACCTTAGACCCAAACCGCGGGGTCAAGGCTTCCTTGGCCAAAAAGCACCAAGGCATAACTCATCAGCTTGCAGTAACCCAAAGGGGTACCGACATATCAAACTCAACTCCTTAAAGTCCTTTAATTTTGTTTCTGTCCAGGAAGGGTGAGCACGGTCGTGCTTAAACCCCAGCACGGTCGTGCTTATACCCCAGTACGGTCGTGCATAACAAGTGAAGGGCGTGCTGCCACTTAAGTGAACCACGGTCGTGCTTCCTATTGAGTACGGTCGTGCTCATCAGCACGGTCGTGCTCTTTGTCCTGCACGGCCATTCTTAATGCACGGCCATTTTCCAGAATTCAAACTGGGAGCACGGGAGTGCTCCCTGTTCAGCACGGTCGTGCTCATCGCGTGACAGTGCTGTTCTGGGCAGAGTTCTAATAGAGTTTTTAGCCACTATTTTAGGATTCTCAACCTATTAATCTCTAAATCGTTATACGATCTAGTTTAACCAATTATTACATTTTATCAATAGCGTTCAACGTCATCACCGCCGTATGGCATCAACAATTTCAATCAACTCATCAACAACAATATCAAGACATCAACCGCATGATTTAACCACCACAACATTCATGAACATATTATCATATTCATACCGATATCAACACATATATCAATTTATAACACATAGCAGCAAGTCAACATATTAACATCGAAAGACATTTAGGCATTTAAATCATACAAAACGTATATCAAAATGGGGTTATGGGGACCCCTTTACACTACTCTAGCCCCAAGCCTATGGTTACACTACCCTTCTCCCCATACCTAGATTGAAGGTAGCTCTCCCAAACACCAAACAGCAACTGGTTTCTCCTCTTAAGGCGGCTCAACCTCAAACAAGTCTTAAACAATGGAAACACAAACTTTATTAGTTTCCCAATACAAAAACGAAAAGGAAACCAATAAAAAGGGATGGAACAATACCTATATACGAAGTACAGACGAAACAACGTTTCCCTAGGGTCTCCAATACTCAAGAAACAAACTGAGTATGAAGGGAAAGAGGGAAAAAGACGTAGCAGCCGCACTAGGGTTTTGGCCACCAAGATTGAGAGTTGACAGCGCAACCCTCGAGTATGTACGACATATATAAGCTGCGCTCGGAGCACGGTCGTGCTCCTCACAAAGCACGGGCATGCTGGACTTAGTGTCAGTGAGACGCGGTCTGCACTTGAGCATGGGCGTGCTCACTGTTGAGCACGGTCATGCTCAATGTAAACTTAGCAACACGCTTCAAGCTTTAAGCACGGGGATGCTGGATAATGAGCACGGGGGTGCTCATGTACCGGAAAGGAACTTTTAAGCCAAAAATCCTACTAAGCCCTTAACCAACAATTCCATCTTAATAAACGAGCTTAAGGAAAGTAAGTGGGGTGTCACAATGCCACCCCCCTTATAAAAATTTCGTCCTCGAAATTTCTACGTACCTTAAACGAAAAGGTACGGGTACACCTATATCATCTTGCTTTCCAGCTCCTAGGTAGCACTTTCCTCAGTTGCCCCACTCCAAACCATTTGACCAAAGGAATCTCCTTGCCTCTTAGCTGCTTCACCCTCCTATGCTCGACTTGAAGGGGTACACCTCAAATTTCAACTGTATAGCGTCAGGTACTATCACGTGACTAGGGTCATGGATGTACTTTCTGAGTTGGGACACATGAAAAACATTGTGGAGGTTTGACAAAAACGGTGGAAAAACTATTTGGTTGACGACTTCCCCGACTCTTCTAAGGATTTGGTAAGGACCAATGAACCTTGGAGTAAGTTTCCTCGCCTTCATCACTCTACCAACCCAGTCGTTGGGGTAACTCTCAAGAACACATGATCACCTTCCTGGAATTCGAGCGCCTTCCTCCTTTTGTCACGGTAGCTCTTCTGTCTACTCTGTGCAACTCTCATCTTTTCCTGAACCAACCTGATCTTTTCTGTTGTTTCCTGGACTATCTCTGGCCCTAGCACCACACTGTCACTAGGTTCACTCCAACACAAAGGTGTCCTATGTGACACCCTTCTACCCCGCATATTATAAGCCATTTAATTTAAAAACAATTAAAGGAAAACATGCAATTATTATTGAAATAATTAAAACAATTGTCCATGGGTAGAAAAGTCCCACATGAACCGTTTACAACGCAGAAAATGAAATGAGTTTTAAACATAACAAACCAATATAAATATCCGAACCCCGATGTCACCTACAGAGCTGGTATAACTGTTCCGGGATAAACACCCACGGAATTACAACTGAAAACTAACATAACACAACTAGCCCTACTATGAGTGGCGGCTCCTCAAAGTCACTCCTCTCCGAGCTGCTCGTCATCCTCTGCAAGGTGCCAATCAGGCCAAACACAAACAAATAACAAGGAGTAAGGTCATGTAATCATATACAGCAAGAAGTAGTAAGTAAAGTACACAGTAAACACAGCAACATTACACCAAACATCAACATCATCATTATGCTATGCAGTGCAATGCAGTCCTACTCCGCTAAACCAATAATGCATGTGGATCCACTAAACTCGGGATGAACGACTTCGGAGTTAAATATCCACATTGAGAATCTACTCAACGCCGGAGAATCTACTCCTTGGATAGCCAACGCATCAAACCAACGAATGCCTCGTCACGGGGGCGCTAGGAGAATCTACTCCAACCGTGGATGGCCAGATCGCCGTACTCTAGGACGATCTCCCCTATGTCGAACATCCCTAAACAACAACTCCGATGCAATGCGTATGCAACACAACAACAACGGCAACACCACTCCATAACTCCAACGGAAACGACCGAAGGTAACAGCGGAATCAACCACACCAACTTGCCTCGCGGAATCTACCTGAGGACTTAAGCGGAATCAACCGCAGTACCTGGGGCAAACTCTTGGCCACCAAGGTACACAGCAACATCAACACCTTTATACCCAAACCACGGGGTCAAGGCTTCCTTGGCCAAAAAGCACCAAGGCTCAGCTCATCAGTTTATGGCACCCAAAAGGGTATCGACTTAACACCTCACCATCTCATGATCTTTAATTATTTTTAGTATTATCAACCGGATTGTCTAATCAATGAATCATCATTGGGGAATGGGGTTTAAAACCCCTTAAGTCCTTTAATTCGGTTCTGTCCCAGTGGGTTGAGCACGGTCGTGCTCGTAACCCAGCACGGTCGTGCTTAAGCACGTGAGGGGCGTGCTCCCCTTTAAGTGAAGCATGGTCGTGCTTCTTATTGATCACGGTCGTGCTCAGCAGCACGATCGTGCTCTTTGTCCTGCACGGCCGTGTTGAACAACACGACCGTTTACCCAGAATTCAACTGGGAGCACGGCTGTGCTCCCTGTTCAGCACTGTCGTTCTCATCGCGCGACAGTGCTGTTCTGGGCAGGACTGTGTTGTAACCAATCTTTAAGATTTAAACAATGAACATCCTAAATCAGTTATCAATGTATTTTACGGGTTAAACTCAGCAATAAAATCAACATCAACGTAACAGTGGCATCAACCAACAATATCAACATGTTCATAGCAATGCAACCCACATAAACTCAACCAACCATGAACATAAACATAACCTATTATCAATCATTAACATGTTATCAACTAACCAACCAGTATACATGCATAAACAGATTATCATATAAACAAAACCGGGGCCATGGGGACCCCTTTACTCTACTCTAACCCCGAGCCTATGATCACACTACCCTTCTCCCCATACCTGGATTGAAGGTAGCTCCCTAACAACGTCCTAAACAGCGACCGGTTCCTTTCTTAACAGCGGTGTTCACTCAAACCAGCCTTAAACAAAAAGATTAAAACGGTGTTAGTTTCCCAACCATAAAACGAAAGGAAACTAAGGAAAGTAACGTAACGTTACCTATATACGAAGTGCAGATGGAACCACGTCCCCCTAGAGTCTCCAATACCCAAAACCACACTGAGTATGAAGGAAAAAGGAAAGAAGGGAGGTTGCAGCCGTACTAAGGTTTTTAGTAACAAAGATGAAGTGTACGGCGCAACCCTGAATCTGCTCGACGTATATAGGCCCGGACTTGAGCACGGTCGTGCTCACCCTCGAGCACGGTCGTGCTCGACTTAACGTTACGAGACGTGGTCAACACGTTGAGCACGGGCATGCTCACTGTTGATCACGGTCGTGCTCAACTTAAAATCAGAAACACGCTCCTGATTTTAAGTACGGGCGTGCTCATGTACCAGAAAGGGACTTTTAGCCAAAAATCCCACTATGCCCTTGACCGATAAATCCAACTTAATAAACTCAGCTTAATTAAAATAATTCTGAAAACAGGGTGTTACAATTCCACCCCCCTTATAAAAATTTCGTCCTCGAAATTTACACATACCTCAAGGAAAAAGATGCAGGTACGCTTCCATCATCTTGCCCTCCAGCTCCCAAGTAGCACTTTCCTCAGTTGCCCCACTCCAAACCACTTTGACCAAAGGAATTTCCTTGCCTCTTAGCTGCTACCCTCCTATCCTCAACTCGAAGAGGTAACACCTCAAACGTCAGGTTCTCTTTCAGCTGTATAGCGTCGGGTACTATCACGTGACTAGGGTCATGAATATACTTCTTGAGTTGAGACACATGAAAAACATTGTGGAGATTTGACAAGAACGTGGGTAAGGCTATCTGGTAGGCGACTTTGCCGACTCTTTTGAGGATTTGGTAAGGACCAATGAACCTCGGAGTAAGTTTCGTCGCTTTCATCACTCTACCAACCCCAGTCATCGGGAAAACTCTCAAGAATACATGATCGCCTTCCTGGAATTCGAGCGCCTTCCTCCTTTTATCATGGTAGCTCTTCTGCCTACTCTGTGCAACTCTCATCTTTTCCTGAACTAACTTAATCTTTTCAGTTGTTTCCTGGACTATCTCTGGCCCTAGCACCACACTATCACTAGGTTCACTCCAACACAAGGGTGTCCTACATCTCCTCCCATACAGAGCCTCATAAGGTGCCATTCCAATGCTGGAATGGAAACTGTTGTTGTAGGTGAATTCTATCAGGGGCAAAAACTTGTCCCAACTTCCTGACTGTTCTAGCAAACAAGCCCTCAACAAGTCCTCTAAGGACTGGATGGTCCGCTCAGACTGCCCATCAGTCTGTGGGTGGTAAGCTGAACTAAGCCTAAGCTTTGTCCCTAAAGACTCTTGCAAACTATTCCAAAACCTAGAGGTAAACCTTGGGTCTCTATCTGAAACTATGCTAGAGGGTACACCATGAAGCCTAACTATCTCCTTGATGTACAGCTTAGCCAACTTCTCTAATGGATACTCCATGTTCAACGGAATGAAATGGGCAGACTTAGTTAGTCTATCCACAACAACCCAAATCGCCTCAAAACCAGCTGGAGTCCTAGGGAGTCCAGACACAAAATCCATGGAGATGCTATCCCATTTCCATTCTGGGACACTCAAAGGTTGCAACTTACCCGAAGGCCTCTGATGCTCGATCTTAGCCTTCTGACAAACTAAGCATGCATACACAAACTCAGCTACATCCTTTTTCATCCTAGGCCACCAAAACATTCTCTTAAGGTCCTGATACATTTTAGTGGCACCTGGGTGCACACTCAGTCCACTCCTATGACCTTCTAAGATCAACTTCCTAAGCTCAGGAACATCTGGCACACAAACTCTATCCTTGAACCTCAAGATACCATCACTGCCATCTTTAAAACTTAGGTCTCTACCCTGAGCAAGTAACGCTCGCTGGTCTAAGAGATACTTAGCTAACTTCTGACCCTCTCTAATTTGATCCATCAGACTATTGGCAACCTTCAAGGTACCAAGCCTAATACTCTTAGGGGTAAACTCACAAGCTAGGCTAAGGTCTCTAAATTCCTCAATCAGATCCATCTCCCTAACCATCAAAGCGGAGACATGCAGGGTCTTCCTACTCAAGGCATCGGCCACTACATTGGCCTTTCGTGGGTGATAGGTCAGCTCGAAGTCATAATCCTTTAAAAACTCCATCCACCTACGCTGCCTCATATTCAACTCTTTTTGATCAAAGAGATACTTCAAACTCTTATGATCACTAAAGACCTCAAATCTTGCTCCATACAGGTAATGCCTCCAGATCTTTAAGGCAAATACCATAGCTCCTAGCTCTAGGTCATGGGTAGGGTAGTTCTTCTCATGGGTTTTCAACTGCCTAGAAGCATAAGCGACTACCTTACCATTCTGCATCAACACACCACCTAACCCTTGCTTAGAAGCATCGCAGTAAACTACGAAGGGTTCACTAGGATCTGGTAAAACTAACACTGGTGCTGATGTCAACTTATTCTTAAGGGTTTGGAAATTCTCTTCACACTTAGAGTCCCACACAAACAACTGTCCCTTCTTGGTGAGACGGGTTAAGGGTAACGCTATCTTAGAGAAACCTTCTATAAACCGCCTATAGTACCCGGCTAACCCCAAGAAACTCCTAATCTCGGTTACAGACTTTGGCGCTTCCCACTGAAGCACCGTCTCTACTTTAGCTGGGTCCACTGCTATGCCACCCTTAGAGATGACATGTCCTAAGAAGCTCACTTCCTCTAACCAGAACTCACACTTAGACAACTTAGCATACAACTGCTTTTCCTTAAGGGTCTGCAAGACAACCCTCAGGTGTTTCTCATGTTCCTCCTTGTTCTTGGAGTATACTAAGATGGGGAATTTTACGTCAGTAGTGTAATTTGGTTTCGAAATTACGGGAATGGGGTAGATTTAAAAATAATTACGTAACTGGGGTAAGTCGTAAGAGCGACATACGAAATCAATTTAAAAGTCGTGAACTCTGCTGACGAACCAGTATTATATTAAAAAAAAGTGAGGGAGTCGTATACAAAACTTACGACTTGAATTTTTTATTATATTTTCATTGAAGTCGTTAGTGATATTTACGACTTCAATTTTTATTATTTTTTAATTTTTTCTAGTCGTATGTAAAGCATACGACTTATTCACATTAATTTTTTTTTTAAGTTGCAAGTCGAATGCAATACATACGATTTCAATATTTTTTAATTTTTTCCCATTTCGTATCTATAGATTACGACTACGTCTGAGGGGATAAATTAAAAAAATGGGAAAGTCGTATGCCATCTATACGACTTGCCCAAAACCCTAATTTTCCATGCACGCCGTTACGTATACTGATGGATGCATAACTAATATTTTCTTGACGAGATACCACGCCATATTATACATATGAAATTGGAAACATAATAATATAATACAATTTTGCACATAATTAAAAGTAATAATACATCACTCAAAATTATTATACAAAATAGATAAAATAAAATCAAGTAGTAGTGAGATTAGTGGTGGGATGATGTCCCACAGTGAGGTCTCCTTCTATGACGTGGTGGCTGAACTCTTCGAGGTTGCTCCCCTTGTTGTGTCTGCCTGCCTGTCGTTCTTGGGAGTCTTTGTGGTATCGATGTGGGTTATTCATTGATATCATTACCATTATCATCATCATCAGCATCATCATTGTTGCCATCATCATAATTTATTTCTCTTAATTCACCAGGTAGTATAGGACGATAGTCTGTTTGATGGTATGCAGACGCTGGTGTACCATAAGTGGCGGTAAACATTGACGAACTTGATTGAAAAACATTTGAACTCGAAGGATGCTGGAAAGAAAATTGTGGCTGATATGGAGAGAAACCTTGTGATTGTGGTGAAGGTAATTCATGTTGTGCCTGTGGTATAGGAGACTCGGCAGGGACTGTAAAGTGATGACACGGTGCAGCTTGCTCATAGTGAGTCGAAAAAGCTTCCGGGTACATTTCTTCTAAAACAGACCACATAGGTTTAGAGGCTGAATCAATACTATGTATAGTATTGAATGGATCATTGGCAGCGGTGGGTGAGCGAGTATAAGTCCGAATCGAACGCAATAATGAAATCTAAAAACAAAGAATATAAATGTATGAGAATAATGTGGCAAAAATGACAAGATACTAATTGTAAGAAGAGTTTAGTAAACTTACCGTACCACCATATAACAAACCTTCGCGCGAAATATACCTTCGAGTTCGAGGTGTATACCATTCCATATATGCCGAGTTTTCTTGTAGAAGACCATCATTACGAGCACCCTGAAGTAGTCGTTGATGTCGGTTGTTCCACACGTCAATCCACTTTCTGTGTCGGTCGGGCCAATAAACTTCTGTTTTCCCCCGCATATCAATTGTGTGAAGTTTGTCAAAGTTAGGAGGGTCACACGGAATGGACTGGTGTAATCCAAACTGGCGCATTACCCTATCTACTGGATGCCACTCCACAATGGCAAAACATATTAAGGGGACAACCGCAAACGCAACTTGGTTGACATTAACAGTAATCAATTGCCTTATTTCTGATCGATCGTAAGGCGTCCATATAAACTGCATCACATGTCTCGTATTATATTAATAAATACATAAATATTATTTATTATTTAGAGGGATACTCGAAGGTATTAGTGCATTAAGATTTTTTACCTCATTAACTTGCAATCGATCGAACATGCCTCTTATGATACTAACTGCATGGCCAGGGATGTTGGTTGTTTGCAAAGGAAAACTCCACCTACGCGCAAGTGGAAATCCAAGTCCTTGAGACGCATCTGCATTAGATAGGCGACGTATACGCGGTGCAATGCTTGGAATCCGATCCCAAGCCCATGATTGGAGGAGTAACAAGAACCCACCAATCTCAACTTGATCGGGCTTAGTTGCCCGATCCAATCCTCGAAATAAACATGCCAGAACAGCAGCACCCCAGCTATAATTCCCTACAGCAGACAAATCATCCAACAAAAACAGGTACATCAAGTGAACACGAGCACCTGATGTGTCGGGTAACAGAAGACCTCCGATCATCCGCATGATGTGTGCCCTAGCATGTTGCATAATTACTTCATCTGTTGGATTATCAGGGCATTCTGCGAACTCATCTTCAAACCAAGTCAATCTAACACTGCTGCCCTTTATACAGTCTGGTGGTGGGATAGCCCCCAATAATTGTAAACAGATGGGCTCCCAATCAGTAGAAGTTATTCCAGTGACCGCCGCTCCATCAATTGGAAGACCAAGTTGCAAGGAGACATCTTGGAGAGTTATTGTAGCCTCTCCATGTGGAAAGTGAAAAGTATGTGTTTCTGGTCTCCATCTTTTGACCAATGCGGTTATTAAATGGTGGTTGATGAGCACATTTTTCAACATTAAGACATGGCCAAAATCGGCTAAACGAATGGCATTTTGTGCACGCTCATCTGGCAACCAATCATTGAATGCCCAGACATGTCGAAACCTTGGTCGAATCATTCTTTCTTCTCCATTCCATATATTTGTCAAAATATGATTATCCTGATGTCGCAATAGTGGTCGATCAATCGGCCCAGGCCCAACTTGGTTCATATCTACTTTTAAAAAATTAGGAGAGGAAGTTGGTGGGTGATGGATACATTTGATCTTTGCAAAGATGGAATGCTAAGCTTTCTATGCACAAGAGCTACTCCCTCTTTATAGAACAACTAAGAACTTGTGTTTGGCAAGTGAGGCTCTTCGGTAAATAAGGAACCAAATGTGATGTGCCATTACTATTCAATATTCCACCATATTATTTGTGCCATTACTATTCAAGATTCTACCACATTATTTGTGCCATCTTGTATCATTCACGTGAATTTTCACAGGCACACCTCTAACCACACTAAGTTGTGCAGCTTTTGAAGTGAAGCCTTTGAAATGAATCTTGTTTGTATTCTACCACTGCTACCATGTTCAATTATTTGTGCCATTGTTATCTTTTGTCCTCTTTTATATTGATAGTCAATAGTTGGAGCACGCGGGCCATGAAAAATCACATGCAATATCATTTTATGTAGAAAAAGTAGAAAGGTTCACGTGATTCACTCTGGCAAGTGCAACGCATGGCCTTGGTTGGAAATGACCCAACCTTGCGCATGGCCTGGTGCATGAATAAAGTAGGTATTCTATATGCATGTTCCACGTAAAAAAGGTTGAAAAACTATTCAAGATTTATTGGTTTTTTTGGGCAAGTCGTATTCAGTGTTCACGACTTGCCATATTTGTTATAAAAAATTATTTCCCCACAAAGTCGTGAATAGCATTCACGACTTGCATTATTATTAAATTTTTTTTTTATGACTTGCATGTGTAAAAAACTGATAAGTATTTTAAAAAAAAACCTAGATTATGATAAATGGATCCTTTATTTGTTTTAAAATAAAATATCGGGGCCAATTTGAATAAATTACGATAAATGAATGATGAAGTTGAATAAATTAAAATAAATGGAACCAGTTTGAATATTTTAAAAATTGAGGGATCAAATTGAAAAAAATAATAATAATTAAGCAGAAGTTTAAATAATAATCAGTTCAACTACTAAACATAAATAATTGAGCATTGGTCCCTTATAATTACATAAATAATTAAACATCGATCCCCTTATAAGTACAATTACTACGATTATGTCCCTCAGTTCGACAATAACTGCATTTTTTTGTCTGATTTGGAACAGTTGCATCCATCTTGTTATGTATACGAGAAGTCTTCGGTCTCCCTAATGTATCTCTTTGCATGGCAAGATTAGGCTTAAATATAGGACCTGAATATGATGTCCCATAATCTACGTCTCCAAGGGGATGAAACTCATGCTGATAAACTTTGAAGATATGATCCAAAGTGTATACTGGGTCAATATACACATCACAGTCTAACTTGCAATAGGCACACGACACAATAACATGTGAGCATGGATATCTAAATGCTTGAAATTGTCCACAGTCACACCACTAATTGTTCAAATTTACAGTGCATATCATTGCACGTCGGCCGACCTAGGGATTTGCCATCTCTTCAACTTCAAACTCTTCCGACTCCCTACTATATTTGCGAACATAGTGACAGGTTGCCAGTCGTCGATTTTCTTGCAATGCTGAGGATAACTCTTCACAGTAGACATGTCCCGCTCTCATCATGGCAAGTGCTTTTGTCCCCCCGTCTACAAATTGTGCATTCAACCTATAAAATGTAGTCTTCACCAAGGCTGTTATGGGCAAAGCCCGAGCTCCTTTTAAATTTGCATTCAAGCATTCTGTAAGATTGGTAGTCATGTGCTCATATCTTTTTCCTCCATCATAAGCTTGGGTCCATTTTTCCCTTGGGATATTATCCAGCCACTCAGCAGCTTGTCGAAACTCTGATCTCATGGCAAGAAGCTTAGCCTCAAATCTTGGCCGCCTTTACTCATAACCTGAAAAAAAAAAAGTGACCGTCATAAAAAATTTGTTGGTAAATAAATATATTTTCAATGCTAATTAAAAAAACTTGCGTTAAAAATTAATCTCCTTTCCCATGTTGATGACTTCTTTCTTTAAGTCAACATTTTGAATTTTTTTATTAAAATTGCTTGCAATATGTCGAATACAATACACTGAGTGTGTGGTTGGCTCAATCCACCCAACTCGTTGGGATCGCAAAGTAGCCAACAAAACCTTTACCCCTGTCTGATATAATGCATAAGTTTGGTTGTGGTGTTACATTACTCCGCAAATTATACAAGAACCACGACCAAGCTTCTTTTGTCTCTCCTTCGACAATTGTAAATGCAATTGGAAGGATATTACGATTTCCATCTTGTGCAACAGCAACCAAGAGTGTGCCACCATATTTTCCCGTCAAAAATGTCCCATCCACTTGAACAATTGGTTTGCAAAATTTAAATCCCTCAATGCATGGTTTAAATGCTCAAAACACACGATCAAGTGTCACACTATCAGAATCTTCGATACCATCGACATCACAAGGTGATGTTTGGTATTTTACAATCGTACCTGGCATTACATTCTGGACAGCATCCATCCACCTGGGCAACAAACTGTATGATTCTTCCCAATCACCAAATACCTTAGCCATGGCTTTCTTTTTTGCCATCCACCCCTTCCTATAAGTTACAGTGTAACCAAAACGATTTCGTACCTCTTTAATCAGGGCTTTTATTGGGACACCAGGATCTGCATGTACTAAACCAACTACACAATCAGCAATTATAGAAGAGTCTAATTTATGGTGATCTTGGGAGATCACCGAAGTTGTACAAGTATGGATACCATCAATTTTCTTTATCTCCCACCTAGTGCGCCTCTTACTAAATGATGCCCTAATCTTCCATTGGCACCCAAGACCAAATTTTATACACTTGCCAACATATCTATCCGGCCTTGATTCTTCAACAATATAGTCAAATGAATGTTCAATATGGAACTGCTTTATGGCGTTGATGGTTGCTTGCTTTGACTCAAATGACATACCCACCCAAAGATTACTGTTGAAGCTTTCACTGCTACCTCCTCTTTTATGTGAACAGCCATCTGAAAATTTAGGATCTTCAGTTGCTTGACTGTTAAAGTTAGTAAAAAATGGTGATGGAGTAACATGTATTCCCATACTGGATTGTCCAACACCATCAGCACTTCCTGTACCACCATCATTGTGTATCTCATGATCTTCTTCCTCTTCACTGAACTCACTAACGTTATCCCTAACTATTAGATCATCAAACATCCATGAGGTACCAGAAAAATTAAACATCTACAAATAATTCAGAAAAAATGATTATTAACTATCTATTATATACAACAAATCATAATAAGTAATTGAATTAACAGAAAACCACAATGCCTAACCTTTTACTGAAGGTAATAACACAAAGAGTTTTGTGCTGCTGCTTTGTATCTTCACACTTTCTCAAACTCAATCGAATATGTAGCTACATGGAGGGGGGTTTTATAGTAGTAAAGTCTGCTAAGGGTTTAGAGCAACTCGTATCCGTTGGTTACGAATTGGCAAATTTATTAAAAAAATATATAAAAACTGAAGTCGTGATCCATGGATACGAATTGTCCAATTTTTTAAATTAATATTAAAAGATTGAAGTCGTATATAAGACATACGACTTGCCCCAAAAAAAAAAAAATTTAACCTTGAATAAGTCGTATGCCAAGCATACGACTAGCAAAAATTAAAAACAATAAAAAATGAAGTCGTTAGTGCTATTTACGACTAGCAAAAATAAAAATAAAAAATGAAGTCGTTAGTGCTATTTACGACTTCAATGAAAATATAATAAAAAATTCAAGTCGTAAGTTTTGTATACGACTCCCTCGTTTTTTTTAATATAATACTAGTTCGTCAGTAGAGTTGACGACTTTTAAATTGATTTCGTATGTACCTCTCACGACTTACCCCAGTTGCGTAATTATTTTAAAATCTACCCCATTCCCGTAATTTCGAAACCAAATTACAGTACTGACGTAAAATTCCCTACTAAGATGTCATCTATAAACACCACCACAAACTTATCCAAGTAAGGGTGAAAGGTCTTGTTCATGTAGTCAATGAAGACCGCAGGAGCATTGGTCACACCAAAGGGCATAACCAAGTACTCATAGTGACCATATCGCGTCCTAAACGCTGTCTTCGGGATGTCCTCAGACTTAACCCGAATCTGATGGTACCCTGACCTGAAATCTATCTTTGAAAAGACGCAAGCGTCCATCAACTGGTCCATAAGATCATCAATCCTAGGGAGGGGATACCGATTCTTTATCGTCACCTTGTTGAGTTGTCGAAAGTCGACACACAACCTCATACTACCATCCTTCTTCTTCACCAACAACACAGGTGCTCCCCACGGAGACACACTCGGCCTAATGAACTGCTTCTTCATCAGGTCCTCCAACTGTTCCTTCAACTTAGTTAGCTCTAGAGGAGACATTCTATAGGGTGCTATGGATATTGGTCCGGTGCCAGGCACTAAGTCTATGGTAAACTCAACATCTCTTTCTGGGGGTAAGTTATAAACATCCCCCGGAAATACTTCAGGAAACTCTCGCACAACAGGCATGCTGGCGACCTCAGGGGGGCTGCTCTCTACATCCAGGGAAGCTAACATCATGTATACTTGGGCCTCGTCTCTCATCGAAGCTCGTACTTGGCTGGCAGAGAGAAGGTTCGGATTCTTAGACTCCTTTGGAGTTCCAAAAACCAGGGTTTTATCAAAACAATTCAGAAGGACATGGTTGGAAGATAACCAGTCCATACCCAGAATAATGTCCAGGTCTTTCAAAGGTAAGCATACAAGATCGGCAACAAAAGTTTTATCATTTATAACAATATGATAGTTCTTGCATGCATATGAAGTGGAAACAGGTTTATTTGTAGGTGTAGAAACCAACAAATCAAACTCAAGGAAGGTAACAGGCAATTTAAGACTCGACCCTATCATGCGATATAAACGAGTGAGTAGCACCCGAATCATACAATACAGTTAATTGAGTTCCATCAATTAAACACGTACCTTGGATCAAGTCATCAGACTCGGAGGCTTCGGCTCCACTAAGAGTACAGACTCTTCCAATGGTCTTCAGTCTGTTGGCCTGGGACTTCTGATTCTTGCTAGCGCTGGGAGGCTCGGCCTTAGCTCCATCACACTCGCGGCTGATGTGTCCTGGCTTGCCACACTTGAAGCAGATGACCTGTGTTTCCTTGCACTGGGACGAATAGTGGTCCTGTGCTCCACACTTCCCACACCTCATAGCTCTAGGGGCATCAGAAAACCCACCCCTAAAGCTACTCTGCTGAAACTGGGGCTTCCTGCCACTCTGCTTGAAGTCCTTTCCCGAAGGGGCATATCGCTGCTTGCCCTTATCCCTCTGATCAGTCCTCTTGCCACTCTGATTGTCTGATCCTCTGGAACTGGTAGCTCTGAACTGACTAGCATCCTCGTAAATCCGACACTTGTTGACTAGAATTGGAAAAACTCGGATCTCCTGATAGCTGATGGCCTGTTTGATCTCAGGCCGGAGTCCCGCTTCAAACTTCACACACTTGGAGCGATCGTCCGTCTCATGTTGGTAAGGAGTGTAGTACCTAGCCAGCTCCTCGAACTTAGCCGCATAGTCACCGACTGGCAATGACCCCTGCCTCAAGGATAAGAACTCCATCTCTTTCTTGTCCCTGATATCTGCTGGAAAGTACTTCTCCAGAAACCTCTGCGTGAACACAGCCCAAGTCACAGCTGTGCCCTCTGCCTGCAGTTATCCCACCAGTGCTCCGCCTCTTCAGTCAACATAAAGGTGGCGAAGATGAGCTTCTGCTGATCATTGCAGTCCATCGCACGAAAGATCTTCTCTGTCTCCCTCAGCCACATTAAAGCTCCCTCTGGGTCGTACGCTCCCTTGAACGACAGAGGGTTGTTCCTCTGGAACTTACCCAGTCCCTGGAACTCAGCTGGCCCACCGTTGTTAGGGTTGACCTGTCCGATAGCATTGGCCAGAAGTGCCAACGCGTCAGCGATTGCCTGATCGTTGCGTCCTCTACCGGCCATTAGTTCCTGTACATACCCAAAACAACCTTTAATACAGAAACTTAGCGAGTAAAAGCTACAGACAGCTAACTTAAGCATCATTATCTATACCAAGTATAGACAATTCAAACAAGAGTCACACAACAGACTCACAACAGACTCATACCACGTCCGAACAAGGTCAACCTGGCTCTGATACCACTAAATGTGACACCCTTCTACCCCGCATATTATAAGCCATTTAATTTAAAAACAATTAAAGGAAAACATGCAATTATTATTGAAATAATTAAAACAATTGTCCATGGGTAGAAAAGTCCCACATGAACCGTTTACAACGCAGAAAATGAAATGAGTTTTAAACATAACAAACCAATATAAATATCCGAACCCCGATGTCACCTACAGAGCTGGTATAACCGTTCCGGGATAAACACCCACGAAATTATAACTGAAAACTAACATAACACAACTAGCCCTACTATGAGTGGCGGCTCCTCAGAGTCACTCCTCTTCGGGCTGCTCGTCATCCTCTGCAAGGTGCCAATCAGGCCACACACAAACAAATAACAGGGAGTAAGTTCATGTAATCATATACAGTAAGAAGTAGGAAGTAAAGTACACAGTAAACACAGCAACATTACACCAAACATCAACATCATCATTATGCTATGCAGTGCAATGCAGTCCTACTCCGCTAAACCAACAATGCATGTGGATCCACTAAACTCGGGATGAACGACTTCGGAGTTAAATATCCACATTGAGAATCTACTCAACACCGGAGAATCTACTCCTTAGATAGCCAACGCATTAAACCAACGAATGCCTCGTCACGGGGGCGCTAGGAGAATCTACTCCAACCGTGGATGGCCGGATCGCCGTACTCTAGGACAATCTCCCTTATGTCGAACATCCCTAAACAACAACTCCGATGCAATGCGTATGCAACACAACAACAACGGCAACACCACCTCCATAACTCCAACGAACCGCACCAACTTGCCTCGCGGAATCTACCTGAGGACTTAAGCGGAATCAACCGCAGTACCTGGGGCAAACTCTCGGCCACCAAGGTACACAGCAACATCAACACCTTTATACCCAAACCACGGGGTCAAGGCTTCCTTGGCCAAAAAGCACCAAGGCTCAGCTCATCAGTTTGCGGCACCCAAAAGGGTATCGACTTAACACCTCACCATCTCATGATCTTTAATTATTTTTAGTATTATCAACTGGATTGTCTATTCAATTAATCATCATTGGGGAATGGGGTTTAAAACCCCTTAAGTCCTTTAATTCGGTTCTGTCCCAGTGGGTTGAGCACGGTCGTGCTCGTAACCCAGCACGGTCGTGCTTAAGCACGTGAGGGGCGTGCTCCCCTTTAAGTGAAGCACGGTCGTGCTTCTTATTGAGCACGGTCGTGCTCAGCAGCATGATCGTGCTCTTTGTCCTGCACGGCCGTGCTGAACAGCGCAGCCGTTTACCCAGAATTCAACTGGGAGCACGGTCGTGCTTCCTGTTCAGCACGATCGTGCTCATCGCACGACAGTGCTGTTCTGGGCAGGAACAGAGACTATGTTGTAACCAATCTTTAAGATTTAAACAATGAACATCCTAAATCAGTTATCAATGTATTTTACGGGTTAAACTCAGCAATAAAATCAACATCAACGTAACAGTGGCATCAACCAACAATATCAACATGTTCATAGCAATGCAACCCACATAAACTCAACCAACCATGAACATAAACATAACCTATTATCAATCATTAACATGTTATCAACTAACCAACCAGTATACATGCATAAACAGATTATCATATAAACAAAACCGGGGCCATGGGGACCCCTTTACTCTACTCTAACCCCGAGCCTATGATCACACTACCCTTCTCCCCATACCTAGATTGAAGGTAGCTCCCTAACAATGTCCTAAACAGCGACCGGTTCCTTTCTTAACAGCGGCGTTCACTAAAACCAGCCTTAAACAAAAAGATTAAAACGGTGTTAGTTTCCCAACCATAAAACGAAAGGAAACTAAGGAAAGTAACGTAACATTACCTATATACGAAGTGCAGATGGAACCACGTCCCCCTAGAATCTGCTCGACGTATACGGCGCAAAGATGAAGTGAGGTTGCAGCCGTACTAGGGTTTTTAGTAACAAAGATGAAGTGTACGGCGCAACCCTGAATCTGCTCGAAGTATATAGGCCCGGACTTGAGCACGGTCGTGCTCGACTTAACATTACGAGACGTGGTCAACACGTTGAGCACGGGAGTGCTCACTGTTGATCACGGTCGTACTCAACTTAAAATCAGAAACACGCTCCTGATTTTAAGTACGGGCGTGCTGGTTAATGAGCACGGGCGTGCTCATGTACCAGAAATGGACTTTTAGCCAAAAATCCCACTATGCCCTCGACCGATAAATCCAACTTAATAAACTCAGCTTAATTAAAATAATTCTGAAAACAGGGTGTTACATCCTACATCTCCTCCCATATAGAGCCTTATAAGGTGCCATCCCAATGCTGGAATGGAAACTGTTGTTGTAGGTGAACTGTATCAGGGCAAAAACTTGTCCCAACTACCAGACTGTTCTAACACACAAGCCCTCAACAAGTCCTCTAAGGACTGGATGGTCCGTTCCGACTGCCCATCAGTCTGTGGGTGGTAAGCTGAACTAAGCCTAAGCTTTGTCCTTAAAGAATCTTGCAAACTATCCCAAAACCTAGAGGTAAACCTCGGGTCTCTATCTGAAACTATGCTAGAGGGTACACCATGAAGCCTAACTATCTCTTTGATGTACAGCTTAGCCAACTTCTCTAATGGACTCTCCATATTCATTGGAATGAAATGGGCAGACTTAGTCAGTCTATCCAAACCAACCCATATAGCCTCAAAACCAGCTGGAATCCTAGGGAGTCCAGACACAAAATCCATGGAGATGCTATCCCATTTCCATTCTGAGATACTCAAAGGTTGCAACTTACCTGAAGGCCTTTGATGCTCTATCTTGGCCTTCAAACAAACTAGGCACGCATACACCAACTCAGCTACATCCTTTTTCATCCTAGGCCTTCAAAACATCCTCTTAAGGTCCTGATACATCTTAGTGGCACCTGGGTGCACACTCAGTTCACTCCTATGTCCTTCTTCAAGGATCAACTTTCTAAGCTCAGGAACATCTGGTACACAAACTCTATCCTTAAATCTCGAGACCCCATCCCTTCCATCCTTAAAACTAAGGTCTCTCTACCCTGAGAGAGCAACTCTCGCCGGTCCAAGAGAAACTTATCTAACTTCTGACCCTCTCTAATCTGATCCATCAAGTTGTTGGTAACCTTCAAGGTACCAAGCCTAATACTCTTAGGGGTAAACTCACAAGCTAGACTAAGGTCTCTAAACTCTTCAATCAGATTCATCTCCTTAACCATCAAGGCGGAGATGTGTAAGGTTTTCCTACTCAAGGCATCAGCCACCACATTGGCCTTTCCTGGGTGATAGGTCAGCTCGAAGTGATAATCCTTTAGGAACTCCATCCACCTACGCTGCCTCATGTTCAACTCCTTTTGATCAAAAAGGTACCTCAAACTCTTATGACCACTAAAAACCTCAAACCTAGCTCCATACAGGTGATGCCTCCAGATCTTTAAGGCAAATACAACAGCTCCTAGCTCTAGGTCATGGGTAGGGTAGTTCTTCGCATGGGTTTTCAACTGCCTAGAAGTATTAGCAACTACCTTACCATTCTGCATCAACACACCACCTAACCCTTGCTTAGAAGCATCGCAGTAAACTACGAAGGATTCACTAAGATTTGGCAAAACTAACACTGGTGCTGATGTCAACCTATCCTTAAGGGTTTGGAAACTCTCTTCACACTTAGAGTCCCACACAAACAACTGTCCCTTCTTGGTGAGATGGGTTAAAGGTAAAGCTATCTTAGAGAAACCTTCTATGAACCGTCTATAGTACCCGGCTAACCCCAAGAAACTCCTAATCTCGGTTACAGACTTTGGCGCTTCCCACTGGAGCACCGTCTCTACCTTAGCTGGGTCCACTGCTATGCCACCCTTGGAGATGACATGTCCTAAGAAGCTCACTTCCTCTAACCAGAACTCACATTTAAACACTTAGCGTATAATTGTTTCTCCTTAAGGGCCTGCAAGACAACCCTCAGGTGTTCTTCATGTTCCTCCTTACTGTTGGAGTATACTAAGATGTCATCTATAAACACCACCACAAACATATCCAAGTAAGGGTGAAAGGTCTTGTTCATGTAGTCCATGAAGACCGTAGGAGCATTGGTCACACCAAAGGGCATAACCAAGTACTCGTAGTGACCATATCGCATCCTAAACGCTGTCTTCGGGATGTCCTCAGACTTAACCCGAATTTGATGGTACCCTGACCTCAAATCTGTCTTTGAAAAGACACAAGCGCCCATCAACAGGTCCATAAGATCATCAATCCTAGGGAGGGGATACTGATTCTTTATGGTCACCTTGTTGAGCTGCCGATAGTCGACAGATAACCTCATACTACCATCTTTCTTCTTCACCAACAACATAGGTTCTCCCCACGAAGACACACTGAGCCTAATGAACTGCTTCTTCATCATGTCTTCTAACTGTTCCTTCAACTTAACTAGCTCTAGAGGAGACATTCTATAGGGTGCTATGGAGATTGGCCCAGTGCCAGGCACTAAGTCTATGGTAAACTTAACATCTCTCTCTGGGGGTAAGTTATAAACATCCCCCGGGAACACTTCAGGAAACTCTCGCACAACAGGCATACTGGCGACGTCAGGAGGGCTGCTCTCTACTTCCAGGGAAGCTAACATCATGTATACTTGGGCTTCGTCTCTCATCGAAGGTTGAACTTGGCTGGCAGAGAGAAGGTCCAGATTCTTAGACTCCGTTAGTGTTCCAAAAACCAAGGTTTTATCAAAACAGTTCAGGAGCACATGCTTGGAAGATAACCAGTCCATGCCTAGAATAATATCTAGGTCTTTCAAAGGCAAGCATACAAGATCAGCAACAAAGTTTTTATCATTTATGACTATATGACAATTCTTGCATGCATAAGAAGTGGAAACAGGTTTGTTTGTGGGTGTAGACGCAAGCAAATCAAACTCAAGGAAGGTAACAGGCAATTTAAGACTCTTGACCCTATCATGCGATATAAACGAGTGAGTAGCACCTGAATCATACAATACAGTTAATTGAGTCCCATCAATAAAACATGTACCTTGGATCTAGTCATCGGACTCGGAGGCTTCGGCTCCACTAAGAGTAAAGACTCTCCCAGTGGTCTTCAGTCTGTTGGCCTGGGACTTCTGATTCTTGCTAGCACTGGGAGGGTCGGCCTTGGCTCCTTCACACTCACGACTGATGTGTCCAGGCTTGCCACATCTGAAACGGATAACTTGTGTTTCCAAGCACTAAGACGAATAATGGCCCGGCGCTCCACACTTACCACACCTCATAGCTCTGGGGGCATCAAAGAATTCACCCCTAAAGCTATTCTGCTGAAACTGTGGCTTCTTGCCACTTTCCTTGAAGTCCTTACCAGTCGGGCCATACCGCTGCTTGCCCTTGTCTCTCTGATCAGTCCTCTTGCCACTCTGACTATCCGATCCTCTGGAACTGGCAACTCTGAACTGACTGGCATCCTCATAAATCTAGCATTTATTGACCAGAATCGGGAAACTCTGATCTCCTGGTAGCTGATGGCTTGCCTAATCTCTGGTCGAAGTCCAGCTTCAAACTTCACGCACTTGGAGCGATCATCTGTCTCATGCTGATACGGAGTGTAGTACCTAGCTAGCTCCTCAAACTTAGCAGCATAGTCACTAACTGACAACGACCCTTGCCTCAAGGATAAGAACTCCATATCTTTCTTGTCCTTGATATCCGCTGGGAAGTACTTCTCCAGAAACCTCTGTCTGAACACAGTCCATGTAACCACTGTGCCCTCAGCCTGCATCCGCTGCCTGCAGTTGTCCCACCAATGCTCAGCCTCCTCGGTCAACATGAAGGTAGCAAAGATGAGCTTCTGCTGATCATTACAATCCATCGCACGGAAGATCTTCTGTCTCCCTCAGCCACAACAGTGCTCCCTCTGGATCATACGCTCCCTTGAAGGACAACGGATTGTTCCGCTGAAACTTATCCAACCCCTGGAACTCAACTGGCTCACCATTGTTGTTATGGTTGACCTGTCCAATAGCATTGGCCAGAAGTGCCAATGAATCCGCAATCGCCTGATCGTTGCGTCCTCTACCGGCCATTAGTTCCAGTACATACCAAAAGCAACTCTTAGTATAGAACTTAAGTGGGTAAAAGCGATAGGCAATCTAATGTAAAGCATCATTATCTATAACAAGTATAGACAATTAAAACAAGAGTCACACAACAGACTCACGACAGACTCATACCATGTCTGGACAGGGCCGAACTGCTCTGATACCACTAAATGTGACACCCTTCTACCTCGCATGTTATAAGGCATTTAATATAAAAACAATTAATTGAAAAACATGCATTTTACTGAATAATTTAAAACATTTGTCTATGGGTAGAAAAGTCCCACATGAACCAGTTCACAACGCGGAAATAACATAAGTTTAAAATAATTAAAACATAACAAATAAGACTACGCAACCCCGATGTCACACTCAGAGCTGGTATAACCGTTCCGGAAAACATGTCCACGGATTACAACTGAAATAATCTAACTAAACATAAATCAAACCCTAACTATGAGTGGCGGCTCCTCAGAGTCACTCCTCTCTAGGCTGTTCATCATCCTATGCAAAGTGCCAATCAGGCCAACAACAAACAACAAACAAGCATAGGGAGTAAGAATCATGTAAACATAATAGCAAGGAGGTAGGAAGTAAAGTAAAACATACAAGCATAGCACCAACGTAAGCATACATCAACAACATGTATTAACATACATCAACATCATCAACATCAAGCATGCTATGTAGTGCAATGCAGTCCTACTCCGCTAAACCAAAATGCATGTGGATCCACTAAACTCGGGATGGACGACTTCGGAGTTAAATATCCACATTGAGAATCTACTCAACGCCGGAGAATCTACTCCTTGGAAAGCCAACGCATCAAACCAACGAATGTCTCGTCACGGGGGAGCAAGGAGAATCTACTCCAACTGTGGATGGCCAGATCACCGTACTCTAGGACGACCTCCCCTATGTCGAACATCCCTTAACAACAACTTCCATGCAATGCGTATGCAACACAACAACAACGGTAACACCACCTCCATAACTCCAACGGAAGCTACCAAAGACAACAGTGGAATCGACTGCAATGGAATCTACCGCAACTACTTGCCTCGTGGAATCTACCTGAGGACTTTAGCGGAATTGACCGCAATACTTGGGGTAGACTCTTGGTCACCAAGGTACAACACCACCACCTTAGACCCAAACCGCGGGGTCAAGGCTTCCTTGGCCAAAAAGCACCAAGGCATAACTCATCAGCTTGCAGTAACCCAAAGGGGTACCGACATATCAAACTCAACACCTCGCCATCTCATCATCTTATTTATCTTTGGTAAACATTAGCCAAGTTGTCTAATCCTTATCTTTGATTAGTTATATCAACTTATCATCATGGGGAATTAGGGTTTAAAACCCCTTAAAGTCTTTTAATTCTGTTTCTATCCAGGAAGGGTGAGCACAGTCGTGCTTAACACGTGAAGGGCGTGCTGCCACTTAAGTGAAGCTCGGTCGTGCTTCCTATTGAGCACGGTCATGCTCATCAGCACGGTCGTGCTCTTTGTCCTGCACGGCCGTGCTTAATGCGCGACCATTTTCCAGAATTCAAACTGGGAGCACGGGCGTGCTCCCTGTTCAGCACGATCGTGCTCATCGCGCGACAGTGCTGTTCTAGGCAGAGTTCTAATACAGTTTTTAGCCACTATTTTAGGATTCTCAACCTATTAATCTCTAAATCGTTATACGATCTAGTTTAACCAATTATTACATTTTATCAATAGTGTTCAACGTCATCACCGCCGTATGGCATCAACCATTTCAATCAACTCATCAACAACAATATCAAGACATCAACCGCATGATTTAACCACCACAACATTCATGAACATATTATCATATTCATACGGATATCAACATATATATCAATTTATAACACATAGCAGCAAGTCAACATATTAACATCGAAAGGCATTTAGGCATTTAAATCATACAAAACATATATCAAAACGGGGTTATGGGGACCCCTTTACTCTACTCTAGCCCCAAGCCTATGGTTACACTACCCTTCTCCCCATACCTGGATTGAAGGTAGCTCTTCCAAACACCAAACAGCAACTGGTTTCTCCTCTTAAGGTGGCTCAACCTCAAACAAGCCTTAAACAATGGAAACACAAACTTTATTAGTTTCCCAATACAAAAACAAAAAGGAAACCAACAAAAAGAGACGGAACATTACCTATATACGAAGTACAGACGAAACAACGTTTCCCTAGGGTCTCCAATACTCAAGAAACACACTGAGTATGAAGGGAAAGAGGGAAAAAGACATAGCAGCCACACTAGGGTTTTGACCACCAAGATTGAGAGTTGACGGCGCAACCCTCGAGTCTGTACAACATATATAAGCTGTGCTCGGAACACGGTCGTGCTCCTCACAAAGCACGGGCGTGCTGGACTTAGCGTTAGTGAGACGCGGTCCGCACTTGAGCACGGGCGTGCTCACTATTGAGCACGGTCGTGCTCAACTTAAACTTGGCAACGCGCTTCAGGCTTTAAGCACGGGCGTGTTGGATAATGAGCATTGGCGTGCTCATGTACCAGAAAGGGACTTTTAAGCCAAAAATCCCACTAAGCCCTTAACCAACAATTCCATCTTAATAAACCATCTTAAGGAAAGCACTTAAAAAAGTGGGGTGTTACAGAATGCTTGAATGTATCTTTATTATGTTAACCAATGTTGATTTTAAATTCATTTTATAAGCGTCTCATTCAATAATCTTATATGATCTTACAAAGGTACTAAGAAAACTTAAACTATTAAGTACTACCCTTTGTAGATTATTCTAAGTCTTCAAAACTTGATTTGCTTGATGATGGATTCCGGCAAGTGTACCGGATCAAAGCAAGTAATAATTAAAACGGTGAGACCGAGTATCGTTCTCAAGGATTGATAGATCAAGTACCACTTCGCAAACTTAATAACTATTTGAACGAACAATCAAGAGAATATTGGAATCTAGGATTAAAAACAATTAAACTACTAATTCAAGTAAACTAACGCAAGCAGTTAAGAAGACAGCCTAAATATCAGGTTGAATAACAATGATGAGGATGGTCTAGGGATTTGATTTCACCTACGTTTATCAAGTTTGATGCAATTATGAATCCTCGCAATTACTAAACATCTACTTTTGTCAACCAAGAGTCCTAAATTATCCTAATGTGTCTCTCGAGTACGGTTAGCAAACACCCCTTAACCCTTAACCAACTATATCTCTTTGATGGTTACTTATTAAGAAATTCATTAAGTTCTATGACTCCCTATGAAGGTTGCATACAATCCCTACGGTATATCTCTATCCACATAAACTATATGGTTTTACCCCAATGCTCTAAACACATAACTAACCTCTCGGTATCATTATGATTGGCAAATCATGCATAATAATGGGCAGTTATAAGCAAGCATTAAACTCAGAAGTAAAACACAAAAGGGATGAAGAAAAGAATTACGACAATATCATAAAAGCATTCAAACCGTCCAAACACAGCTACATCATCTCCCTAGAATAGAGGAATTAGTTCATGATCAAAGGAATAAAAAACAAAGCAATAAGAATCAAACCCATGGATGAAAACACAATGGAAAAGTCGCACAAATCCGTCCTAATACTAAAGGAGATGCAGCCAAAAGAGTAACCAAAGATCCTAGGTCAACACAGAGAAATTCAATTTATAGGTTCTGCTGCGCGCTTTCGCCTTGCCTAAGTATGTTGCGCCCGGCGCAACTAAAAAAATAAGCCCAAATCAGAAAAGGGGCGTTAGGCCGGGCCTAAGAAACTTGCGCCGGGCCTAAGCACCAAAATAGCTAATCTCTAATTCTTCTTCTGCTTGTCCTTGTTCTTTTGCTTTCAATGCTCCCAGGCTTCACTTTTCTCCTTTCCTAGTGCAAACATACACCTGAAATCACTTCAACCAAGAAATTATAGAAAATGACTCAATTTCCTAATTAAAAAGAGAAAATACACTAAAAGACTCTAAACATTACTTAAGGAAAACAAAGCCAAAGTTAAGTAAGAATTGACAATACAACTCATCAAAATGGTAAATTCCACTAGAAAATCTAGAATAAAACTAAATAATCTAGCGGATTATCACTTGACTTGTCCTTTGTCATCTTCAAAACTTCATGCTTCAATATCCATATCAATACTAGGGGAATGCGTTCACTCACATTCTCCCCCTTTTTGATGATGACAAACCCAAGACTTTGAATTTCCTTTTTGCAAGATCCCCCTAAATCTAAGCATCCTTGTTTTGACAAAAGGTGGGAGTATAACCTAAAAATATAAATGGGAACCTTTCTCCCCTTTTCGGTACTATCAAAAAAAAAAAAAATACGATCGTCGTGTTCATTGCAAAAGAAATATCCAAATATAGCATAGCAGTGACAACAAATGCAATAAACAAGGGAAGATGTTCACACACATTAACAGAACATACAGGGGAAATAAGCAAGCAAGCAACATATCCAAAATAAGTCCAATAGACAACCATAAATATAAACTATCAGAAGCAAGCTAAGAAAATTTACTGAGGTAAACCATTCAAGTGCAATGGCAGAAGCAGATTTACCTTAACGCGTAGATAGGAGCACAGGAAGAAGCAAAAATCGCGTTGAACACTTCAAAGGAGAAAGACCCAGTTGTAAAGAATGACCAAATCGCATGTTTCTTCAAGAAATGGAGACCAACTTGAAATTACCAAAGTTAACACAAGAAGGGGGGTTGAATTGTATTTACTGACTTTTTAGGAAACTTTGAAAATTGTTTTCACAGGCACAACAAGCAAAAATAAGACAACAGAAATTTAGACGAGTGACACGTCTAAATTTAAGATAGAACACACGAGCAGACAGAGAAGGATAAAACAGTGTTTGATATTCACATAATTAACTCCCCAAGTTAAAGGCTTAAACAAACAGAACTTAAGCAGATTAAAGAGATAAGGGAAAAGGAATATCACTCAAGAGTTTTATACTGGTTCACCCCAATATCCACAGGGCTACATCCAGTTTCTTGGCAGCACCAAGTTTTCACTATAACTGATCAGATTACAGTACAAGTATTCTTTGCACACCTACCCTCTCCAGGCTCAACACTCATACAAGTATTATTTGCTCACCTAGCCTCTTCAGGCTCAACTCAGAAAGGAGTAAATGTTTTGTGTATTTATTACAACTTGCAAATCTTTCAGATCACACTCAGAGAGTGGAATAAATATGAAGTATGAAAGACTGCGAATTAAATTCAAATGATTGAATGAATATTCAATGAAAGAATGAAGAAGTTAATGAAGAGAGTAAATGCTTCTACGCAATGTTCTTAATGATATTCAACTTCTTATCTTCATCTTCATGGTTTGGTCTATATAAAGACTTCAATCAATTTGATCCGTTAGGCGCAGCTTCAGAAAGTGTGTTCATTTCATTTAAGCTTCTGAAACACCATTAATGCCAAAGAGTCATTCTGTGTAAACATTAAATGCTTAGGAACGTTGAGCTTTGATAAGGTTGTCCAAGAGTACACTTTATTCTGAGTAGCTGTTGTTTCAGAGTATGCAGCAGCAGGCTCCTTGTACTTGCAGCAAAGGTCTTTCTTCTTTCAGTGTAACACTCAGTTCACTTTCCAGAAAGCACTCTTACTTTCTACTAGAACAGGTAAAAAGTTACTGGTGAGGTACAGAGATTGCGTGTTTATTCTTTAAAACCTTGAAACAAACGATCTTTATTCTTTATCCTTTGTGTTGTTGTCCAGAGGTCTTCAAGATCCTTAAGGAAGGCATCTAATTTGAATAAGGTGACTTGGACTTTATTTCTGACTAACTGACATTGTAGCAGTGTTGGAAATTTAGACCGGTGTAAAGCAATCCAAAAATTAGACAGGTGCTTGTGCAGTCCAAAGCTAGACGGGTGCAAAGCAATCCAAAAATTAGACGGGTGATCCACTGAGTCTTCTCCAGACAGATGCTTCTTGCCACATCATTCGACTCTTGACTGAGCGTTGACTTGGTCTTTGATTGTGTAGACTGATTTATTAGACGAGTGGTTTTTAGACGAGTCTAAAAACTGGGCTCTACTAGAAAGCAGACGAGTCAGAAATTAGACAGGTGATCTTTAAGTCTATTTTCCTGCACACTTATCAGACATGTTAGTAATTTCATATGGTTCAATATTGTCATACTTAATCTATTTGGAATCATCAAAACTTAGAGAATCTACCCATGGAATGTGTCTTAGACTTATGAGGTCTCAACATTCTCCCCTTTTTTTATGATGACAAATAACTTTTCTGATTTTATTGAACATCAGGGATAATAAGGGAAATTTTCAGACAGATATAATTGTTCAGAGTATGCTATGCTCCCTCTTAGTTTATGCATCAAATAAAAACATGTATTAGAGCAAAAACAAGGTATCAGAGCAGATATTGGATTCAAACATATTATATCAGAGGAGAAATCAAACTTGTTAGACAGATAGTCATAAAATCATGAATAAGCTATAATTTCTTATATTTCCTCCCCTTTTTAGCATCAATCAAAAAATAAGGCAAATATATATCAGAGAGCCAAAAGAAATATCAAAACATCATTCATTTTATATAAACAGAGCCAGAAGGATTACAAGTGATAGGCATCACTGACTAATACATTGCATGACTCAAGAAATGAAAAAGATGAAGTCCTAAAACTTAAAAGCTAGGACCCCTTTTGCTTTTGAAGAAAGCTTCCATCATCTTCTGCATAGCAGCTTGCTGGCCAGCATCTGAGCTTGAAAAGCAGCCTATTGAGCAATTGCTTCATCTTATCTCTGAATGATAGTTTGCAAACTTGAAGTCATTTCGTCAAGTCTCTGATGAGCAGCAGGGTCATAAGCAACTACAAGAGCAGTAGAGTCTGTTGTGGCCAGGGTAGTTGCAGATGCTGATGGAGGAGGTGTGGAAGGTAATTCTTGAACCAAAATATCATCCTCAGGCTGAGGATCTAGAAAAACATTTGTTGAGAGTGTGGTTGTATAAAATGCTTCTAGGAGAGCACGAATTTTTTCATGATGAAGAGGAGAGTCAACTACAGAGAGGAGAAATTCATAAGATCTCCTAATGAGATGTATGTGAGTAAGAGGGGTAGATTCGAGAAAGTTCAGAAGAAAGAAGGGAAAAACCATAAAGAGGGGAGGTATGACATAAATTGAGGGTGAGAAAGGGTACAGAGCAAAAGCTTGACTACCTCTCACAGGAATATCTTTCTTTTCTTCTTCCTTTAAACCAGAACTAGATCCACTTCTTGAGAATAGACTCTTTCTGAATTTGCACTTCTTATCATTCAGCTTGATAAGAGAGAACTTCTGATCCAATGGTAAGTTTATTACCTTCTGCTTTCCTTTCAGAACCATGGAGTCAGGCATCACTTTGATTTCTGTTGAAGGCTTCATGAAGATATGTGGATTGATCAGCCATTTTCCTACATCCTTATGTTTTCTGACCAGCTTTACAAGCTGCCTTTCAGATTCAAGAGAGGCAATGACATCCAAGTCTTTGCCATTTAGGAAGTTGGAGAAAGATTCATCTGTGACAGAAAATGGAATGGTTCTGGAAGAGGGGTGATATGGAGATAAGGTGGTTAAAGGGAGAGGGTTGTGTCTGGTTTCAGTGAATAAGTCTGGAAAGACTACTCCTAGAGGGACTTGGCACTGGTTTTCTGATGTGATCAGGGGTTGGTGATTTAGGTGAGGGTGGAGGAGGTGTGAGATTGTCAAAATATTCAAAATCATTGACATCCTCAGTTTGAAGAGTGTCAGTATGATGAGATGTTTGTGGTGTGGAAGGCTTAAATAGATGAGGTTCTGTTTCAGACAGGTGACCTTCTGAGTCAGTAGGATTAAGTTCAGAAGGGTAATGGATAGGTTCAGAAACAGAGGTTTGTGGGATAGGTGATGTATGTGGAGGAGTTAGAATTTTTGGGGAAGCAGGTGGAGGAGTATGGGTTTTCTGTAAAGGTTGTGGTGATGGTGATGGTGTTTTCTGTGGGGGTGGTGTTTGTGATCTTTGTGGTGACAGAGCAGGTAGTGGTGATGAAGGTTGTGGAATGGAAGTTGTTGTGGCAATTGGTTCAGTTTGTTGTGGTGGAGGTGATGATTCTTTCTGTGGTGAGGGTGATGATGAGGGAATAGGAGGTAAAACAAGCTTCCTCTTTGTCACAGTGATCCTCTTTTTCTTAGGGATCACAGTCTCTTCTGGTTGAGACTCCCCCTCAGCTTGCACAGCTATCTTCCTCTTAAACACCTTGGTAATACTTGGTCCAATGGGGACTGAGGCAGCAGCTTGAACAACAGGTTCATATCCAACAACAGGTTCAACAACCTGAGAAACAACATTTTGAAACCCAGAAGCTTTAGTAGTTGCTTGAGTAGATGGCTCAGCAATTTTTCTCTTTTTCCTCTGCATTTGAGGCCTTTCCTCTTCAATAGGCTCCATGAAGGGTTCAGCTTTAACAGCAAGAATAGAAAGAGATTCTTCCATTTGAGCAGATGCTTCAACATTTGGCTCAACAGTGGGAGTCAGAGTGATCTTCATCAAAGACAGAGTCTTTGTAGTGATCTCAGTACAGAGATCAGCAAAAACAGCACTTCTTAAATCCAACTTGCTTGCCCTAAAAATTCTTGTCATAATCATACCTTAGGGATAATCCTTATCCTTTCCCTTGACAGCCCTTTCCATATGAATGAAGATCAAGTCAGTAATATCTATCCTAATCTTCTGGACTAGATGAAAGAAAGCAAACTTCTCTAATTTACTGATATGATTTCTAGACCCAGTCCTAGGCATGACACAATTTATAATAAGAACATGAAGAAATCTTGCCTTAGGAGACAAATACTTGGAGTTTTTGTTTCCAGGTCTTGCAACTCCATAAAGCACTTTATTCACATTTGCTTCTTCTTGTTCCTTCAGCCAATCTTTATAATACCCAGCACCTTCTCTTGGGAATTTTGGCACTTCAGCAAGTAACTCATGAGTTATGAAAATGTGATCCTCACCCACGTCTCCAGAAATCATGGAGGTTGTATTGTCCTTGGTGATCTTTGCAGTGGTCCAGAAATCCCTAACAAGAGCAGGGAAGACACGCTCTTGTAGTTGAAAGAAGGGTAACCATCCAGCATGGTTGAGTTCAGGAAGAACGTCTAAACCCTTGGTTCTGAGTTCGTCAAAGTTAGGGACCCTTCTAGGATGCACCTTTTTCAGTTCAGCGATTGGTAGCTTGGTTTTCTCAGCCAGAGTTTCAAGAAGACTCTTGGGTGCCATTGATTCAGAGAGGTGAAGATTAGGGTTTTGGAGATGAAAAGTTCTGAGATTTTGAAGACGAAGAGAGTTCAGAGAAAGGTTGAGACTTGAGAGCAAAGATTGTGAGTGGAGGTTTTTTTTGAAACGACATGGGTTTATTTGTTAAAACGCTCGAGTACTTTTTGCATTGGGAATAAGGAGAGAGAAAATTGTCATAAATAGTAATAGCTTTTGAAAAGACATTTGTTAATCATAATGAAACGTTTTTAAGAAAAGGAGGGATAATGCAATGTACACGTTTAGCACTGAGTGCTTTTAGCCACATCATCAGACGCTTGGCTAAAGTAGACGAGTGAAACATGAAGAAAAAAATAGATGAGTCATCCATATACAAAACTTAGACAAGTAAATTTTTAGACATATCAGCATACACTCATTCAGACACATTATGCATATTAAGATTCTTTCTAATAAAAACAAATCTATCTTTACTTAGAGGTTTAGTAAAAATGTCTGCCCACTGATACTCAGTATTTACAAACTTAATTTCAAAAACTCCTTTTTGAACATAATCTCTAATAAAATGATGCTTTATTTCTATATGTTTTGCTCTAGAATGCTGTATGGGATTTTTAGACAGATTAATAGCACTAGTATTATCACACCAAACAGGTATATTATGCTCAAACATTGAATAATCTTCAAGTTGATATTTTACCCAAAGCAGTTGTGAACAACAACTGGTTGCAGATATGTATTCAGCTTCAGCAGTTGAGAGAGCAATGGTGCTTTGCCTTTTGCTTAACCAAAAGATCATATTTGTTCCAATGAAGTGGCATCCTTCACTGGTGCTTTTTCTATCAATTCTATCTCCAGCAAAATCAGCATCACAGAATCCAACTAATCTGAATTCTTCAGAGTTCTTATATAGTAAACCAAGGTTAGTGGTTCCAATTAAATATCTGAAAATTCTTTTAACAGCCTTATTATGAGATTCTTTAGGATCTGATTGAAATCTAGCACATAGACAAACACTGAATTGAATATCAGGTCTGCTAGCAGTTAAGTATAGAAGAGATCCAATCATACCTCGGTAGATAGTTTGATCTACCTTTTTACCTTCCTCATCCTTGTTTAGAATAACTGATGGATGCATAGGATTACTCATAGGCTTTGAATTTTCCATTTTATACTTTTTCAGAAGCTCCTTGGTGTATTTCTGTTGATGGATATAGATTCCATCACTTGTCTGTTTTATTTGAAGACCAAGGAAGAACTTCAATTCTCCCATCATGCTCATCCCAAATTCATTCTGCATCAACTCAAAGAACTCTTTGCAGAGCTTTTCATTAGTAGCACCAAATATAATATCATCAACATAAATATGTACTACTATGAAATCTTTCTTTGAGCATTTCTTGAAAATTGTAGTATCTACTTTTCCTCTAATAAAATTATCTTCCATTAGATATTTGCTTAACCTATCGTACCAAGCTCTAGGAGCTTGTTTGAGTCCATACAAAGCTTTCTTAAGCTTATAGACATGGTGAGGATTTTCAGAATCCTCAAACCCAGGAGGTTGCTTGACATAAACTTCCTCCTCAATTATTCCATTTAGAAATACACTTTTAACATCCATTTGAGAAAGAGTTATATCATGTTGTGCAGCATAAGACATGAGAATTCTAATTGCTTCTAATCTAGCTACAGGTACAAAGGTTTCAGTGAAATCAATACCTTCCTGTTGATTATACTAGTCTTGCTTTGTTTCTTACAAATTTTCCATCTTCATCCAGTTTGTTTCTAAACACCCATCTTGTTCCAATAACATATTTATCTTTGGGTTTAGAAACTAGAGTCCAAACATCATTTCTTTTAAACTGATTCAGTTCTTCTTGCATGGCTAGAATCCAGCTTTCATCTAGTAAGGCTTCTTCAATCTTCTTGGGTTCCAAGTCTGATATGAAGGCCATGTTGTTTTTTTCATTGAAGGTAGATCTGGTTCTAACTCCTTGAGATGGACTGCCAATGATAAGATTTTCTAGATGATAGGTCTTGAATTTCCAATCTTTCTTCTCATTCTGAGTTACGGACATATCAGCACTTGTCTGATTTTTAGATACGTCTACTTTTGACTTGTCTGAAAATTCTTCTACTTCAGGATTAAGTTCAATACCTGCAATATCATCTTCTAGATCTGATTATTCCTATCAGTCTTCAAACCATCATTAAACTTCACATGAATTGATTCTTCCACAACAGAAGTTCTAGAATTAAAGATTCTAAAAGCTTTAGACAGTTCATAATATCCAATAAATATGCCTTTATCTACTTTAGAGTCAAATTTACCAAGATAATCTTTTGTATTAAGAATATAACATTCACATCCAAAAGCATGAAAATATGATATGTTGGGTTTTCTGCCTTTCCAGAATTCATAAGGAGTCTTATTTAGAATAGGTCTAATCAGAATTCTGTTTTGGACATAACAATCAGTGTTGATGGCTTCTGCCCAAAAGTACTTAGGAAGATTATTTTCATTAAGCATTGTTCTACCCATCTCTTGAAAAGATCTGTTCTTTCTCTCAACCACTCCATTTTGCTGTGGAGTTCTAGGTGCAAAGAAATTGTGAGAAATACCATTTTCCTCACAGAATAGTTTGAACTGTTCATTTTCAAATTCTCCCCCATGGTCATTTCTGGTAGCAGAAATACAAAAACCCTGCTCATTTTGTACTCTTTTACTGAATACTGAAAACACCTTATAAGACTCATCCTTGTGGGTTAAGAAGAGTACCCATGTAAATCTAGAATAGTCATCAACTATGACAAAAGCATATTTCTTTCCACCTAGGCTAGCTACACTGACTGGTCCAAACAGATCCATGTGTAATAGTTGCAAAGGTCTAGAGGAGGTGACTTCTTTCTTAGATTTGAAACTTGATTTTACTTGTTTACCTCTCTGACATACATCACACAAAGCATCTTTCTTAAAGGAAATATCAGGCAATCCTCTCACAAGGTTATACTTTTTTAATTTAGAAATTTGTTTCATACTAATATGTCATAATTTCTTATGCGATAGCCACTTTTCATCCTCTTTAGACATAAAGCATATTACACTTTGATCTGAGAGTTTAGACAAGTCAATTTTATACAGATTGTTTCGCCTTTAGGGTCTTTCCACTATTGTCATTAACTATGCATGCATCCTTAGAAAAATATACAGAAAATCCACTGTCACACAATTGACTTATGCTAAGAAGATTATGTTTTAACCCTTTCACATATAAAACATCACAGATAATAGGCAAGGGAGGTTTACCACCAATTTTACCTACACCAACAACTTTTCCTTTCTGGTTGCCACCAAAGGTTACATGTCCACCTTTCTTAGGTTGGAGGTCTTGGAACATAGACCTTTCTCTTGTCATATGTCGTGAGCATCCACTGTCCAGGTACCATGACAGGTGTTTGCTTTGTCCTGTTAAGTATATCTGCAACAGGAATGATCATGGACTTAGGTACCCATATTTTCTTGGGTCCTTTTCTATTAGTATAAGGAGTCTGTGAAGACTTCCTTCTCTTTTTGTGAATACACTTGGACGTGATATGTCCAGCTTTTCCATAGTAAGAACATATAGGTTTATTTAAACTAACTGACACAGATTAAACAGTTATTTTTTAGAACTTTGTTGATCCTTTATAATGTTCTTGATTAGAATAACCTATACCTTCTTTGTTAAGGGAGTGCCTCTGACTTCCTAAGAGTTTAGTCAGATTATCTCTACCATTAACAAACTTGGCAAGATTTGAGATGAGCTCTTCTACTTTCTGTTGAAGTTTAGTCACTTCTTCAGAGGGTAGAGTTTCAACTGAGATCTCAGCTTTAGACTTCTCAGTCTTAAGCCTACTATTCTCTTCAGCTAACTTTTCACACTCTTGAGATTTCTTTGTATACTCATTTAAGAGTTTAGCATACTGTTTCTTGAGGGATTTGAAAGCTTTAGATATATAGTTGGATTCTTCCAATAGTTCATCATAAGCGTCATTCAATTTCTCAAGTTCAGAATGTACCTCAGTTTCTGATTCTGAATCAGTATTTACCATAAGACAGAGATTTGCTTCAAGCTCCTCTTCTTCACTTTCAGTGGAGCTTTCATCAAGATCTTCCCAAGTGGCCGTCATTCCTTTCTTCTTTTTGTTGAAGAACTTCTTGGGAGATAGCTTTTTAAGTTTAGGGCATTCTTCCTTGATGTGACCAGGCTTCTTGCATTCATAGCACACAATGACATTTCTGTCATTAGATCCACCATCTTTGTTGTGTTTTTCTTTGTTGAAGCACCTGAAAAGTTTCTCCTTCCTGAAGTTTCTTTTCTTCCATGGCTTTTTCATTTTTCTGGTGAAAAGAGAGAGTTCATCATCTTCATCATCAGAGTCATCCTCATTTGATTCCTCAAATTCTTCTGAAGATTCATCTACTTTAAGATCTTTTGAAACTGCTGAGACACCCCGATGTCCCATTAAATAAAAACATAATTTATCTAAAACTTAATCGTATTTATTAAAAACTTAAAGGTAAGAACACAATTTAAACATCACATCACACACATATAAATATAAATACAAATATACTATGCTGATAAACTAAAGAGGGTACTCCATCAATAGGGTCCCAAAAGATACATACTGATACAAAATGGTATAAGCAGCGGAAACTAAAACGTCACAAAAGATGCACTGGCCATCGACCCTAAACTCAACGGCTGGAGGTCACTGCTCGTCCTCCAGCATCCCCATCAAGCTCCTCTGTGGCCGGCTCATCCGCAGTGTCTTCTCAAAACGAGCACATAAAAGAAACATACATATAAAAGAAATAGGGGATAAGAAACTATCTATCATCATATAAGGAAAATGATACGTAACATATAAACAATAAAGGCACATAGACATGCATCACAGATAAATATATATATAATAGATATATACAATCATCCTCGAGATATATTATCATCCTCTACCCTTCGCACTCATGCAACTTATGCTGACATGGCCACTACCAATCCTGTCACACATCCCTTACCCGCTCAGGGATGTTAGTCAGTCGTCCAAGCGACGCGTCCCCAAACACCGGTGCACATTCTCATCCGCGGTGAGAATGCTCATGCAAAGCAATGACACTATAGCTGCACAATACACGTCGGTGCACACCCTGGTTCTCTCTCGAGGGTGCTCATGCAAAGCAATGACACTATAGCTGCACAACCTAAATCTAAGTTGGGACGGTCCCGCGAGGACTTCTGACCTCGTGTGTTCCAAACACACGGCTGTGATCAACAACATGCATCTATATGGATCTCACCGGCAAATATCGAATCATATCCTAGTGCCTTAACCTCTCATCACTATCTCATAGCATATATCACCTCATCAATCTCGTCATAATAAAATATTAATTAATTAGGTTAGGCACTTCTAAATCATATATCATACACTCCCCAACATGCATCACTCAAAAATATCAGATATCATCACCTAGATGTCACTAAGCATATCATTCCAGATAAATCATATTATCAATCAGCACAACATGTTATCAACCATAATCAAAATAAATAATAATCACAATAATAATAATAAAATAATACTAACATATTCTAATAAATATAATAATTTAACATGTTAATTCAAACAGCACACAGCAAACAATTCGAACATAATAAAACCAGACAACCTCAGATATCATAAAATTAACGTAACGGCGATAAATCTACAATCTCCATATCATCATCGGTACCACTAAATAGTCCCCAATGTGATATTGATATTGTCTATTATTCGCCCACTAGTAGGGTTTAGGTCGCCCTACGCCAATATTGAATAAAATGTTACTTAGCCATTTCCGACGCTAGATGGTTACTTTCCCCCACCTGAGGTGTCGTAGGCTTGCTTTAGAGCAACGAAACGAACCCACTCCAATCTCCCCAAATCTTCCTCGTGAGGTTCTCCTACCTCCGGGGCTCCAAAAATTCACCTGAACACATATTCACGAAGTACACGTTACATGTAGCTCAAATCTGAAGACGGAATTGAAAACGGATAAATGGTTTGAGAGATACTATCACGGACAGCATTTCGGCATAAAAACATAGACTTACCTTAGCCTAAACAAGAAAAGAAAAGTAGGATGATGAAGTAGAAGTCGCGAGGATCACAACGGTATAATCGGTTTTTCAATAGGACGAACGGATTGATCAGAATCAGCTCTGGAATTTTTCTCTCTCTTCCTTTCTCTCCTCTCCCTCTCACTCTAAAACTGGTTTCTGGCTTTTTCTGGTGACTTCCACGAATTTCCAACATTTATCTCTTCTTCTTTTTTCTTTTTTTTTTTTCTGGCGCCCAGCGCTCAGCGCCCGGGATCCAGCGCTCAGCGCTGGTGAGGCAAACCGCCTCCCTCTTCCAATCACAATGCGACACGTGGCACTCTGTCCAGCGCTCAGCGCTAGTTCCTGTCCAGCACTACTGGTTCGCACGTTTTCTCGCGTTCTGAGTTCGTTCGAAGTCCGATTGACCTGAAATTTGAAACATAGACTCTTCTATACCTAAGGAATAAGACTAAGCCTTCAAAAATACCTAATCTCTTCCACAAAAATAAATTTCCTATTGTGCACTCTTATGCATTCTAAATTGTATAACAGAAATTCTAGAACACTTTCTTATTCAATTCAACGCCTGGTAATCTCATACTTTCCATGCAAGGTTCCCAACACCTACACATGCATATCTGACCTTAAATCAAAGTCTTAAACATAGATATCCAACATATAAATAATGGCTTAAAACACAGATGTTACATTACTACCCCCCTTAAAAGAATTTCCGTCCCCGGAATTTACGTACCTCAGAAAAGATGTGGATACTGATGCCGCATATCTGCCTCACGTTCCCAAGTAGCATCTCCTGTAGTCTCATCCCAAATGACCATGACCAAAGGAATCTGTCTACCGTGAAGTTCCTTAATCATTCTATCCGCAATCCTAACCGGTAAAGCCTCATACTCTAGATTCTCTCGAAGTTGCATTGACTCAAGCTCAAGTACATGAGAAGGATCAGGATAATATTTTCTCAACTGGGATCGTGAAAGACATCATGAAGATTGGAAAGGTTAGGCGGTAAGGCAATATGGTAGGCTACTGGACCAATCCGTCGAAGAATCTGGAAAGGTCCAATGAATCTAGGAGTAAGCTTTCTAGACTTGGTAGCTCTGCCAATTCCAGTCTTCGGAGTGACTCTCAAAAACACGTGATCACCTTCCTGGAATTCCAAAGGTCTCCTCCTCTTGTTACTGTAGCTCCTTTGCCTATCCTGCGCTTCCTTCATCTTTTCCCTGATCTTTCTAACCTGTTCCGTCGTTTGCTGTACCACATCAGGGCCCAATATCTGGCTTTCACCGGTCTCATACCAACACAATGGAGTCCTACATTTCCTGCCATACAAAGCCTCATACGGTGCCATCCCAATACTTCTATGGAAACTGTTGTTATATGTAAACTCAATCAACGGCAAAAACTCATCCCAACTGCCAATGTGCTCTAAAACACACGCCCTCAAAAGATCCTCCAATGACTGAATTGTCCTCTCAGACTGTCCATCCGTCTGAGGATGATAAGCAGAACTCATCCTCAACTTCGTCCCCAAAGCACTGTGCAACTGTCTCCAAAATCTAGATGTGAATCTAGAATCTCGGTCGGAAACAATGCTCGACGGTACACCATGTACCCTAACAACTTCCTTGATGTAGATCTGGGTCAACTTCTCTAAGCTATAACTCTCACCAATAGGTAAGAAGTGAGCACACTTCGTCAACCTATCGATGATAACCCAAATCGCATCATGCTTCTTAGGAGTTCGTGGTAATCCAACCACAAAATCCATAGCTATACTATCCCACTTCCATTCTGGGATATCTAAGGACTGTAGCAAACCAGCAGGCTTTTGATGTTCTATCTTAGCTCTCTGACAAACCAAACAAGATAAAACATACTCTGCCACTTCCTTCTTCATTCTCGGGCACCAAAACATTTTCTTTAAATCCTGATACATCTTGGTGGCTCCGGGATGAAAACTCGACTTACTCTTATGCGCCTCGTCCAAAATCATTTTCCTAAACTCTAAGTCCTCTGGCACACATATCCTATCCCTAAATATCAACACACCATCTGGCCCTCTACTAAACTCTGAAATCTTACCCTCATCTATGCCTCTACTCACCTCTTGCAGGTATTGATCCTGAACCTGTTTATCCTTAAGATCCCTCAGAAACTCACTATTAATTGTGATCATACCTAAGCATAGTCTATCCTCACACAACTCCATCCCTAGATTCATATCTCTAAACTGTTCAATCAATTCCATTTCCTTTACCATCATCGCCGACACATGTAAAGATTTCCTACTCAGAGCATCCGCTACAACATTTGCCTTCCCAAGATGGTATTGAAGATCAAACTCATAATCCTTAATAAACTCCATCCATCTACGTTGTCTCATATTTAGCTCCTTCTGATCAAACAAATACTTTAAACTCTTATGGTCACTGTACACATTAAACCTTGCTCTATATAGGTAGTGTCGCCATATCTTTAATGCGAACACTATAGCTGCCAACTCTAGATCATGGGTCGGATAATTCCTCTCATGAACTCTCAACTGTCGGGAAGCATAAGCCACAACTCTGCCCTCTTGCATCAAGACACAACCCAATCCTTGGTATGACGCATCACAATATACATCAAACTGTCCTAATGGATCTGGCAAAGTCAGAACAGGTGATGTGGTTAACTTTTCCTTCAACTTCTGAAAACTCTCCTCACATTCCTCCGTCCAAACAAACGCTGTACCTTTTCTCGTTAACTGCGTCATAGGCAATGCAATTTTTGAAAACCCCTCAATAAACCTCCGATAATATCCAGCCAATCCCAAGAAACTCCTTACTTCACTAACTAACTTAGGTCGTTCCCACCTAAGCACTGCTTCAACTTTAGCAGGATCTACTGCTATTCCTTCTTTGTTAATCACATGACCTAGGAACTGAACCTCCTCTAACCAAAACTCGCACTTAGAAAGCTTGGCATACAACTGTCTATCCTTCAACACCTGTAACACTGTTCTTAAATGTCCATCATGCTCTTCCCGTGTACGGGAATAAATAAGGATATCATCTATAAACACCACCACAAACTTATCGAGGAACGGTCTAAAGATCCTGTTCATATAATCCATAAACACTGCTGGAGCATTAGTCACACCAAAAGGCATAACTAAATATTCATAGTGTCCGTACCTCGTCCTGAAAGCTGTCTTGGGTATATCCTCCTTCTTTACTCTAATCTGGTGATACCCGGACCTCAGATCAATCTTGGAAAATACCGAAGCTCCCTTTAATTGATCCATAAGATCATCTATCCTAGGCAACGGATACTTATTCTTGATCGTCACTTTATTCAACTGCTTGTAATCTGTGCACAATCTAGCACTTCCATCCTTCTTCTTAACAAACAACACTGGAGCTCCCCACGGTGAAACACTGGGCCTGATAAATTCCTTTTTCAACATATCCTCCAATTGTTTCTTTAACTCAACTAACTCTACAGGTGACATCCAATAGGGTGCTATAGATATAGGTTCTGTCCCTGGTATGAGATCTATGGTGAACTCCACTTCCCTCTCTGGGGGCAAACCCCGAACATCGGGAGGGAAAACCTCAGGAAATTCTCTCACGATAGGCATAGAATCTATACTCGGAGTCTCCTTAGATTCCACTGAGAAAAGCATCACGTACAATCGAGAATCATCACTCCTCATCATAGATACTCCTTCATTGGCAGATACTATGCTAGAAGGCTCTAGAAATGACAAAGTCTTGCTGGAACAATCCAACACTACATGGTTAGCCGAAAGCCAATCCATGCCAAGGATAACATCTATCTGCTGCATAGGTAAACAGACAAGGTCCACAAGGAATATCCTATTCTCAACAACTATAGGACACTGTAGACAAACAAACATCGTAGTCAAGGAATCATTGGTTGGGGTTGATATTGTAAGGGTATAGGGTAACAAAGAAACAGGCAAATGTAAATGATCCACACACTCATGCGAAATAAATGAATGTGTAGCACCTGAGTCAAACAACACAGACGAGAGCCTACCAGATATCAAGCACATACCCAGGATAAGATCTGCAGATTGAGAGGATTCAGCTCCCCTCACGGTAAACACTCGTCCTGTGGCCTGAGGTCTAGCCATCGACTGTCCTGCTACTGGGGTTCCTCTCCCAACTCCACCTCTATAACCTGCAGCTCCTCTACCAGCAGTTGACTGCTGCTGTATCCTTCTCTGCCTGCAATCCCGAGCCATGTGACCTGGTTTTCCACAGTGGAAACAACTAGGCCTCTCTGTGCAATCTCTAATATAATGCGGACCTCCGCATCTAAAACAAACTGGGCCTCTCTGTTGCTGACCCGCTCCACTAACAGGTGCTGTAGAAGCTGGTACTGATGCAGATGACTGAACACTCTGCACGGGTCTGGTATAGGGTCCACGTCTCCCCTGTGAGCTACTGCCTGCTCTCCTCTGGAAACCTGATCTGATAGGGCCTCCACTCCTCTGCTGTCTGTGATCAGCAGCCTGCCTCTGATCTATGCCCTCTATGGCACTACATCTCTCAACCAGATCTGGGAAGCTCTTAATATCAAGCGGCACTATGGCTCTCTGCAGCTCATGTCTCAAACCATCCTCGAACCTCCGGCACATCCAATCCTCGTCCGGAAACCTATGATAAAACTCAGAATACTGTATCAAGGCCTCAAATCTGGCTGCATAGTCACCCACAGACATATTCCCCTGTCGGAGACTCATGAACTCCCTCTCCTTCTCGCGTCTGACCAACCGCGGAAAGTATTTCTCAAAGAAACAGTCTCTAAACAGCTCCCAGCTAATCTGCCTGCCTTCTGCCTCAAGCAACCTTCTCTTGCCTCTCCACCATGACTCTGCTCCTCCCGTCAGCATGAAGGCAGCATAAGTCACCTTCCTGTCATCTCTGCATCTCATGGTGTCAAAGATTTTCTCCAACTCCTGTATCCACCACTCGGCTCGCTCTGGATCATAATCCCCTCTGAACTGGGGTGGCTTCCCTTTTAGAAAGGTAGCCAATCCTGCATCCTCTGCCTCAGCAGCCCTCCTCCTCTCCTGCTGCTCCTGTAATTCTGCCTCTCTTTGCATCCTCTGAGCATTCTGTTGCGCCTGCTGCAACAGTACGGATGCTAACTCCTGAATAGTCTGGAGAGTCTCAGATGACTCTCCTCCACCTCCAGCTCCTACCTTAGGCTGAGAAGTCTCACCCACTACTCTCTCTAGGGTCCTACTACTCTCTCATCCTCTACGTCCTCTGCCTCGAGCCATGATCCTATTAAAAGAAATCATTAGCCAACATCAATATGACATATAATTTAAAACTAGAATATAAATACTATATGTCATAGAAATGTCGCATTCGGACTCACTACCCAACTTCTAAGCATAGTCGTTATCCGATGTGGATTCAACTAAAATGGCCAGTACACCTTAACCTCACAGTCTGAATAGAATCAAACTGCTCTGATACCACCAAATGAGACACCCCGATGTCCCATTAAATAAAAACCTAATTTATCTAAAACTTAATCGTATTTATTAAAAACTTAAAGGTAAGAACACAATTTAAACATCACATCACACACATATAAATATAAATACAAATATACTATGCTGATAAACTAAAGAGGGTACTCCATCAGTAGGTTCCCAAAAGATACATACTAATACAAAATGGTATAAGCAGCGGAAACTAAAACGTCACAAAAGACGCACTGGCCATCGACCCTAAACTCAACGGCTGGAGGTCACTGCTCGTCCTCCAGCATCCCCATCAAGCTCCTCTGTGGCCGGCTCATCCGCAGTGTCTTCTCAAAACGAGCACATAAAAGAAACATACATATAAAAGAAATAGGGGATAAGAAACTATCTATCATCATATAATGAAAAGGATACGTAACATATAAACAATAAAGGCACATAGACATGCATCACAGATAAATATATATATAATAGATATATACAATCATCCTCGAGATATATTATCATCCTCTACACTTCGCACTCATGCAACTTATGCTGACGTGGCCACTACCAATCCTGTCACACATCCCTTACCCGCTCAGGGATGTTAGTCAGTCGTCCAAGCGACGCGTCCCCAAACACCGGTGCACATTCTCATCCGCGGTGAGAATGCTCATGCAAAGCAATGACACTATAGCTGCACAATACACGTCGGTGCACACCCTGGTTCTCTCTCGAGGGTGCTCATGCAAAGCAATGACACTATAGCTGCACAACCTAAATCTAAGTTGGGACGGTCCCGCGAGGACTTCTGACCTCGTGTGTTCCAAACACACGGCTGTGATCAACAACATGCATCTATATGGATCTCACCGGCATATATCGAATCATATCCTAGTGCCTTAACCTCTCATCACTATCTCATAGCATATATCACCTCATCAATCTCGTCATAATAAAATATTAATTAATTAGGTTAGGCACTTCTAAATCATATATCATACACTCCCCAACATGCATCACTCAAAAATATCAGATATCATCACCTAGATGTCACTAAGCATATCATTCCAGATAAATCATATTATCAATCAGCACAACATGTTATCAACCATAATCAAAATAAATAATAATCACAATAATAATAATAAAATAATACTAACATATTCTAATAAATATAATAATTTAACATGTTAATCCAAACAGCACACAGCAAACAATTCAAACATAATAAAACCAGACAACCTCAGATATCATAAAATTAACCTAACGGCGATAAATCTACAATCTCCATATCATCATCGGTACCACTAAATAGTCCCCAATGTGATATTGATATTGTCTATTATTCGCCCACTAGTAGGGTTTAGGTCGCCCTACGCCAATATTGAATAAAATGTTACTTAGCTATTTCTGACGCTAGATGGTTACTTTCCCCCACCTGAGGTGTCGTAGGCTAGCTTTAGAGCAACGAAACGAACCCACTCCAATCTCCCCAAATCTGCCTCGTGAGGTTCTCCTACCTCCGGGGCTCCAAAAATTCACCTGAACACATATTCACGAAGTACACGTTACGTGTAGCTCAAATCTGAAGACGGAATTGAAAACGGATAAACGGTTTGAGAGATACTATCACAGACAGCATTTCGGCATAAAAACATAGACTTACCTTAGCCTAAACAAGAAAAGAAAGGTAGGATGATGAAGTAGAAGTCGCGAGGATCACAACGGTATAATCGGTTTTTCAATAGGACGAACGGATTGATCAGAATCAGCTCTGGAATTTTTCTCTCTCTTCCTTTCTCTCCTCTCCCTCTCACTCTAAAACTGGTTTCTGGCTTTTTCTGGTGACTTCCACGAATTTCCAACATTTATCTCTTCTTTTTTTTTCTTTTTTTTTTCTGGCGCCCAGCGCTCAGCGCCCGGGATCCAGCGCTCAGCGCTAGTGAGGCAAACCGCCTCCCTCGTCCAATCACAATGCGACACGTGGCACTCTGTCCAGCGCTCAGCGCCAGGAATACAGCGCTCAGCGCTAGTTCCTGTCCAGCACTACTGGTTCGCACGTTTTCTCGCGTTCTGAGTTCGTTCGAAGTCCGATTGACCTGAAATTTGAAACATAGACTCTTCTATACCTAAGGAATAAGACTAAGACTTCAAAAATACCTAATCTCTTCCACAAAAATAAATTTCCTATTGTGCACTCTTATGCATTCTAAATTGTATAACGGAAATTCTAGAACACTTTCTTATTCAATTCAACGCCTGGTAATCTCATACTTTCCATGCAAGGTTCCCAACACCTAAACATGCATATCTGACCTTAAATCAAAGTCTTAAACATAGTTATCCAACATATAAATAATGCCTTAAAACACAGATGTTACAACTGCTCCCTTAGATGACTTCTTGTCAGCTTTGAGTGCAATGGATTTGTTTTTCTTTCCATTGTACTCTTCAATCAGCTCTTGTTCATGGACCTGAAGAGTACTAAGAAGCTCATCAAGCTGCATTGTTGTTAAGTCCTTGGCCTGAGACACAGCAGTTACAAGGGATCTCCATTGTTTTGGAAGACTTCTGAGAATCTTTTGAATGTGATCCTCAGTCTTGTAAACTTTTCCCAGAGATTTCAATCCATTGGTTATGGTTTGAAATCTTCCATACATTTGGCCAATAGTTTCTCCTTCTTCCATTTTGAACAGCTCATACTTTTTGACAAGCATGCTGACTTTGGTCTCTTTGACCTTGCTAGTTCCTTCATGAGCAACAGCTAGTGAATCCCACATTTCTTTTGCAGATTCACAAGCACATACATTTTCAAATTCTTCTCTCCTTAAAGGACACATGATTGCATATCTAGCTTTGGCATTCAACTGCCATTTTGTTCTTTGATCAGTGGTCATGTTTGCTTTAGGAATTTCAGCTCCTTTGTCATCTTTAGGAACATAGGGACCTTCATCAATGATATCCCAAAGATCAGAGTTAGTGGATTGTAAAAACCACTTCATCTTTTCTTTCCAGTAGATGTAGTCCTCTCCATTGAAGAAAGGAGGTCTCGACATTGAGGATCCTTCTCCAGCATGGTTCTTGCTTGTACTAGTTTCTCCTGTCATTTCCAAGATATTTTCCTCTACACTGTTAAGTGCTCAACCCAGCGGCTGAGCTCTGATACCAACTGAAATAACCAAAGTTAACACAAGAAGGGGGGTTAAATTGTGTTTACCAACTTTTTAGGAATCTTTGAAAATTGTTTTCGCAGGCACAACAAGCAAAAATAAGACAACAGAAATTTAGACGAGTGACACGTCTAAATTTAATATAGAACACACGAGCAAACAGAGAAGGATAAAACAGAGTTTGATATTCACAAAATTAACTCCCCAAGTTAAAAGCTTAAACAAACAGAACTTAAGCAGATTAAAGAGATAGGGGAAGATGAATATCACTCAAGAGTTTTATATTGGTTCACCCCAATATCCACAGGGCTACATCTAGTTTCCTTGCAGCACCAAGTTTTCACTATAACTGATCAGATTACAGTACAGGTATTCTTTGCACACCTAGCCTCTTCAGGCTCAACTCAGAAAGGAGTAAAGATTTTGTGTATTTAATACAAATTGCAAATCTTTCAGATCACACTCAGAGAGTGGAATAAATATGAAGTATGAAAGACTGCGAATTAAATTCAAATGATTGAATGAATACTCAATGAAAGAATGAAGAAGTTAATGAAGAGAGTAAATGCTTCTGCACAGTGTTCTTAATGATATTCAACTTCTTATCTTAATCTTCATGGTTTGGTCTATATAAAGACTTCAACCAATTTGATCCATTAGGCACAGCTTCAGAAAGTGTGTTCATTTGATTTGAGCTTCTGAAACACCATTAATGCCAAAGAGTCGTTCTGTGTAAACATTAAATTCTTAGGAACGTTGAGCTTTTATAAGGTTGTCCAAGAGTACACTTTATTCTAAGTAGCTGTTGTTACAGAGTATGCAGCAACAGGCTTCTTGTACTTGCAGCAGAGGTCTTTCTTCTTTCAGTGTAACACTCAGTTCACTTTCCAGAAAGCACTCTTACTTTGTACTAGAACAAGTAAAAAGTTACAGCTGTGGTGCAGAGATTGCGTGTTTATTTCTTAAAACCTTGAAACAAACGATCTTTATTCTTTTTCATTTGTGTTGTTGTCCAGAGGTCTTTGAGGTCCTTAAGGAAGGCATCTAATTTGAATAAGGTGACTTGGACTTTATTTCTGACTAACTGACATTGTAGCAGTGTTGGAAATTTAGATGGGTGTAAAGCAATCCAAAAATTAGACGGGTGCTTGTGCAGTCCAAAGCTAGATGGGTGCAAAGCAATCCAAAAATTAGACGGGTGATCCACTGAGTCTTCTCCAGACAGATACTTCTTGCCACGTCATTCGAATCTTGACTGAGCGTTGACTTGGTCTTTGATTGTGTAGACTGATTTATTAGACGAGTGGTTTTTAGACGAGTCTAAAAACTGGACTCTACTAGAAAGTAGACGAGTCAGAAATTAGACAAGTGATCTTTAAGTCTATTTTCCTGCACACTTATCAGACATGTCAGTAATTTCATATGGTTCAATATTGTCATACTTAATCTATTTGGAATCATCAAAACTTAGAGAATCTACGCATGGAATGTGTCTTAGACTTATGAGGTCTCAACACAACTTCCTGAAATCTGTCCCGTTAGGCATGAAATGGATGAATGTGTTGGGGTTTTGGGTTGTTATGATGAAAGGAAGAAGAAATTTGTGGTTTTGATGAAGGTGAAAAAGAGATGGAGAGAATGGGGGTTAGGGATTTGAGAGGAAGAAGGAGATGAATAATGAAAGGGAAGAGAGAAATCGCGAAATGAGAGAGTGAGAAGCATGTTTTATTAAGTCCCATACAGGTGTGAATTGATTTACAAAGTGGAGTGAATCGATTCACAGAGGTTGAAAACATGTGAATCTATTCACAAAGTGGAGTGAATCGATTCACAGAGACCAAAAAGTGTAGAAAAATGCAGATTTTGCTGTCATTTATGCCTTATTAACTCACTTTCACATATGAATTTTTTTTTTAATTAGTGCTTGAATTGCCTATTCTAATGCTTGGAGCAAGTTTGAATACAGATTTTACACATATTCGCAACAAGCTAAGCACCATATACAATCAAATCATCAAAATGATATGTTTGGTTGTCAAACTTCAATTTTAGAAAGAATATAGGCCATACCTTGAGTAATTTTGGTACTTTGTACATAGGTGATGCTTTTTATCTGCATAACTTTGTTAGTGTATAGAAATTTAAGCAATCACGCACATATTCATTCTATATGAGATACATCAAGTATGCCTAATTCACTTCTTATGCGGAAAAAGCTTTCTTTGGGCAAGTCTGCTAATTAATTTGTTGTTCCACAAATTCAAAAACATAGTCTCCTTAGGTGACATGACCTCCATTTATAAGGGGTTAGACTTATAAACTTTGTCTTGTCACCAATCATATGCTTGGAGCATCTACTATCAAGATACCAATCTTTTCTAGTGGGCTTCAAGCAAACCTACAACACAATCAAGAATGAAATTTAGGTACCCAAATTTGTTTGGGTCTTTGAGTGTTAGTTTTGGGCACAAATCCTTTTGAAACCCATATTTTTCTATCACTTTAAAACTTATTATTTATAATGTTACAAGTAGTTGTTGTATGTCCTTTTTTGCAGCAATAATAGCATGTAGTAAAGGGGGTACTTGTCTTACTTGGATGAGCAAAGCAATATTTTAAAGTTTTTCTTTGTGCAATGGGATTATACCCCAAACCGGCTTTGCTAAGAGTATGCTTTTGACTTCCAAGCAATATGTTCAAGTTCTCTCTACCCACTATGAGTTTGGCTAGAATACTTTTCATATCATCAAATTATTTTCTCAATCTAGCACAATCTCCACAACTAAAGGGTTTACATGCATTACTTTTGCAACACACATTTAATGAGTATTTCTCACGAGAAATCTTTAAGGACTCATTTTCGTTTATGATTTTTTTCAAAATCCTTTTTGCATAAAGAGAGTTGTTTTTTTAACTCATAAATGATTTTATTTAGAGAAGAGTTTAGTTTAATGAGTCTTATAGATTCGTCATGAAGTTCTTCACAGGCATCTTGTAAATCATTAACGGAATATAAAGATTCAAGTTCATCATTAGTTACCTCATCTTCCTCATGGTGGCTTGCCATTAGACATAGATTGGCTACTTCATCATCATCAGAGCTATCAGATGAGCTGAGGTTTTTATCCTCCCAATTAATGTATTCCTTTTTGCCCTTCTTGTCCTTTTTATTCCTCTTCTCAAATTGGTCGCTTCTCTTTTGCAATTGAGGACATTCCATTTTCATGTGCCCTTTCTTTCCACATTCATAGTAGTTTATTGTTGAAGTGTCATTCTCCCTTTTGAAGTTCTTCTAATTCCGGTTGAATGCGCTTCTACCTCCACCTCTTTCTTGAGGAATCTATTAAACATTTTCACAAAGAGGCTATGGTCATCATCGGTTGACTCTGAGTCTTCCGATTCATCACTTTTATCGCTTTCTTCTTTCCTTGCTTTTGAATATGTGGAGATTAGGGCTAAGCTCTTCTTCTTTTTGTCTCCTTCCTCGTGCTCAGTGAGATGATTTAGTTCCAATTCGTGCTATTGGAGCTTTCCAAATAGTGTGGCTAAGGTCATTGTAGCCAAATTCCTCGATTTTGCATAGTTTAACCTTTGGCTGCAAATTCCTGCTTAAACATCTCAAAACTTTGTTAACTAAGTCTTCATTTGGAAAAGTTTTTCCTAATGTTAATAGATGATCAACTATGTGCGTGAAGGGTTTTTGCATATCTTGTATTGATTCTCCTGGAATCATACGTAAGAGCTCATATCGTGGGTTAAGGAGTTAACCCGAACCCGAACTTGTTTCACCTCACTAGTACCCTCATAGGTTAAGCAAATGCTATTCTCCTCTCAATTCTCTCTCTTGGTTCCAGCGTAAAGGCTACGTGCTACTACAATACCATGTAAATATTACATGGTTTCATCTTGCACTCCAGGAGACCACGTGAAAGTACTCTAAATGGAGATGAAAATTTTAATTAAATCATGGTTTTCCTTTATAACATCATTTTAAGGTTTGGAAATGTTAATTAAAGCTTAACAAGTGATTAACACTTAAGTCCTCACTTAACTAAATATTTTATGCCTAATAAATTTTAATTGGCTTAACAATTCTTTCTTCTCATAATATTAATAAATTTTAATTTATTAAGCCTACACAATCATAAAACATAGAAAAATTATTTCTACAAATTAATTAATTAAACTTACGGGGTCCTAATTTTAATTATTGAAAATCAGGATGTTACAGAATGCATGGAGAATAGGAATCAAGAGAAGCAGAATTGTTTACCATGAATGGAGAAGCCGCAACCCATATTGAGGGGAGAAAATTTTCCAAGTGGGCACAAATGGGGTGGTTAATAATGGTTGAAGTATGCACAACACTGATTTCAAAGTTAGAGTTTTGTTTTCTGCAACCTTCTTATTCTGTTCAATCTGTATGAGAAAGGCTTTGAGTAACGTTGTGTGGTAGGGGAAGGTGGAGGTGGAGGTGGAGGTGGAGGTGGTGCGCTGGGGATAGGAATGACCCCCATCAGAGTGCAACGCAGTGGAGAGACGGCGCGATGGATAAAATGCTGCTCGGGAGCATATTTTGCCGGAGAAGATGATTGGAGTGGCGGTGAAGATGACCAATGACGATGGTAGGAGTATCGAACAAAGCGCGAGGGAAGTGTGTGTGTGCTCACCGAGGAGGATGGCGGTGAAGGTAGTGGCGACGAAGGTGGTGACATTGGTGATAGGGATGGCTAGGGAGAGGGACTTAGGGACTGAAAAACATCTTTTTTATTTTTAAAAAGAGCTTTCTCATGTTGAGCAACTTGATGAGCTTGCTACCCTAGAAGCAGTCCAAACTCCAAACTTATCTTAGCTAGTTGGTCAACTAAAGTTTACTTTCCTTGTTGGTCGATTGTGTTCCATCCACAAATTGTCACTAGGAATTTGGTTGGAATATGATCCTCAAGTCTTTTTCGTTTTAGGCCAGCACGTAAATTGACAGATTGGACAGAGTCTTCGAAAGAAGTTCGGATATTTTGTGTTATGTCCCTTAAACTTATTATGTGAGTTGGTATTCGAAACCTCCCTAAAAAGACATTACAGTCTCAAGCATTAACGGGTTATTATGATTAGATAATCAGTTAGCGAAATATTCGGAGGGTGGTAGCAAAATATCAAAAACATGAGAGTAGATCTCAGGAATAAATAGAGAGTAATAAATGAAGAGAGTTGACAAGGTCTTTACAGTTTATTTGGTCAAGAACTCCATTCTCGGTCGAGATGAATAGGCTTAAGGAGGAGGTTAAGACCAAGCTCATCTTGGTTCCTTAAGCTTGGTCACTGCCAACCTTACTGTAAGACTAAGCCCTTTCGAGTTTTGATGTATGACACACAATGTGAATTTTATATGAGTTTTTCAATTTGATTATACACTAATAAAGTGTTCAAGTGTTTGCAAGTTTACTCATGAAGGAGAAAGTCAAAGCATCAAAAAATGTAATGGCAAAGTTCAAAGAAGTTTTTGAGATTAAATGAGTTTTTCAAATGAATAATTAAATGATTTTTTCAAAAAAAAAATGATTTTCAAAATATGTTAATTGAAAAGGGAAATTAAGTGAAGTTATACACGTGTGTTACACATGTGTATATTCAGTTAATTTGCTAAAAACAAGTGAGAATCCTGCAGTACGCCCGTGTACGTGAGTTGTACACGTGTATTAGAACTAATTCATGAGAAAACTGAAGTGTACATCGATGTATAGAATCATACACCTGTGTATGGCTTAAATCAAAAGCTTCAGGATTTGAGTTTGTGAACTCAATCGATGTACACAATCTGTATATGAGGTTCTGGGTTGAATGTTCTAATATACATCGGTGTACAAATATGATAATTATCATATGTATACTCAAGAACCAAGCAAGAGATACACAGATGTACAAAGAATGTAATCTGTGTATACATGTACAAAAGTTCAAAAACAGTTTAACACACAGATGTACCACACATATTATGTCGCGTCAGTTTTCAGAAACTGATTCTGTTACACTTCAAACTAATTCTATAATTTGCCCAACGAATTTATTTCTTCAAATTACTATAAGGTTGTGTTTGGATGGGGTATTTTCAAAATTCCAAGGAATTTGAAATGCAAGGTAATTCAATTACTTCAATTGAATTACTTTCATTTTGAAAATATTTTGTTTGGATAGTGTTATTCAAATACCTTGTATTTTAAATTCTTTGTTTGGATAAAGCATTTCAATTACCTTCAATTACATCTTTTTTAAATATTCCTTTAAAAAATACTTTGTTCGGGGTCGACGCCCCCCGCCGGTGTCCGGGGTCGGCACCCCCACCGGGTGTCCAGGGGCCGGGTCCCCCTCACCGAGTGTTCGGGGGCCGACGCCCCCAACCGGGTGTCTGGAGGCCGGTGCCCCCGACCGGATGTCCGGGTGCCGACGCATCCCACCAGGTGTCCGGGTGCCAACGCACCCCATCGGGTGTCCGGGGCCGGCGCCCCCCACCGGTTTGATAGGGGTCGACGCCCCCATCGGGTGTCCGGGGGCCGGCGCCCCCCCACCGATTTGATAGGGATCGATGCCCGGGGGCCGGCGCCCCCCCTACCGAGTGTCTGGAGGCCGATGCCCCCCACCTGAGTAAGGAGAGAGAATTTCAAAATACCACCTCTTTAGGAGGTATTTCAAATTCCTCAAATTTACCTTAAACAAAATACCCCCATAAAATCCCTTGATTTCTAAAATCCTTTATATTTAATACCCAAACAAAGTATTTTAGAGTGAAGTATTTTAATTACCCTCTTAAAATACTTCACCCTCTACAAATACCCCATCCAAACACACCCTAAAAGGACATTATAGAAACACTTTTCAACAATCTAATCACTCAGAACTTTCAAACACGAATTCTAAGTTTTCATTCAGCTTCATCTTTGAGAGAAGAGTGAGATATTCACTAAGTACTTCAGTTTGTAATATCTGCCTTCTAGAGTCATATTCTTTTCATTCAAGTTTCGGTTTATTGATTAGAGATAGGGTATCTCTTTGTCGATTTACAAGGATAGAAGGGACCCTTGGGTTGAAAAACAAGTGTGCTTTTGCTGAAGGTTTTCAAGGTAGTGAAGCCTTGATGATTTAAGAGAGGGTATCTCTTAGTTGTTTCACAGAGATAGAAGGAATCCTTGAGTAGAAAAAGTTAGTGTGCTTTTTGGTGAGTTTTATATAAGGTAGTGAAGCCTTGTGATGAGTTTAATCGGATATTGTAATTTCTGATTATAGTGGGGAAAACCACAGAGGAGTGAGACTGGATATAGGTTACCAGGTGGAGGTAGCTAAACCAGGAAAATCGGTTTGAGCATTCTTCTTACCCCTAAACTTCATATATGCGTCATATGTATGTTTTCTTTGTTGGATATGTATGAATGTGTTTTGTAAATAAATCTTTATGCTGAAATCATTTGTTAAACATTGTTAGAACTATTTGTGCATTACTATGATACACATTAAACAAGTTATAAACTGAATCTTGAAAGATAAAGATCTGAAATTGGGTGAAAACCACTTTTGGAAGAAAACTCTGTTTTTGCACTAAGTGCTTGAAAAGTTTATAAATACTCAATTCACCCCCCTCCCCACCCCCCCTCCTCGAGTTTGTAGCCACAACCAACACTTACATTCATAGACAGTAGAAAAACTCCTCAAGATTCTAAGTTTGAGATACTGTCAGTCTTATAAAGAGTTTTTCGTATAACCAAGCATAATCATGCTTCTACATAGAACTATTTTACTCGTCTATTCGGACCTTCTAATGTTTGTCCAACCCAACTTCAAAGAGTAGGTCAACTCAACCTGATAACTCCATGAGCAATCATTTCCCAGCAAGTTACAACCCTCTTATCACCCCATGAAGTATTAAGATACTACGTCAAATGCAAGCGGCATTTAGAGCCTATTCCTTGTAAATGAGCATCAATTTGAGTTAGATGAAGCAGAACCTTCAGTTTGTGAAACTGCTTTAATTTTGAAATTAAAAACAATGTTGAATTGAATTGAATCGAATTGAATTGAATGAGAGAAAAATGATAGCATGAGAGCAAATTGAGAACATTATATATGTTTCTGAGCGAGAAAAAAATTCTCGAGGTGGTGACATGTGTCCTCGAGGAACCTAATTTTCTTATAGGACAATAGACTTGAAGCCAAGAGTCGTGATCCAAATGGCCTAATAACAAGATCTAATGTAAAGCCACGACTTGATTTATCTGGACAATTAATTATCATTGCCCAAAAAAAGAACAAACTTATGTGCAATTCTATAAATGCTCCCTATTATTTTTTGAAATTGAAAGCAAAAAAGAAAATTCAGTAACAAATAGTAATACTCTCATCCTTAACTAACTCACTTTTCACACCCGTCCATGAATTATAGCTCGGCTATTTATGCCTCACACTTGGAATAATAATGCTTGGAATGTATAATAAGGACGGAAGAAAAATAACATTAAACGAAATTCTTAAAATTTTGTCTAATATAAGGATTTTGATTAGTTCTTTTTCTTATCTTTGATTCTTAAAGGCGAAAGTTATGGTCTCGTTCATGCATTATGCACATAATACATATGTTTCCAATTGAAGAGGATATCAAGCGGACTAAATCAACATTGGCTTAGCTTAATACAATCTCTAGAACAATGAAAACATGATTAGAAATAATTTCATTTGCACAAAATTCTGGTTAGTCCCTTATACTTTATTATGTATGTAACAATGTCAAGCACTAGAGTCAGGACCAGCCGGTTTTGAATTGAGAAGTGGCTGGAGAGCTTTAACAACAATCGTCATGTTTGGCCTAAAGTCAGCTTCATACTGAACACAAAGTGCTGCAACCGCTGCCAACTACATGTCCACACAAAACATCAGTTACAACCACACAGTATGTTGGATATTATCAAAGGAGGAGTGATACCAAGAGACTCTTTAATACTCTCTTTCTAACACACTCTTCTATTGGTCAAAATTCAAATAGGTCCTACTATTTTAGAAATAGATTCCACTAATTCATGTAGGTCCCACTTGAATTCTATAGAACCCATATGAATTTCAACCAATAGAGAGAGTATGCTGGAAAGATAGTGTCAGAGAGTGTGTTGTTAGCATTTTTCATATCAAAGACCATGTTAAAGAAAAGTACAAAGGAGTAGACCTTAGCAATTGCCTTTGGCGGGAAGTCATCATTTAGTTTTAGATCCACACATTGTTCACTTTATCCTCACTTAGTCTTGGAGTTGCCTGTAGTGGTTAGGAATCATATTAGCAAAAGAGTAGACAACAATGAAAACATAAACCAAGAACCCCATGAGGATAACTGAAAATGGAGGCAGAGTCATATAAGCCAAGACTGTGTGTTGATCATGACATACCCAAGTTACAAGGCTTTGTTGCCCTTTGGGCATTGTATGGTCCACTGGCTTTCTTCCTGTCAAAAGTTCTAAAAGCACAACCCCAAAACTGTAAACATCACTTTTCTGGGTTATCTGCCCAGTCATGGCATACCTGAAGACAAAAGCATTCATTTTAAACAACATGAACTATTTTTGACACAAGCTATAGTGTTCACTTAGGATGGGAAATAAAGGATAGCTAAGAAGCCTAAATCTTCTGAAGGTGGATATTCTATATATTTTTTGAAGAGTCTACATACAAATATACAGGATTCTTCATTGTGATTCAAAGATGGCCATGTTTAGTTATATGAAAATTATTAGTCCTGCTTCATGTTAAAGGGAAAACAATATAGTGCTATAATAGCTATCAACCAATCCTTTTGTTCTCAGAGAAAGCATTAAGCATGCATAACTCAGCATAACTAGATCTCCTATGAAAATAAGAGTAACATAGAATTCAAGGGCATACTCTGGAGCATGATATCCAAATGTTCCCAAGACTCTTGTTGAATGTAGCCGAGCCGCTGTATCAGAAGACTGATTTGTCAAGCTGAAATCTGCAATCTTGGCCTCATAACCATTGAACAGTAAGACATTGCTGGATCTAACATCGCGATGAACTATAGAAGGCTGAACCTTTTCATGAAGAAACTCAAGTCCTTTTGCTGCACCAAATGCAATTTTTACTCTTTGGTTCCAGCTTAAAACTGGACCAGGTTCAGCCCCTTGCACTCCTTTCCTTCCTGCAACATCAGAAGCCTAATGTTTATTCATAGCACAAGAACTATTTCCTTAATAGAAATTTCAATTGTATTGTTAGGCCTACCATGTAATATGTCATGCAAAGAACCTAGACTTGCATATTGATAAACCAAAATTCTGTTATTTGCCTCCAGGCAATATCCCATCAACTCCACAAAATGTTCATTCTTCAGTCTTGAAACAACTGATAACTGCATGATCCATTGACATGATGCAGACTGTGACAATCCCATAACCAGAACATTGCCTCAAGAAATTTACAATCTCAAATAAAAATCTAACCTGTGCCGCAAAATCGGAGTCAGCGTCAGGTTCTTGTGAAGAACTAGTATCCAGCTTTTTGATTGCAGCATCCATACCACTGCTCAACTTTGCATAGAAAACCCTCCCATAGGAACCTTCTCCAATCAAAGCCTTTGTACCAAAGTTGCCTGTTAACCTATTTAACTCATCCAATGGAATAGCGGGTATCTCAATTGGTAATACTTTCTGTGGAGCACCACTCTTGACAACATTGCCCCTTGGCTCTCCTCTATCACCTCCTATATTTCAAAGGTTATAGTAAATCATTACTCATAACTTAGGATAGCAAAGTTAATTCACCAAAGGTTTATGAACCATGTGGAAACAAGAAACACTATGTGAATGTTCCAGAGAGATAATTACAAATTGAATAATAAAGATAGCATTATAAAACTACTGTCTATTCTATAAAAATTGTCCCACATATCTGATCAGTTTGTCATACATTAATATGACATATAAATTAGTGGAATGAAAATCAAAAGAAAATTTAAAATTACATATTAACCCAAAACTACTTTGTGTTTGAACGGTATTTTAGGGATAATTTTGTGTTTTAGAATGCTATCAGCATTTATTCTAACATCATGTCTATTATACAGTAGTTTGATCTTCCTAGAACTTAACATTATGTATTCTCCTTATTTTTGTTCCTCCCATATGCTACTGTGTTTCTTAAACGAGGTAACATAGCTTTCATTTATAATTTTAATTCTTCACAAAATAATTCCCTGCTCTATCACCCCTTCCGAACAAAGTTCATGATTATGATGCTTCTTCAGATGAAGTCTGAGAACATTTGATGCTCTCAACTATCAAACTGTCAATTGCATGCCTCTAGTGATAGAAGAGAGAAACATAAATAAGTAGGGCATGTATTTCACCGTGGCTGATGAGTATTGTGAATATTTGTAAACAAATGTTCAAATGGACAACTCTATCCAATTAGTATGCTTTGGTTTAAAATTGTTCACTTTAATTTCAACTGCAAGCAGAAGTTTGTTTTTGCAAGTAGAGCAAGCTTGCTCGCTCCCTTTTTGGATATATTTTGTAGAATTAGTTATATACAAGGTTTTAAATTGAGGTCGCATTGTTGCCTGATGTAGCCAATGCGATCCGCAATATCACGATCTGATATGGTTGTGGTGGCTAGCACGATCGAGATATTGTGGCCGCATCGTGACATGGTCTGCATTTTAAAACATGAATGCTTTTAAAAAAAATAAAAATAAAAGAGAATGTTACCTCCTCCACCACCACCGTATGTATTACCCCCTCTAGGTGAAGTAGAGTAGTGGTTTGCGGGGGGACCGCTGATATCCTCTTCTGCTCCTCCGCAACACAACATAGTTCAAAGTAGTCTAGTCCAAGCAATAGTCATAATAACCCATTCAGAGTAAACTATATCCAATATATGACCTGAAAGTATTTCAGGGCACAAAATTTTTTTTTTTTACCACATAGCTTATTCACACAACACAAGTGTTGAAGAGGAAAACTAGCCTTGGAAATTCAAAATCAAGGCCACCCAAAATTCTTATTTGAAGTTGGTATTACACACAATTAAACAAAGTGAAAACAATTAAACAAAGTGAAAATAAGACAAATAGGTAAAACCCCTCAAATGTAAAATTGGAGAAGAATAAAATTCACAGGATCAGAAGGACTAGTTGAAAACAAAATGTTATCCCAAGATTATATGGATAGAGCTCCTCTATTTGTTCCTTCATTCTTTTATCTTGAGGAATTAAATTCCTTGTTTATGTTAATTCTAATCAAACCATGGACTGAAAAGTCCCCAATGTAAACTTGCTTACCAATTGTTAACAATTTTTTTTAGGGAAAAAAAAAAGAAGAACAAAGAAAAGATGGAGAAATTGCATGATTATGGATTTGTTTTGGCGTTATTGATATTACACAAGCAACCTAGAATGAAAGCATTAAAAAATGAAAAGCCTCCTCGGTTTATGAAAAATATACAATAAAGTGAAGAAAAAGAAACATGCACCAAAGATATTACCTCTGATCTGTTCCTGAACAAGCCAGAGATCTAAAATGAGACAATATATGATCGAGGATGAGCGAGGATGAAGAGGAAATTACATATAACAAATCAAGGAATGCAGAGGAGGAGGAAGAAGAACACAGAAAGAGGCGGTTTTCTTCTAGCTCCTTCCATATCAAATGAAACTCCGCTTTGGAAAAAAAGGTTCATGTTGCTGTGTTTCCCGGGAAAGTCGGTTGTTAACAATCAAACCATAATTTTTTTTAATTTTTTTTTTAATTTTAAGATTAAAAAGCATAAAAAATTTAAAAGAAAAACCATAGTTTATATTATTATTTTTTGTTGCTCAAAACCATAGTTTATATTATAAACCATAACTTAATCCTAGTGGTGCCCCAACCAACCTATGCCTTCCGAGGGTCGTTTACATGCCACCACGATGCACTTACTTTGCTCATTACTATTTTCATGTGTCTAATCTATGCATTCTGCACATCAAATAGTAGGATACAGATCATGTCTCAAAATGGTGTATTATTTTCTATCCCGCCCAATTTGATTGTGCCATGTGGAAAATTAATAATATTATTTATTATAAGTGTGTCATTTTTAAATGATATGACACAATCTAATTGGGTGGGATAGGAAGTGATATACCGTTTTGAAACGGGTGATCTCCATCCTTTACCATTTTCTTTGCAAGGTCAAGGCGAAATTTTTTGGTTTTTCCCGATAATTTTCAAGGCGAAATTGTTAAATCATTTATCTGTTTTTAATAGGAGGAACATATCCATTGTATTGTATTATTTTTATTTTTTATTTCATTTCACATATCAACCCAACAACCTCAACCATTAGATATATAGTGAAGTTATCTAATTGGCTGAGAACATTTTGTCATGGTGAGAAATGAAAATAATGAACTTGATCATTAATTAGATCTTATTTGAATGATCAATATTAGAAAATAAATGTATATAATTTTTTTAAGTATTCATGTGACTACTAAAAAAAAAAATTAATCTTCACTATCTATATATGCTTGTGTGGTCAAAATAAATGCATGTAACTTTTTCACCCAAATCCCTATAGTTTTCCTTTTGGATATCGGTCCTTATATTTCACTTATTTAAGTTTTAATCACATAGAGATCAAAACCTTCCTAAATGGAAACAATAGGGAGCTATCTTGCATAGAAAATATGATTCAATAGTCAATACCTTCACTAGAATGAATTATAGGGATAAAACCAAAATGATTGGGAAAAAAAGGGGGCAGACATCTAAATGATTGAAGCGAAATCCCAAGTGAGTAAAAATATAAGAATCCATATATATATATATATATATATATATATTAAAAAAAACAAAAGGAACTATAGGGATTAAATTATAGTGAAGCAAATATTATTTAAACCTTTATTTAACTTTTTAATATAATTTTGAAACTACCCGTGTAAACATTCTTTTTACACTATCAGTAAAATAAAATCTTTGTATTTGATTCTTCCATCCAGACCAGAGCTGTTTCTTACATTCATATGTCTTGTTTAAGTTCAATATATGTTCCTGCCAAGATCCGACTTGCCGGAATCTCGTCGTAGAACGTTAAACCAAGAGTAAACACTGAGGTTGTTTTAGATTATGCCTTGACAGAATAAGGTATTCCGGTCCTACGTATCCAAATAGGAATCAAAGCCAGACGTAGTTCTATGTTCAACCCTTGGTCATGTGGTGAAGTCAATCCCTTAATCTTGTATATGATGAATACCAGTGAATCAGGACTCTTCAGTAGTCTCTTGGTTAGGCTGGTTCCTCAAGTATGCTTAAAGGAGATTCACCTAGGTTAGCAAAAGTGTCTTCCTCTTTGGGTTCTCTCTCTTTTTATAGAAGAGTTCTCCGATCCCTCTTTTCAGGGATCAGGTTCTATATCTTCTTATCTTTTATCTCTTAAACTTACTTCGAGATACATTGATCTCCTTATTTCATGAGACTTATCTCTTGTAACCATATGAGGTTGTTTGAGATAGTATCATCTTAATCTTATCCTTTCCGTCCTTATCGGATCTGGTATCCAAGCTCGGTGGCCAAGCTTTACACCTCGGCCAGCACAAAAGTCCCCCCAAGCTTTGAGCTCTAAAGAGCGTAAAAGTTTTCATGATAGAAGCCGAGCTTGGTCTTAAGCTTATTTCTAGAGAGTTCAGGATTTATTGAGTAAGACGTCTCCCCCTTTCCCTTTAATTATTTGGGTTTCCCTGTGGCCGAGCTTGACACCTCGGCCCATATTTGATTTCAGTTTGGCAGGCTCGGTGGCCGAACTTTTGGTCACCTCGGCCCGTATACAAGCCCCCCAAGCTTTGAGCTCTATAGAGCGTTAAAGTTTCAGTAACGGGGCCGAGTTAAGCCGAGACGGAGGTTGATAGTGACATTTCGGTCTGTGCCAATATGTCGGTTTCTCAATCTCCGAGTTGAAAAGAGACGTGGTTATTGTCATTAAGGCATGGTTTGCTTTTGCCGTGTGGCCTTTATGGCATCATTTCCGAGACCTAGTCTACGGCTGCATACTCAAGTGCCTAACTGTTGCAGTGCGTTATCCGATGTACTCGACATGTGTTGTTCTGCTATTCGTGTGCCGAACTTGCGCAGCTCTGAAGAGACGTTTCTCCTCCTTCACACGGCAATTGTCATCATTACTTTTGAAAAGTAACGTTACTATTGTTTCTTCAAACATCGCAGTCTTTGCTATAAATTGGAATAAACTCGCATTCTGAGTTTTACTTGTTGTCTTCTTCCTTCTAATTTTCATCTTCCCAGCTTCCTTCTCCCAAGCATTTCTATAGTTCCTACATTTTCCACGTACATCATTCCTTCTTCATCCGTTTTTTATTAAGTTCTATTTCTTCTCTACTCAACCATGGAACCCTCATTTGAGATATCTCAAAATGCCTCCTCTGAGGTTCAAATCATAGAACACAAAATAAACCCTATTGGGGGCTCTCCCTATTCTTCACCTCCTCCTTCGAAGGGTAATGTAAATAACCCCGCGGCTTCTTCGTCCTCCTCTTCTAATGAGAGTAGCTATGCTACTCCTGACAGCCCAAGGTTTCTGCTTCTAGAGGGACTGTTCACAGCTTGCCTTGTTCAGACACAGCATGTTTTTTTGCAAGCTCTTCCAGTTGAACCACACTTCACTTATGTCTATAAAACAATATTTGAGCAAATTGGTGTCACCCTTCCCTTCACCTAGTTTGAGTGCGATGTTCTGAAAATTATGAACGTTACTCCTACTCAATTGCACACCAATAGCTGGGCCTTCCTGAAGGCTTTCTAGATTCTTTGTGGCCAAATAGGGGTGGCGGCTACCGCTCCCAAATTCCTTTATTTTTATAAAGTTAGGTTTGGGGACCGAGTTGGTTGGATCTCCCTTAGTGGAGTTGAGAAAAGAGGTATCATCAGCCTCTACAAGAATTCCTATAAATTTTTCAAGTCGGACTTTTTCAAAGTCCGACCTACTGAGGGGAACGAGTCTATCTTTTTTGAGTCGGGTGGAATCCCCAAGTTTCCTTTATATTGGCAACCCCATCCTTCCAAATTTTCTAGTTTCGACCTAGGTTCTATGACTTCCCAAGAGCGGGCCGATGTCGAGGTTCTGAAACTTTATCCTCGGTCGTTGCCTTCTAGAAGGCTTTTAAAACTCCTCACCTCTTGCACTCGGCAAGCCGACTTTGAATGTAAGTAGCTTTTCATTGAAAGATATTTTAATTTACCTTATTGAACTTATTATATTATGACTGATCTCCTTCTTGCAGTGATAATGGGAAAATTCAACTACAAGGCTTTGCTAAAGAAGTCGACTCATCAGGATGCTGGCGCTTCAGTTCCGGCTTCTGACGCGAAGGGAAAGAAGAAGAAGATTGTTGAAACTTCCGACTCCGACACTCGTCTCCCTAAGCGGCCTCGAGCCGATGTTCAACCAGAGGTACCGAGGAGGAGTACCTCTCCTTTTCCAGTAACCCATGAGGACCCTAATGCTGAGAAGAGGGCTGAAAGAACACCTCATGTGACCGATCTGACAACGGACACTAAGTGGTATAATGGCCACTGTAACCCGGACATCAGCTCGCTCTGGAGCAATGATTTCAACCCCGATCCACTCATTGATGTCTAAGTGCTCAAACCCTCCGATGCTCGGCTTATGCCCTCCGAATTTCATCCATCACTCGCTTCTGGAGTAGTGAACTGTCTAATAATGTGAAGAAGAGGGAGGCAATGAAGCCCAAAGCTGCTCTTGCTTTGCGGGTGCGGGATGAGCTAGCTCAAGTCGTAACCAAGTATGAAGAACAGGCTCGGTTTATTGGGCAACTAAAAACGCAGAAAGCCGAGATGGAGAAAGCCAACTCCTCCCTCCAAGCTGAGATGGACAAAGAGAAGACTGAGAGGGTTAACTTTCAGAAGGCCGTCGAGGACTCTCAAGCCGAGAAGGAGGCCAATCTCAAGCTTCGAAAGTCCCTTGATGCCGAGAAGGAGGCCAACCTCAAACTTTGATCTGATCTGGCTGAAGCTGAAGCTACCATTATGAAGGAGCACATTAATGGGTTCTTCCGAGCTGTGAAACAGCTTCAATGCTTCAACCTTGACGCTGACTACTCCTGAGCTGACGTGGACAAGGACTTTAACAAAGATGGGGTCATGGTTCCTTTGTTTGAGCTCGAGGATGAAGAAGAAGTCCAAGAAGAGGAGGACGTCGAGGAGCAAGCTGCCGAGGGGGGTGGAAACGGCGAAGGTGGAATGGTTGTACCTGATCCATCCTTGGTTGTTCCTCCACACAATGAAGATGTCCTCAATTCTACTCCTGCTGAAACTGTTGCTCATGGGGATGCCCATGAGTAATTTTAGAAAAATATTATTTTTTTATCATGTATTTTGTTCCTAGGGCAATGCCCTCTTTCCTTTGGAACCTTTTGTACTTTGGGCTTTGCCCTTTTTAAGTTATGATAATTATGGGTTTGTGCTTCTGGAACGCGAGTTATTTTATCTTTAAAACTTATAAAATTTTCTAAGTTTTTCTATGTTCGTACTCGGATTTTTACTTATGGTTTTCAACCATGTATTTGAATTTACACAGCTAATTTCCTTAAGTTGTTATCGGCTTGGACTCAGTTCTTTAACTCGTTTAAGTTTCTAACTTTTTTATGAGTTAGTACTCGGCCTTTATGCCTGGCGTGCTAACTCGACCTATTTGAGCTTTTTGAGCTTGACCCTTTTTAATGAATAAAACCTCCTTAGGTTTTGAATACCATAGGTTTTAAATTAATTCTTTACCACTTAGGCTCGGCCTTTCGACCCTAATTTGGTCGATTTTAGCTCGGGTACCTCTTTTTAGTTCATGTTTACCTCTTTAGGTTTTTATTTACCTTTCTAGGTTTTTGTTTACCTTTTCAGGTTCAGCCTTTCGATTTTAGCTCTTTCGGCCACTATGGCTCAGCATTTCGACTTTAGCTCGGCCAACCTTTTTAGGTTTTTAGTTTTTGCCTTTTTAGGTTTGGCATTTCGACTTCAACTCGGTCGATTTCAGCTCGGTCAACCTTTTTAGGCTTGGCATTTTTAACATTGCCAGCATAGTTCGCTCTGACAAATAAATTCTTAGCCATATAACAATATTCTTGCCAAATAATGCAACTGAAATAAAACTTTATTTATTTATTTATTTCCTCATGTGTACCTCATTAAAACCTTCCTGGCCAAAAACCTCGTGGGAAAAAGACCAGGGTAGGAAAAAGAGTACATCACTTGGTTCCATAACTTTAACTAAAATAAAACTTAAGATGGGAAGTGTTCCATGTTCTTGGAACAGCCTTTCCTGACAATTCTTCTAGCCTATAAGCACCATTTATGGGCCAGACCAATTTGCTATGAGCTTACCCTCGTTGGAGTCTTTTCTTGCATCGTTTTGCAATCTCAGCACTAAGTCACCTTGCACAAACTCCCTTGGCCACAATCTTGAGTTGTGCTTCCGAGTTGCCTTCTGCTTGCATAATTCTTCCTTGATTTTTGCTTCATCTCGGACTTCTTCTACCATGTCAAGCTCGACTCGGATTTCTTCTTCATTGTTGCTTTGGTCATGATGCTGCCTTCTAAAAGAGAGTTCACCGAGCTCAACCGGAATCATTGTATCGGTTCCATAGGTTAGCTTGAATGGTGTTTCCCCAGTCGATGACTGTGGTGAGCAATGGTAAGCCCAGAGGATGCTCGGTAATTCTTCAACCCATGCTCTTTTTGATCTGCCTAACCTTTTCTTGAGCTTGTTCGAAATGACTTTGTTGGCGGCCTCTGCTTGGCCGTTTGTTTGTGGATGCTCAACCGAGGTCACCTTATGTTTGATTCCGAGGTTGGAGTAGAACTCTTTAAGCCCTTTATCAGTGAACTGCTTTCCATTATTTGTGACAATCGCATAAGGTATGCCATGTCTGCATATGATGTTTTTCTATACAAAATTCTGAACCTTTTTAGCTGTTATGGTGGCTAATGGTTCAGTTTCAATCCACTTAGTGAAGTAATCTACTCCCACTAGCAAGAACTTGACTTGGCTTTTAGCAACCGGGAAAGGACCGACAATATGCATCCCCCACATAGTAAAAGGCCATGGCGAGAACATAGAATGGAGCTCTTCACCTGGTACTCACGCAACATTGGCGAATTTCTGACAAGAATCACACTTGTTAGTCCAGGAAGCATAGTCTGATCTCATGGTCGGCCAATAAAAACCTGTTCGCAGGACCCGAGCTGCTAGAGATCGGCCACCTGAATGCATTCCACATATTCCTCTATGCATCTCGTCCATTACATACTCGGATTGCTCCTTTGTTATGCACTTTAATAAAGGCATGGAGAATCCTCTTCTGTATAACTCGCCATCTCGGATGGTGTAATGACAAGATTTCAGACGAATTTTCTTTGCCTCTTTGGGATCATTAGGCAATTTATCCGAGGCTAGGAATTCCCAAAACGGTGTCATCCAGCCCCGATCATAGTGCTGGGTCATCATTACCTCGGCACTCTTTATGCTCGGCTTAGGGAGATTTTCCTGAATGAAGGTTCTTAGCTGGCCAGCTTTTTTGGTGCTAGCCATCTTAGATAACATATCTGCCCAAGAATTTTCCTCACGAGGTATATGTTCAATAGTAAAATTATCAAATTCTGAAATTAAACTATTAACTTTACAAAGATACCTGGTCAACTGGGGATCCTTTGTGTGATAATCACTCGAGACCTATCCTGTTACAAGTTGTGAGTCACTTCGGCACTTCAACTCTTTGACTCCAACTTCTTTAGCTAGCATCAGTCCTGCGATAAGGGCTTCATACTCTACTTGATTATTTGAAGCGTTGAATCCAAATTTCAGAGATTGCTCCAAGACCAAATCGTCTGGGCCCTTAAGGATTACTCCAGCTCCACTTCCTTTCAAGTTAGATGAGCCATCAACATACAGAAGCCAAATGAAAGATTCTGAACTCGACTTTGAAGAGAGCTCGGCAATGAAGTCGGAGAGGCATTGTGCTTTCATCGGTCCCCTTGGTTCATACTGTAAATCGAACTCTGATAACTCTACTGACCAAGCTATCATTCGTCCTGCCAGATCTGGTTTTCTGAGTACCTGCTTTATTGGATGATCTGTTTTGACTATAACTTGGTGTGACTGGAAGTAAGGTCGTAACCTCCGAGCTGCCATGACCAAAGCGAGGGCGAGCTTTTCAATTACTTGATACCATGTTTCAGCATCTTTCAGGATTCTACTAACATAATACATTGGCATCTGTTGCTTTTCTTCCTGTTGGATGATTACTGCACTGATTGCATAATCATTAACAGACAAATACAAGTACAGATCTTTGCCGAGTTGTGGCCGAGTTAGGATTAGAGGAGAGGCTAGAAAAAGTTTCAGCTCTTCAAAGGCCTTTTCACACTCCTCAGTCCAAGTGAACTCTTTTGGTCTTTTCAGAAGCTGAAAGAAGGGTCTAGCTTTTTCTGCAGATTTTGGGAGAAAACGAGACTGAGAAGCTAAACAGCCAGCTAGCCTCTGTATCTCTCTCACACTCTAGGGGTTCCACATTTCAATGAGAGCTTTGCATTTATCAGGATTGGCTTCAATTCCTCTATGTGTTAGCATATATCCCAGGAACTTACCTCCTTGTACACCAAAAGAGCAATTTTCAGGATTCAATCTCATATTGTACCTCCTGAGTTGGCTTAAAATTTCCTTCAGGTCGGCAAGGTGTTGCTTTGGGTCATCGGACTTTACCACCATATCATCCACATAGACTTCCAGGTTCTTTCCGATCTGATTGGCAAACACTTTGTCCATAAGCCTTTGATATGTTGCACCAACATTTTTTAAACCGAAAGGCATTACTCGATAGCAGTAGTTTGCCCCATCGGTCATAAACGCCGTTTTTTCTTCATTAGGTGGATACATCCTTATTTGATTATAACCTGAATATGCATCCAAGAAAGTCAAGATTCTGTAACCTGAAGCTCCATCCACCAATCTGTCAATGTTGGGAAGAGGATAAGAATCCTTCGGGCATGCCTTGTTGAGATCGGTGTAGTCGGTGCACATTCTCCACTTGCCATTGGCCTTTTTTACCAACACAACATTGGCTAGCCAAGTGGTGTACTTCACTTCGCTGATGAAATTTGTTTTAATTAGCTTTGCAGTCTCCTCGGCTACAGCCTTTCGCCTTTCCTCACCGAGCTTTCTTTTCCTCTGAGCGATAAGCTTGGCCTCGGGACAGATAGATAGCCTATGGCACAGAAAATTGGGGTCTATGCCAAGCATATCCGATGTCCTCCAAGCAAACAATTTAGCATTCTTCTCTAGAACAGCTTGAATCTATTGTTTGAGCAATGGGTCGAGCTGACTGCCAACCTTTGTGTACTGCTTAGCTTGGGTTCCCAGTTGGAACTTCTCCAAAGAATCTGTCGGTTCAGCTCTAGACTCATACATCTCCATCCTTGGATCCAATTCAAACATACTAACCGAGCTTGCCAAGCTAACTGAACTGACCGAGCTTACCCCTTCTGCTTTATCATCTTTGGCATTTTCTGTGATGTTCTGCTCTTGGGTCACCTTCAAACTGTCCGCATAGCATTGTCTGGCTATCCTCATGGTGAGATGTGGGGTCGAGACAATTGCTCCGAGTTCATTCAACGTCGGTCTCCCGATGAGGATGTTGTATGACATGTTGGCCTCCACAATGACATACCTGACTGATAAAGTTCGGGCAAGTTTACCCTCCCCGAAAGTTGTTAAAAGGTCAATGTAACCTGGGGTCTTCACCTGCTCACCAGCGAACCCTACTAGCTTGTTCTCCTGTTCTTTTATTAACTTTTCTGGGATTCCAAGCTTTTTGAAGGTTGCTAAGTATAAAATGTCAGTCTAGCTACCCTGATCAACAAGTGTTCGTTTGACCGAGTAGTTGGCTAACTCTACCGTTATCACCATCGAGTCATCTTGATTAGGATCCATCCCTTTGAAGTCATCATCCGAGAAGGTGATGGGAGGCCTCGGCTTTGTAGGTTTTCCTGATACCGAGTTGACAGATCGGATGGCTTTTACATAACGCCTCCGAGCTGAACTCGTTGTACCTCCTCCAGCAAAACCTCCTGAAATAGTATTTATGACTACTCTGACTCCACCTTCTCCATCATCATTAGGAACTCTCTGGTTATGCACTCGATCTCCATTTTGATTATTGCCACGCTGGTTATCATCTTGGTATACTATTATCATAACCTCGCCTTCCACGCCGTCGGCCAGCTCGTCCGTCTCCGGCATCTTCTCGGTGAACGAACCGGTCAATACGTTCTGCCTATACCAAGTCCTCAATTTTACCTTGAGCTGTTCTACAATCTTCAGTGGAGTGACCATAATTTTGATGCCACTTGCACTCTTTGCTTTTGTCAGCCTGAGCAAGAGTTTTGGATGGCCGTGGTAAGGTGAACAACTCGGCATTGCACACCTCTTGAAGAATGGCGGCTCTGGATCGGTTTAGTGGTGTGTAAGACTAGTATCTGGGTTGCTTCTCTAAGAACCCCCTTTCATTACTTTTGAGAGCCTTAGGTGGATTGGCTCCTCTGTCTCTCTCCTTGCTCGGGACCGTGCTCTTGTCTTCAAAACCTCTTTCCCTCTTTTTGGACTCTAACATCTCTTCCTAGTTCATGAACCCTATGGCTTTTTCCTGCAATTCTTCAAAGTCTCACGGTGGTTTCCGAGATAAATACTCAAAGAAAGGCCTTGGCTTCAAACCGTTCATGACGGTATGAAGGTAGAGTTCCGAGCTTATATTGGGGATTAAAACTTGTTGAGCGCTAAAGCAAGCCATGTAATCTCTAAGTGATTCATTTTTTTTCTTGCTTAAAATTCGTGAGCGAGACCGAGTGCCTTTTATGCATTCGTCTTGCTGCAAATTGTGCAGTGAATTTAGCTACTAGCATGTCAAAAGAATCTACTGGCCAAGGTGGAAGATTCGTAAGCCAAGTCAAGGTAGGTTCTTGCAAAGTAGTTGGAAAAATTTTGCACATGATGGCTTCCGAATCGGTTACCAAGTAAACAGAAGAAATAAAGGATTCTACATGTTCAGTTGGATCAGTGGTGCCATTAAACTTATCAATATTAAGAGGTTTGAAATGTCTAGCCATGATCACCTCATCAATGTCATCAGTGAAAGGCAACCTCGATCATCTGTCTCTTACCTTTTCTTTCTGGAGAGTCTCGTCAATATGAGATCTGGCCCCTGAACCCTTAGGCTTAGGTCTGGTCTTGGAAGGTTGGCTCGTATCATGACGAGAAGGTGCATATGAGGGGCCTTTCTGGCTATCCTCGGGTGAAGACTGCTCTTCCTCAGAAGGCGTTGCCGATCTTGCCCTTCTCCGAGCTCTTAGTAGCCTTTGATTCTCCACACGAATCTCCTCGTTTTCTTGACGCAACTGTTTCAGCTGTGCCATAATCTCTCCCAGCTGAGGATTATCTTCGTCGAGGGGTGGAGGCGGGGGATTGTCATGGTTCTGGTTAGTGTTTGATGCCTCATGATCAACATGGTTCGCACTGTGCGCCCCTCCCCTCGGTCCGTTTCGTGTAGTCACCATTAAATCTTCTTATGGAACCGGGGAAAGTTTTTCCTCGGCCCCACGGTGGGCAACAAATGTTCCTGCCAAGATCCGACTTGCTGGAATCTCACCGTAGAACGTTAAACCAAGAGTGAACACTGAGGTTGTTTTAGATTATGGCTTGACAGAATAAGGTATTCCGGTCCTACGTATCCAAATAGGAATCAATGCCAGACGTAGTTCTATGTTCAACCCTTGGTCATGTGGTGAAGTCAATCCCTTAATCTTGTATATGATGAATACCAGTTAACCAGGACTCTTCGGTAATCTCTTGGTTAGGTTGGTTCCTCAAGTACGCTTAAGAGATATTCACCTAGGTTAGCAAAAGTGTCTTCCTCTTTGGGTTCTCTCTCTTTTTATAGAAGAGTTCTCCGATCCCTCTTTTCAGGGATCAGGTTTTATCTCTTCTTATCTTTTATCTCTTAAACTTACTTCGAGATATATTGATCTCCTTATTTCACGAGACATATCTCTTGTAACCATATGAGGTTGTTTGAGATAGTATCATCTTAATCTTATCCTTTCCATCTTTATCGGATCGGGTATCCAAGCTCGGTGGCCGAACTTTACACCTCGGCCAGTACAATATACATTTGTAGTAAGACTTGGTTATTGTTGGACTATTGTTTTAAAAATCAAATAATTAGCATCCACAAAATCTCCCCTCATCATTCTAATATGTGCTCTGTAAGTGACAGAAAATTCCCTATTCGAGAGAGGGAATAACTCTCCAAAAGAAAGAACAAAAGAGAAAGAAAATTCAGAACAATTGATATCAATTCTTTTCTGCCCATTTCATTCATTTCCAGTCCTACTTATAGAGGCAATTTGTTTCCTACAAACGTGGATCCTTTGCCAAGTGTCCTATGATGCAAAAGCATGATCATAACAAAAAGGGAATATTCTAACAGAATTAGGGAGGTGAGGTAAGGGGTGGATATCCTAACTAAATTGAAAAATGAAACTAAAATGCAGAAATTGCTAGTTGGTCCCTATGATGCGTATCATTACTCCGCTCGTCCAGGCCAACCTTGTCCTCAAGGTTGAAAACGGGCAAAGGCTTCAATACTCAGTGGCGTAAAGGGGGTGGGTCGGGCTCCAGCCAAACATGGTTAGCAGGGGGATGAGCTTCATATTCCTCAGTAAGAAGTAACAAGAACTGTTGGTTGCTGCAAGGACGACCCGGGTGGAACTTGTCGTCACAATTGAAGCATAAGCCCTTGGCACGGCGGGCTTGCATCTCTGTAGGAGTCAGACGGCGAATCGGAAGTGGGGATGATGGTGGTGGTTTGGGCAGAGATAAAGCTGCCAGTGGTGGTGTCGGTGACTCATTTTGTCGAGCAGGTGGAGAGTGTGCAGTATCATTCAACTTGGAGTCAATGAGTTTGGCCAAACCCATTGCTTGTGACAGTGAATGAGGGCGGAGGATGGCCAATTCTTGCTGGATATCAAGCCGCAGTCCATAAATGAAGCAATTAAGGAGTGCTTCATGGGAGAGACCAACAACCCGATTCGAAATTTTCTCGAACTCTGCTTGGTACGCAACTACAGACTCAGCTTGGCGGAGTTTGAATAAGGTGGCTTGGTGGTTTTCGTAGGAGGAGGGGCCAAAACGCAGTTCCATAGCACGAACAAGGGTATCCCAAGTGGAGAGCTGGTGATTGGTATGCATCCACTTATACCAACTGAGAGCTTCGCCAACCATATAGAATCCAACGATGTCCATGCGCTGAGGAGGGGCAATGTTGTAGAAGAGGAAGTACTGCTCAGCCTGGAAAATCTAGTCAAGCACCTCCGAGCCATCGAACGTGGGTAAGAGGAGTCTGGGAGGTTTCAGTGATGGCGGCGGCAGCGGCGACGGCGGCGTAAGGAAGGGAGGTGGTATACTGGCGACTTTGTTGGCGAGTTCTGTGAGGACAGTGGTGAGGGTGTCATGTCTAGAATCCGTGGAGGCTTGGAGGGCTGCCTGAGAGTGTTCAAATCGAAGCTGAAGCTGCTCCAATGTTTCATTAAGGGCTGCAACAGTTTCCTCCATGATTTGGGACGGCTTGAGAGGCATGGTAAGAAGATGAAAGCACCAATGATATGTGCTCTGTAAGTGACAGAAAATTCCCTATTCGAGAGAGGGAATAACTCCAAAAGAAAGAACAAAAGAGAAAGAAAATTCAGAACAATTGATATCAATTCTTTTCTGCCCATTTCATTCATTTCCAGTCCTACTTATAGAGGCAATTTGTTTCCTACAAACGTGGATCCTTTGCCAAGTGTCCTATGATGCAAAAGCATGATCATAACAAAAAGGGAATATTCTAACAGAATTGGGGAGGTGAGGTAAGGGGTGGATATCCTAACTGAATTGAAAAATGAAACTAAAATGCAGAAATTGCTAGTTGGTCCCTATGATGCGTATCACATTCCAAGTACACTTTTTATGCAATATAATTTTTCCTCCATGAGAGTTGCTCCCAGAATCTATAGTATCACAATCCACCAATGCAGAGTTTCATTCCTATACTCAGAAGCACATTTTTTATTTATTTTAAAGGAGAAGAATTCAAGCATAAGACCAACTTGAATGTAACTCAGGTCTAAGACACAGACTCGGAGGAATTGAAGGACAACCTATGGAGACAATTAAAGCTTCATTTTCTGCAGAGACCAAAATCTTAAAATGATATCGTTTTGGCTCTGTACAATCACTTTAACATACTAATATATCTACATTTTTTCACTCTTCTTTCCATATACGTCCAGTGATCCTCAGCTTTAACTGCTGTCTATCACCACCAGAAAAATAAAGAGCTAGATTCCTCTGAATGATGAGTCCGTCTTGACTGTCACGAACTTTTCGATGACTGTCGCGGATGCTCCTTGGAATTCCTTGCCATATAAGTTTGCGGCTATTTGCACCAACTTCCAAGCTGTAGCTGAATTTCTTTGCCTCATTGTCATCACCCATAAAACGTAAAAATGCCATATAAACAGGAGCTGTGCCGAGCTGGAACGCCTCAAAGTGCAAGCAGAAATGCCTTCCAAAACAATTAAATACCTGCAAAGAAGAGATTTCAACATGTAAGTGGTTTTTTTCTTTTATTTATATTGTTTAAAATTAGGTATACATTAGATTGATGACATGTAAATTAAGAAGACAGAAGGTGAACCCACATATTAGGTTAGAGAAAATATGATGAAAAAGAACCAATAACTAACCAATCAATAAAATATGCAAAATTGGTAACCTATGATAAGTAGCATATCAAATCATCATACAGACAACAGACCATCTATTACAATTCATAAAATAACTTACAGTTAGCATCCAAGTGGCATTTTCAACTTCATGTGGATTTGATTTTGACATATCGATGATTAAAGGTGCATCCGTCATGCATGTCAACCTTGTGATCATCCTTGAGATGGGCTATCAGGGTTGGAATGTCCCCCATCACAGAGCACTCGGATCCAGCATAGGGGCAACTGTATGGACGAAATCGACAATGTTGCTCGTGCTTAAGCTTAGTGTAGTATGGGAATATATCATGACAACCTAAATTCTGATATCTGCATGGAAGCTCCAATGTTTCAGCCACTTTCTCTAGAGCCAAACACCTTATATTCCCAAGATCATGGCGACAGGTTGGGCAACAGTTCTGCACTGCAATCTTACAATTTGAACATAATGTGTGGCCATTTGGGCACTGCAACACAATGCATGCATCAAGGAAAACAATATAGTTTAGAATAATATAAGAAGAGTGGATAAATTATCAACAAACGTTGAAAACGAAAAATGGTGGTAAAAGAATTTCAGTAGGTTCAAAACTTCTAATATACCACATCATTTTCTAATTAATGAAAGGAACCGTATGATAAACCAGAAAGGTATTCAGAAGTAATTAAAATATCAGCAAACATATCTAAAAAACCAACGGTCCTCTCCACTCACAAAAGGGGGGAAAACCATCGGATTCATATAAAAAATTCTTTTCTGCTCTATTGACAAATAACAAAAATACTCAGCCATGCAACTATCACACCAAAACTCCATACATGAAACGTTTAAGTCTTTTTAAGTGTTCATTCCTACCCCACTTGAGACCAATTTCTATTAAAAACCACTCTTTAGCATAAGCTATCCAATTCCACCTTGGATCTCAATCGAGGTTAATAAATATAGGAGTAGATCTGCACGTCTCATTCCTGACCTTTGTTTTGCTTGATGTGCATGGAATCCCAATGAAACTCACAATAGAAAGTGACTGTGATAACTTATAAACAAGTTTTTATCTGTTTGTTATTGCTTGAAATTACTCTAAAATATTCATTCACATAGTAGGAAAAATCAATAATAGGTATGAACAAAAAAATTCTCAAAGATAAACAAGTACCATGTAAATTCACTTTCAGATAAATTGAATAGACAAACTATGATAACTTAATGAAACCCCAAGGATTCAAGCCATTGAATTTGTTCATCCTGCTTCCACAACAGCTAAACTAATTCCACACTTTTCAGTAATTAAGGAGGTTATTATTTTGAAGTTTATTATGCGTCAATATTGAGCTGCATAGTACTGTCTTTGCAGTGGAGAAATAAGTAAACAAGTATAATATACAAAAGGAATCACCCTGGCTATATGGACTATGTGAATAAAAATTAATAGTGCCACTTTATGTATCCCAATACCTATTTCATGTTTGCCTCATGCATTAAAAAAAATGGTTTTTCAAACATACAAACGCATCCAGAAAACACTGGATTTCAAACATAAATGAAACTGCAAGTACTGCACCTGGTGAATTGGGGGATACATCAAATTCTTGCAAACAGGGCACTCGAGTAAGTCGTACACACCATGCTTTGAATTAATTCCACTTTTTCCACCCAACCCAGAACTAGACTTTGTGGGTGTACTATTACTATTGGCCTCAGATTTAGACTTGGCTGTTTCATAATCTGAAAATACCAGACGAGGTTCAAGAATTTCTTTGAAAGAACTGCCTCCAGGAGCCATTTACCAATACTGATTTAAATTATTTCTTTCCCAATGACTAGGAGTCAGAACTCTACTTTAGTTTCTTCTGCTTTATATTTCCCACAAGCACGGTGCATCTGTTAAACAGCACATAAAAATGACATAGTAAATGATACTAACACTACCTTTTTAAAAAGAAAAGAAAAGCAAGAATAACTCATATTTTATCAGTCAGAAGAATGTTTTTATTGCTGACTTGGATAATTCACAGGTAGTGATGCAGCTACATCCATTCACAAGCAACAATAATTAGACTTACTTCAAATTTGACTATCTAAGTATTTCTAGTCAACACTTTCATGTATATATTGATTCTTTTAGCATGACTGTCAAATTCATGATGTCGAGAAAAGCAAATATTCTTGAGAACGATATCATGCAGCATGGTTCCCCAACCATTAATCTGTACAATGAACCTCTCACTATGAAGACATGGACACATTACTCAGTAAATGATAAATTTCGTGAATTATGCAATTTAAAAATCAAAATCAATAGTTCAATATTAAAGCAGAAACAAAATTGTTGTATATGAATCAAATAATATGCCATTCGAACTGCTAAACTACTGTGAAATTGCTAAAATTGCTATTTGAAGTTTCAAACTACTTCAGCTTAAGGATGGGGGAGGGAGAAAAAAAAAACATATTCAGAACAACCCCGGTAGCCCCCAACAAAAGAAAAAGAAACTGTGAACAACCATTTCATCATAGAAACCCCCTCCCCCAACTCATTTTTACTGCATATTCTAAATATCTTAGAAAATCCAGGAAATCAAGGACAAACCCAGATCAATATTCAGACTGATTCCTCTACAGAACATGTCTTTGTTATCCTATTTCACGTGGCAAGCTGACAGCCCCGCCGACTGCAATGCCTGTTCCTTCAATTTCATAGGAAACTGAGTTATGCCACAGATCTCTCTCTCTCTCTCTCTCTCTCTCTCTCTCAAGACCAATACAGGAACAAAATAAGAGCTTTAGAAATTCAATCAAGATAGTTGTTGTTGGCTTTGCCAGAAGAAAAACTACATTTTCCAACTCAATCAAAGCAATCAAAAACCAGAACAAGCGTTTCAAATTTAATATCCCAAATCCCAATCCCAAACAAACAACCTGTTTAACAATCTTTTCACATGCAATGCAATGCAACATTGACTTTCTCCAATAACAGCAAGGACCCCATACCTATATGTAAAAACACAATGCAATAAAACCAGGCACATGACACGAAAAATGAAGACAAACTGAAGTAAAAACCATCCAAAACCATTACCAATCAGAGGAAAAAACAAAACCACCAGATGTAAACAAAGTGCAACCAGAATTATTTAAAAAACAAAAAAAAAACCCCATTTTTGAGTTCCAAGGCGTAAAGTGTGTCTATATCACAAACAATTTAAACTTGAACATCTGGGTGCACGATAAAACATTAAAGAATGCAAATAAAAAATAATAATAAACGATAAACAATTTGTACCACGAGCTCTTGAAGCTGCGGAAATCAGCCACAGCTATGGAAATTGAAGAAAGAAGTGCGTGCTGATTGTTGGTGATGGGTGCTGACCATTAAGGTTGTCCTTCTCTTTCTGCGTTGCTTCGAAATCGCAGGATTTATTTTCGTTCCTTGTATTGTGCTCTGTTTTTGGTTATTTATTTATTTGTTTGTTTCTGACAACATTTATTTTATTTTTAATTTTTGTATTTTCGAGTTTCTTTTTTTTCAGCAATAAAAATATGTTGGCTTTGTCTGTCGTCTCGTCTCTAATACGCTCCGAACAACGGTGGACCAGTGATCCTTTCTGCACGCCACCTTTCCAAAACAAACAACTTTTTTTTTGTTTTATACTTTTATTTTATTTTTCTTTGACGTGGTTTATTTTATTTATTTCTTGGTTGAGCTCAATCAAGTAGTTAGATTGTTCATCCACCTTGAATTATTGGTTTAACTAATTTTTAATCTTAAGATTGATTTTTTTTTTTTTTTGATACTCATCCTAATTAGTCCTTGGGACCGAGTAAGCTATCGAAGTATCCCAAGGCTTAGATCCTTAAGACCCGCTCCCGAACGATTCGTCCTTAAATAGCAGTGCGTTAACCACTTGCACTCAACCACTTGGTTAATCTTACGATTGATTTGGTACCTATTTATTGATTTGGTACCTATTTTAGTTTATTTATTTATTATTTAATTTCCAATTTCATATCTAAAAATTGTGTTTCACAATAGCAATTCCACAACCATCAATTAGTGCATGGTGATGGAACTCTGCACAAATTTTATTTTGTGATACGAGTTATTAGTTATTATCCATTGACCACTTATATGAAATTGCATTATGGATCCAAAATAGTCTTTATAAGACCTAATTCAATGTTAGCGTTGTGAATATGGGTTGGAACATGTTATGGTCCAAAAATAATGGCTCAGGGGCTAATCATTAATGTAATATCCCATTTTTCGTACAAGTGCTTTTGTGCGTGCCTTGTTTGTTTGGTTAAGCCTTAGGGCTTAACTTAGTGTTGTTGTGTGAGGGCTAAGTGAGATTTCTAGGCTGAAATCCCTTTCTGGTACATGAGCACTGTCATGCTCATGTCCAGCACGCCCATGCTTGTTAGGCGCGTCTTGTGACTGTCTGAGTCACAAGCACGGTTCTGCTTATTAGGGAGCACGACCATGCTCAGCACATGACCGCGTCTCACTGATGCTAAGTTGAGCACGCCCGTGCTCAACAAGGAGCACGACCTTGCTCAAGCGTGAACGCATCTCGGTGACGCTGATGTAAGCATGACCGTGCTTAAGGGGGTGCACGGCCGTGCTCGGGGCAGAGTTTATAAATAGAAGGCAGTAGCACGAGGGTTACCATGTCAAACCCTATTTTGACACATTGGGCAATCCTAGTGTGGCAGAAACTTCTTCTCTCTTCCTTCCCTTGAACCCCTTGAAGTTCTCAGTGTTCTTGCTCTAGTTTTGAGAGAGGAACGTGCACGTTAGTGTCTTGTAAGGCTTGATTCGTTTGTCGAGCCGCTTGAGGGAACGCGACCAATTTGCTATCCGGAGTCTGATTTTCATACCAGGTATGGGGAGAAGAAATAGTATAAGTGTGTAGGCTTGGGAGTAGCGTAAGACGAAGGGTTACCCATGACCCTTTCCTTGTTACCATGATTATATGTTTATATGATTCATTGTTATTTTATGACTATCTGTTGAGATGATAATATTGGTATTAATGTTCTTACCATTATTGATATTGTCTGTTATGAACATGTTAATATTATGATGCCATGATTATGACGAGTATGATGTTATTGACTGTTGTTGATGTTGTGCGCTTTATGAATGTTAATTGTTGAGGATGTTAATACCAACCTAATAATAAGATGTTAAAATACGTTAATGATAATAATGAGAATTAAGGGATGTTTCTCCCAGTTGTTCATAAGACATGAATATAGTGTGAGAGGTAAGGTTATGTTCATAGGTCTTAGTTAAAGACCCTAGTATTGATTAGTGAGTGTTCTAGGAACATTAATAACGAAGCTATGATTAAAGGATTAATTCCCTATGATGATAAGACATGAATATTAATGAAGAGCAGTTCAGATTAATGAAGCTATGATCAATGGATTAGTAAGAGCCAATAGGTTGAATCTGTGAACTGTCCCAAGGATTTGGGAAAGGGTTCCTGACTCTTTCTGCCCAGATCAGTACTGTCACGCTTCATTGAGCACGCCCGTGCTCCAGTTTGAAACCCAGAGCAGGGCGCGCATTTGAACATGCCCGTGCTCAGCAGGCAGCACAGTCGTGCTTGCCTGCAGGTCCAGCACGCCCTTGCTGAGGGTGAGCACGTCCGTGCTCACCTGACCAGAACAGAAACTAGAATGTTGAAATAAGGGTTTTCACCCCAAACGCTTAAAAGACTTAATAAAATACCAACGAAACATGAAGACCAAAGACAAGTGAAAAGATGATGTTGAGCCTTGATGCTTAATGGTCAAGGTGTTGATGATGATGTACCTTGGTAGCCTAGTGGCCAAGGGGGCCTTGATGCTTGATGGTCAAGGTGGTAATCCCTAGTGAAGAATGACTAGAGTGTTTAATAATGAATATGAAATGGTAACGATAATCCTCGATAGCCAAGTGGCCGAGGTGTTAATGGTGATAAACTTAGGTAGCCTAGTGGCCCAAGCTGAGGTGGTGGATGTTGTTGTGTGTTTGTGTTGAGCATGCATTCACGCATCGGAGATGTTAGTGGTGGTTGTGCAACATAGGGGAGGTCGTCCGCGTGTAAGATGATCTGACCATCCTCAGTGATTCATCCGAGACTGAGGGGATCAGGTGTTGGGGTTTTCATGAGATTATTCTCTTCTAAAATCAAATATCAAGGCGGAAGAAAACCGTCCCATGGATCACGCATTACAAACATGAATCACATAAGGCTTTAGCGTTTACCTCTTGAAGCATGCTTTTACTTTCTTAATCACCAGTGCCAGCCACGAAGGGGTAGCACCTATACTCAGTCCACGCGAGCAAATGGGCATCGAAGCAATGCGTCTTGTGCTAGCTGACGGCTACAGAGAGGCACGGTTAGCAAGACTAGGTTAGAGGGGAGAGCATTTCTATTTATAAATTGGCAGCTCCCTTTAACCTAATTGCTTATCCTATTGGGCTTTGTACACTACAAGCCCAATTGTCCTTTAAATCAATTAAATCATATTTAATTAATTTAACTGCTCCGCATTCGCTCTATGCGTGTGACCCTATAGGCTCCCACAAAGTTGGCAATAATATTAAATATTATAATAATATCAAATATTTAATTATAATACTAAATATTATAAATAATGAGCGGCATCTAGCAATGCATTATTACTACCCAATTAGCGAGAGTATCCGTGATCCGATTTTAGCCTTACCACGACCAAAATTTACCGTGTAGTAAATGTCCCTTCCTCCATATGTCTTAATTGAACACAAGGCATACGAGTGTCATCCTTGTTATGTTCAATTATTTATTCATCGATTCCCGAGTAGACGTGTAATCACAAACGGGCCCAATATCACATATTTGCCCACTTCCGCGTGGCCACGCATATTTCACGTGTCACTCTATCGAGGGGCCCAAGACATTATCCTTGTTATGTAGGAGGGACGAATCCTGTCTACATCACTCACACTCCTCAACATAATTTATTGCAGGCCCAATAACTACCTTTATGATCACCCTGTTACTCGTGACGTTTGATAGCATTAAAGCCTATAACTCCTCATGTAGGAATCGTAGTAACTTCAAGTCGAAGGACTACTTCACTATGGTCGCCATGAGAATACTTATGACACTTACATAACTATTATGAAGTACTCTCATAGTGGGTCATCCGGTATAAATATTACACCTAATATTTATACCTGTGTGCCGACTTAATATCACATATCCATGACCCGTGAGATGTGGTCATCAGTCTACTCACACAATAGTCTCTATGTATTATTGCCATCCTAATTAACAATAATACTCGACTACGGATATTTAATAATAGAGTTCTATTATTCAATAAGGTCTCACGATTAAGTCACGTACTTGATATCTCATTGAATGAACTGCCTATTCTAAGGACTTTATTATGCTATAAACTAACAACATAATAAATGAATGCCTTATTCATATATCAAATATATGATTAAATTCATGATACAAATAATGATCTATTCAAAATAGATTGGCCACTAAGGATTACACCAACAATCTCCCACTAGCACTAGAGCCAATCAAGCATCAATCTAACACCCATCGATCCAATGTGAGTGTCATGCTACAATTGAGCAAGAGACTCCGTTAACGGATTATTTAGTGTTGTTATTCTGCATATCTTCACATCTCCTCTATCGATCATCTATCGAATGAGATGGAAGCACCTAAGTATATGTTTGGATCGTTGGTGAGATCATGTTTCTTAAGCTTATGCAATTACTCCATCATCATCGCAACGAGATCAATGGAGTTCGCAAAGTTAGGAATCATTCCTAGTTCATAAATGAACTTGCGGATCCAAACGGCCTTTAAATCTACATTTAAGGCAACTATATACTTGGCCTCTGTAATGAAATCTATACCTGTCTCGCACTTGGAACTTTTTCCAAGTATATAGTGCCGCCATAAAACACAAATCCAGATTGCGATATGGAATAATCTTTATCCGTTTGGAAACACTGTCTATGTAACACCTTACAATGACTTCTTCCTCACCTTCATCTGTCACGAATATATCCTAAGTTCTTCGCAAATACTTAAGGATGTTCTTGACTACAGTTCAGTGACCTTCACCATATCAATTGGTACCCTCTTGTCATGCTCAAAGCATAAAAGACAATTGGTGTAGTACATAACGTACTCTGACTAAGGTCCAACAACTTCAGCGATCTATCTATATAGATCCTGATTCCTAACATGTAGGAAGCCTCGCCCAAGTCCTTCATCAAGAACCAATTCCCCAACCATGTTTTCACATTTTGCAGTATAGGGATATCGTTTCTAATAAGTAGTATGTCATCAACAAAGAAAATGAGAAAGACAATCTCACTCCCACTGACCTTCTTGTACACACAAGGTTCATCGTCGTTCTTGATAAATCCAAACTGTCTAATAACTTTATCAAAACGAAGATTCCAGCTTCTGGAAGCTTACTTTAATCCAACAATGGATCTTTGCAACTTACCTATCTTTCTAACATCCTTTGGATCGGCAAAACCCTCGGTTTGTGTCATGTACACTTCCTCGAGAAGATTCCTATCAAGGAATACAGTCTTGACATCCATCTGCCAAATTTCATAGTCATAGTATGCAACAATAGCAAGCAGAATCCAAATAGATTTAAGCATCGTTATCGGGGAGAAAGTTTCATCATGGTCTACACCATGAATTTGCTTGAAACCTTTCCTAACCAGTCGCAGCTTAAAGGTACCCACTTTACCATCCATGCCAGTCTTCTTCTTGAACACCCGTTTGCACCTTATGGTTTTTACCCCTTCGGATGGCTCAACCAAGGTCCCTACCTGGTTCGATGTACATGGATTCCATCTCGGATCACATGGCCTCAAGCCACTTCTCAGATTCTGGGTCAATTACGGCCTCTTGGTAGGTTACATGCTCATCTTGATCCATGAGCAGCACATCACCTTCCTGAGTCAGGCCAAGCCCATATTTCTCAGGTTGTCGACGTGGCCTGTTAGACCTACGCATATCTTGTGTTACTTGAACCGGCGGTTCAACCACAACATCTTGTGGACCCGATTCTTGTTCCATTATAGGCAGGTCGGTATTTTGTGGTACTTGGATTTCTCCAAGTTCTACATTTCTCCCACTGTCTCCTTTGGAGATGTATTCCTTCTCAAGGAACATTCCAATCCCAGCGACAAACACTTTGTCCTCGAAGGGGTTGTAGAATTAGTGTCCTATGGTTACCTTAGGATATCCCACAAACATACACTTATCCAATTTGGGCCCAAGTTTATCCGTCATAAGACATTTCATATAAACCTGATATCCCCAAATCTTCATAAATGACAAACTGGGCCTTCGGCCCATCCATATCTCATATGGACTCTTTTCAACCGCCTTAGGTGGAACACGGTTAAGAGTGAATAAAGTTGTAATTAGAACAAAACCCCAGAAAGAGTCTTAAAAGGTGTCAATGACTCATCATAGATCGTACCATGTCTAACAAGGTGCGATTCCTCCTTTCTGACACGCAATTCCTTTGTGGTGTTCCAGGAGGTGTGAGTTGGGACACTATCCCACACTCTCTCAGATAGTCATCAAACTCTTGGCTTAAGTATTCACCGCCATGATCTGATCATATGGCCTTAATACTTTTGCAAGTTGGTTCTCCACTTCACTCTTGAACTCTTTGAACTTTTCAAAGGTTTCAGACTTGTGTTTCATGAGAAAGACAAATCCATATCTACTGAAATCATTAGTAAGCGTGACGAAGTAAGGATAACCACCTCTAGCATACTTGTTCAGGGGCCCACATACTTCCCTATGTATCAATCCCAAAAGATCATTGGCCCTTTCACCTTTCCCGGTGAATGAGACTTTAGTCATCTTCCCCAACATGCAAGATTTGCAAGCATCAAACTATTCATAATCGAATGAGTCCAAGAGTTCATCCTTATGGAGTTTGGAGATGCGTTTCTGTCATGACCCGAATCTCGTAGCCATGACCGGCCGAAAGGGAAAGACTCTCATTTCCCCTACGCAGCCTCTCACGCATACTAAATTCGTCTCATTCAAAGTATAAAGATAATATTTATTAATACATCATATTAATAAATAAAATCCATCAGAGTTAAACAAAAGCCTAGGATTACATTGTCCGGAATACAAACTAAGGGTTTACAAACCAAACCCAAAATGAGACACAGCTCGAAACAAAACTAGAATCCTCCACATGACATCCAAGACCTTTAGGTTCCACGCTAGAAATTTATGAGATGGTACCGAAGATTCCTGCAACTAAAATGTTAAACGTGGGGTGAGTCAACTGACTCAGTGAGGGAGTTTTCCCCCAAACACATGCAGTATACAAAGTCAAGTACAAATAAAAATCATACAGTACATGCCAATATAGATTTAAACAATTAGATAAATATTTTCAGACTACACGTTACAACCAACAATTTGTATACATAAGTGTCAATATCCAGTGGACATATTGTTTCTCAGAAGAGTACTTGTGGAATGGCTTGATCTAAACTTTCTTTTCTCACATGTGTCCCGCTCACAATGGGATACATATCATATCATATTTATCGAGTCTTTGGGTCCACTTGGGGTTGTTAACTCAAGGTCCCCCACCCCGACGGTTTTAATTTCGTACCCCGGAGATACCGCACCCTCCGGTAGACATCAACATCCCTCCTCAACGCCCGGGGTATCTAACGGGGTCCCCTCGTCCCCGGCGGTGACATTTATATACCGGAGCCTTCCACTCCCCGGTTGGCATACCCAAAGATTCATAATTAACAATCCATTCCACCAAGTATCTCTCACAAATGTCACATTAAAGACATACACGTACATATTTCCATAATCACCTCAAAACGTTCACAAGAACTACATACTTCGCAATTACCAACACTTTTATAGGTCATCATCAATTTTATCACATAAATTAGTTCCACAACTCAATTCTATACACAATCAAACCCATAGTGAACATTTCATGATATTTTATTTCATTATCAAGTTAACATAATCAAAGTCCAAACATAAAAGTATCTCATATTTTGCCAATATCACAATCATAATTCAATAAATACATCCAACTTGAACATTCTTATCCAATCAACACAATGATCATTTTATATTTATTACAATTTGGAGCATCATACATACTTACTCTATATCTATATTTAATTCACCATATCATAAATACCCTATAGATATATATCACATAATCTTTTTGTAATTACTTGATTTATCTACATAAATTATATATGTATATAACTAATCTTTTTGTAATTACTTGATTTATCTACATAAATTATATATGTATATAACTATATATAGGACCCATTCCACAAAGTGCCAAAGTCATGATTTGAAAAACATTGCACATTGGCAATTTATCATTACCCTGCACATTGGCCATTTTCGTGAATGCCAAAAAAAAAAACTATCAGGAACTTGACAATCATCTATATATATATATATATATGATCCACTCCAACACACATGGCAGAGCATAGCAAAAATCACGCCTATCAAATAGATGATGCAGTACAATTATTTCTCCAAAGATATTGACCAATCACGAAGAGCATAACAACATTCTAGCAACAGGGGCAACACGCAGAGCATTGAGCATATCAGCAACAAATATTTCTTAAAGAAAAAAAAAATCAACGAAGTCATCTTCCATTTCCATGAAGCTTTAGACCCATCATAATACCCAACAATCAAACCCCCATAAATCATGCCATTTCATACAATCCCTCACCTTTGATGAATGCTCTTGAGCTCTTGGAGCTCCAAACCAAAAACAGGAAAAAGAGTGATGATGAAGCACTTCAAGCTCTCTCCTTTTTTACCATCTCCTCCAATTAGATCTCTCTCACTCACTCACTTTCTCTAGCTTTAGGTTTCAGAAAAATTGTGACAAATGGCAAGGAGGAAGGGTTTCCCTTTTTAAAGTTAAAACCCTAAGGTATTGGACAATAATAGCCTCCACTAACAGGGCATTATGGGCAAGACTCAAAATTAACATTCACTTATTAGTTAAATTTTAATTAACTTGCTAATGTCATATGCACTACCCTATTGATGTCTTAATTTCATAAATTAATTAATAGTTTTCATAAAATAAATTATTACCACCTAATGCATTAATTATTGGCATAATCTAATTATTAAAATATGCAGGTATGAATGAGAGTTGTGCACCATCCTTTTTATGCCTTAAACTCCTTATTTATTTATCAAAAGAAAATTTAAGAGCATCTTTTTTTTTAAAAAAAATAAATAAATACATAACACACCTTATTAATTAAAAACATTTAAAATAAATCGTTTAACTTTTATTTGAGTAAGGCATGACATCATTTAAATCTTATAATTAAAATTATTAAAATTAACGGGTATTACAGTTTCTCACCAATATGGCCTAAACGACAATGCCAAAGGCATGCAGGGTTCAAATCACATGGTTTGATCCTTTCGCATTTATATTATACTCTTTCTTGTATCTTTTGGCAATCTTTCCAATGTCCGGTCAAACCGAAATGAAATCAACTGCCTTCCTTTGCAACCCTGCCTATTAGCTTCATGATAGAAGTACTGGGCTTGAACTTGTTCTTGCCCTTGTTCTTCTCCTTGTTTAGCAGCCTTAAGGATTTCCTTTTCAAGACTATCACAATAGTTACCCTTTTCTACTGTAGAGACTCTTCTAGACAGTTCTCAACTTCCTTGTAATCCTAGTAGAGGTTTGTCAGAATCGTTGACAACGATTTGAGTATAACTATCCGGCAACAATTGCAAGATCATACCTATGGCCAACACTTGGTCTAAAGGAAAGCCCAGCTTACCAGGTTCTCAATGTACTTAATAGCATGAAGCAAATGGTAAGTGTCTGGATTTCCTCCTGTCAGTTCGTAACTGAAAAAGGGTCGAGATGACTTGTGGTTCTTATGCATTGCATGCTCTCAAAATAGCATCATGAGGTGCATGATCATATCACGCGCCTTCATGGTTGCAAGCATAAAGAATCCTACATCCAGGACATCGACTTGATGCTTCTCGTAAACATCCTTTTCGATCCTAATAGGAACCGGTTGCTCGGGAATTATTTGCTCGAGAACAAACAACTCTTTCTCGTACTTGAGGACAATCCTCAAATTCTTGTACCAATCCAGAAATTTAATTCTGAATACCTTGCAATTCTCAAGGACAAATCGCAGTAATAACTTACAGTGTTTTATTTAATGGTCATTCAAATTACAGAAATATTCAGAATATAAGTATCATCATAAAAACATAGTTAATAAGGTCTTTTATTAAATACGCTCCCACTATTTTACTCAAATCAATGACCCTCATCATTGACTCGGAAAATCTCATTGGAAGATTTTCGAGTGAGACCAAGATCCATATTTCACCTCGTTTTGAGTAAACTTTGGCTGATCTCCCAAAACTTAGTTATTTAGGTAGGAAACTCCTTTCCAATTACATCTCATATAACTCTTGGATCAGTTGGGTGAATAACTCTTATTCTAATTCATCTCTATGAATCAAAGTCCAACCCATTTCAATCCTATTGAATTCGGCCCACTTAAGTCAAGCCTAATGGTTGGCAGTTGGACATTACAATTGTCCCATCGCACCTTACTAGTATAGAAAAATGCACTCCGCTTTGGCGGACATACACTCATTTGATATTAGTCTTGATGAGTGCCACGCATTGGAAGGCTCTTAAACTTAATATTTCCTTTTGAGGGATTTTTATTAAAATGATCTCACAGGCGTTGTATCTCATACAAGACGTCTCTCAGAATACATGCATACATGCTATCATACATCTAACAAACATATATATATATATACATACATTTCATGCATCACATACAAAAATATACAATATAAGGTACTATTGTTATGGCCTCCTAATATACAAGAATTAAATAACTAATTTATTATAATTCTTTGACCCTCAAGCAAGCTTCTCAAGCTTCTCCATCGGTGTCATGGTGTTGCCTCCTCTTCAACTCGAGCAATTACATTATTTATAAAATAAATAAATAAAATAAAAAGCACGACACGCAGGCCGTATTTAAATAAATAAATCACAATACACAGGTCGTATTTAACCAAAATAAATAACACCATAATCTAGGGTTATAACCATATACCTTAAAAAAAGTATTTAATGACAATCAATAATAATAAACACTTTATTATTATTATTAAATTATTAAATAAATATTAAATGAAAACCTTTCAAAAGATTCAATTTGATTTGAAAAGCAATCTGACCAAATGAAAATAAAATCCATTCCATATTGAAATAATATCTTCTAAGGATTTTCAAAAGCAACTCCCTGTATGTATGAAATTCAAATTCCACTTTTGAATAAAAGGATCAGGCCATTAATTCACGAATCAATTGTCTCATATCACATACACCGATATTTGCTCTAATAAAAGAGATTTATTCACGAAATTTATATCCATATATCTCAGTACTGGAATGGGATATGGTCTTTAAAAAAAACAAAATGAAATTAAATTATGCTCATTCACGCATAATATTTCATGTACTGGTTCATGTTCAATCAAATGGCTTTTTCAAAAGGCAAAGAACAATTCTTTCACCTGTACGGAATTTTAATTTCCAAAGTATGGAATTTGAAGACTATTTCAATTTGAATATATTCTCATACTGGACTCCAAAATGCTTTAAAGCATAAATTGATTTTTTAGAATTAAAAGATCTAAACGCCCAGTTCTGACTCTTGAAGCGTTCATGTGCCACACATATATATCAAATAAGAACAACCATGTGCTTACAAAAGATAACATATATTGGTTTGAATCATATTCAAAAGCAATCAAACATGTTATCAAATAAGGCAAACAATCACATATGGATTCAAGGTAACTACGACCATACTCTCTGATACCACTGTTCGGGTTTTCATGAGATTATCCTATTCTAAAATCAAATCTCAAGGCGGAAGAAAACTGACCCATGGATCGCACATTACAAACATGAATCACATAGGGCTTTAGCGTTTACCTCTTGAAGCGTGCTTTTACTTTCTTAATCACCAGTGCCAGCAACGAAGGGGTAGCACCTCTACTCAGTCCACGCGAGTAAATGGGCGTCGGAGCAATGCGTCTTGTGCTAGCTGACGGCTACAGAGAGGCATGGTTAGCAAGACTAAGTTAGAGGGGAGAGCATTTCTATTTATAAATTGGCAGCTCCATTTAACCTAACTGCTTACCGTTTTGTACACTACAAGCCCAATTATCCTCTAAATCAATTAAATCATATTTAATTAATTTAACTGCTCCGCATTTGCTCTATGCGTGTGACCCTATAGGCTCCCACAAAGTTGGCAGCAATATTAAATATTATAATAATATTAAATATTTAATTATAATATTAAATATTATAAATAATGAGCGGCATCTAGCAATGCATCATTACTGCCCAATTAGCGAGAATATCGGTGATCAGATTTTAGCCTTACCACGACCAAAATTTACCGTGTAGTAAATGTTCCTTCCTCCATATGTCTTAATTGTACACAAGGCATAAGAGTGTCATCTTGTTATGTTCAATTATCTATTCCTCGATCCCCGAGTAGACGTGTAATCAAACGGGCCCAATATCACATATTTACCCACTTCCGCGTGGCCACGCATATTTCATGTGCCACTCTATCGAGGGGCCCAAGACATTACCCCTGTTATGTAGGAGGGACGAATCATGTCTACATCACTCACACTCCTCAACATGATTTATTGCAGGCCCAATAACTACCTTTATGATTACCCTGTTACGCGTGACGTTTGATAGCATTAAAGCCTACAACTCCTCATGTAGGAATCGTAGTGACTTCAAGTCGAAGGACTACTTCACTATGGTCGTCATGAGAATACTTATGACACTTACATAACTATTATGAAGTATTCTCATAGTGGGTCATCCGATATAAATATTACACCTAATATTTATACCTGTGTGCCGACTTGATATCACATATCTATGACCTGTGAGATGTGGTCATCAGTCTACTCACACAATAGTCTCTATGTATTATTGTTGTCCTAATTAACAATAATACTCGACTACGGATATTTAAGAATAGAGTTCTATTATTCAATAAGGTCTCACGATTAAGTCACGTACTTAATATCTCATTGAATGAACTGTCTATTCTAAAGACTTTATTATGCTATAAACTAATAACATAATAAATGAATGCCTTATTCATATATCAAATATATGATTAAATTCATGATACAAATAATGATCTATTCAAAATAGATTGGCCACTAGGGCTTACAGTAACATCAGGTACCCCCGTGGTGGCGTACCCGTGAATCAGGTGCGTCAGCTATCCTAGGGGTCCACCCATGGTTGGTGGTCTGGCCCGGCGTTGGTGCTTTTTGGTCAATGTGGAGATGTAACTCTGAAGTTGGCTTCCTGAGATAGTTTGGATCCACATGCATAACAGAGTAGTGGAGTAGAGTTGCATTGTATAGCATACACGTTGTATGATGATAATTGTATATGTTATATTGTTGTCTGTTATAACATGATTGTTTGATGTATGCTCGTCTTGCTAACTGTTTCCTTGCCGTTATATTCATTTATATGTTTCTTACTCCCCATCTCTATGTTTCTCGTTGTGGCATGTATCGTTTATGCAGAGTTCAATGTGCAGTCAGTGGAGGAGTGACTCTGAGGAGTCGCGACTTGTAGATAGGATTTCCGTTTCAATAGTTGTTAGTTGTTTCCAGTTGTATCCGAGTTGTTTTATCGGATTAGTTATACCAGCTCTGTAGTGTGACATTGGGGTTGGGTTCGTTTATGTTTTCAGTTATTTTATGTTTTCTTTATAAATATGTTTTGGTTATTTCCGCGTTACGTTACAATGCGACAGTCTCTGCCCGATTTTTAATATTATATATATTTGCTTGTGTTCTCTCTCTCTCTCTCTCTCTCTCTCTCTTATATATATGTATTATCCCTTTTGAATGCATGCGGAGTAGAGGGTGTCACAATTAACCCATGAAAAACTAACCCCATAGAGCCCTTAAACTCGAAGGGCCAAGAAAACAGCTAGTTCTCGGTAGACCAAAATGCTCGGCCGAAACCCCACCACAGAAAGTTGATTTTGCTGCCTCAGGAAAGGACCTCATATTGCTCACTCTTTGACACGTTAGGTACAGGCCACTCCCTGACACATGCAATCTTCCCAAATCATCATTATTACCATCCAATCTCCTCGATGACATAACATCATGCAGAATGGGTCAACAACAACTCATGAGAGCCATCATGCGACTTGGTAAGGGGCATCCTGTATGGCAATCATGCTTATTCTAGCCAAGAGATCACTAAATAAACCTCCTAAAAGGAGACCAAGGTATGATTTTATGATATAACACACATACTTTATATGTTACACCCTTGCTAACTTAAGCATCGAAGTGTCTTTGCAGGTACCCCCCCCCCATCCCCCCAACCCCCCAATTCGGTTCATACATTGGAGTTAGGATAAGAAGGTGAAGAAGGAAGCAAAGATATCAAACCAACACCTTTTCTATCCAGCATTAGGCCTTTACGATTTAGGCCCAACAGTCAGAATCACTGTTTGAGTTATAGGCCTCTCTCAGAACATTAGCACTATCTATGGGAAGAGGCAAATTTCTACTCCCACTCAACATGGTAACCATAAGAAGATGCACTGTTTCAAAAAATTGCAGAAGAGATGGAGCTGAAACCACCATGACCCCTTCCGAACCACAAAGGGCGACAGGGCCAGAAAACATGGCCTAGTGAGAAAGCTTGAAGAGCAGAACACAATCGGGGATCCCTGTGCAGGGGAGGGACATTCAACTCCTCCCTCAAGCAGAATAGAAGCTGCTCAAGAAACTAAACGACAAAAGGAGGCAATCGCAGCACAGGTTAGGCTGCTCCGGACATTAGAAACTGGAATGTCCTCCGAAGACGACCTTACTTATCAAAGATCGTGCTCCGCGACCAGCCAAACCTCTCAATCCAACCTTCAGGAAAGACGCCAAGAAAGGACCCACGGCCAGACCAGGGAGACAAGGGGTCACACCTAAAACCCCCAATGGGAGTCGAACTCGCCACCTGAAGAGTCGATCGAGCACCTATTTACTGAGAGGATCATGCGAATTCCTGTGCCTGTCGATCTTTGTCAACCAACCAATCTCGAGATGTATGATGAAACCTCATACCCAAAAGAACATGTAGACATTTTTTCAGTGGGAATGTTATTCCACAGAGTGCATGAACATCTCATGTGTCGAGCCTTCCCACTCACTCCAAGACGGGCAACCTTACGGTGGTTAACTTCACTCCCGCTCTGCTCAATCGACGGATGGGTCAGAAAGGAAAATTCTTAGGAAGCTTCACCACAAGAATGCAACAACCCACTCATCTCACAGTCTGGCAAGGGTTAGACAATAGAAATGGGAAACCCTTAGAGAGTATATCCACCGCTTTAGTCAGCCGTCTCTATAGGTCCACAACCTCAACCCAAAAGTTACCCTATACCTGCTCGTAGCAGGACTTCAACCGGGCCCATTCACCACATCACTAGCCAAGAGGGAGGCAGAGAATATGGACGAGTTGAGGGCCCGATCTAGGAAGTTCATCAACCTGAAGGAATTTGAGAAGACCAGTGCCCAAGACCATAGAGAGAGAAGATTGGAAAATTAAAAGGCTAGGTCCTTTATGGGGGCAATACAAGAGAACGACCAAGGGGGAAATACGACAGGTACACCCCTTTGAATACATCAAGAACCAATATCCTACGAGAAGTCATGCACACGGAGTTTGCGACAATACCGAGACCACGCCTTGTCAAGAAGCAAGGGGATGGGATCAGGCTAGATACTGCCGTTACCACGAAGGATTTGGTCACGACATCGAAGAATGTACCTACCTGTGAGACCTCATCGAGGAGTTTATTAGACAGGCTGACTCCAACAAATATGTTGTCACGATAGAAAAATCCATTCAAGACCAATCCGGTCACGTGCGGCCAAAGGTGCCCGGAAGAAGGTCGGAAACCCATGGCCAGCTGAGCGTCAGCCAAAAAAGGAGGAAATTCCCCTGGCGAAACCAAAGCAACGACAGACGGACTCGAACTCGAACCCCCTACACCAAGGGAGCCCTCGGCCCAACAGATAATTCTTACATAGTCGGAGGTTCATCGGGAGAGGTTCATCTGGCACGACCCCAAAAAAATGTCTCCAACAGATGCTTGGCCCCACCGAACAAACCAGTTTGAAAAGAAAACCCACCCCTAGCTTGTGTATCTCCTTTGAGGATGACGATTATGGCTCCACGATTCCCGGTCATGGTGACTCTCTAGTCATCTCAGGGATCTTGACGAACTGTGAATTCAAGAGAATATTCATCGACCAAGGAAGCACGATAGATATAATCTTCGGGGAATTGTTCACAAAACTAGGGTTGACTCGTGATGAGCTCATCCCACACGAAGGAACTGGTAGGGTTCACGGGAGAAAGGATAATCTCGAGGGGGTACGTAAAGCTAAGGCTAACTCTGGGATCATGCCCACTATTAAAACAGTGAAAACTAATTTTTTGGTAGTAGACTGCCAGTTAGCATACAATATGATCATGGAGTGGCCGACACTGAACGCATTCGGGGCCATAGTTTCCACAACCCACCTAGCAATGAAGTTTGTTACGGAAAAAGGAAAGATTTGCATCCTGAAAGGAGATCAAGCGGCTGCTAGAAGTTGCTACAAGGTCAGTCTTGACGCGTCAAAAAAAAGGCCAAGAAGGGAGTGCCCAACCTATAAAAGATACGGGAAAGAGCGTGTTGATGATGGCTTGGGACGCCCAAAATGAAAACGACCCAACATGACTCGAGCTGGAGGGAGAGACCTTCCTATTCTAGATTGGAAATGAGAATGATCCAACTGTTAAGGTAAGCAGCAACATGACGATCGAAGAACAAAAATACCTCATCGATTGCCTCCTAAGGAACAAGGATCTTTTCGCATGGGATTCATCTGCCACAGGCTGGTAGTCGACCCCAAAGCCAAACAGGTAGCCCAGATAAAAAGGAAGACAGGGGCAGAAAGACAAGAAGCGGTTTTGACTCAAACAAAGGATATGCTCAAAGCACAAATAATCAGAGAGATCGCCTACACCAAAATAAGGTATGCCCTAAAGATCCTTATCCTCTTCCAAATATTGATAAACTTATAGACAATTCGTTTGGATACCAGTACCTATCCCTCATGGAAGCATACTTTGGATAAAATTAAATCCCAATGTATCCCGAAGACGAAGAAAAAAACAGACTCCATCACTAAGAGAGACACTTACTACTATCGTATGATGCCTTTCAGATTGAAAAACACCAAAGCAACCTACCAGAAGATGATGAACAGAGTGTTCGGAGATATCATTGGGGGAAGCAATGGAGGTCTATATAGATGATATGATAACCAAGGGAATGAGTCACCAAGAGTGAAATGGCACAAAACAAGTGTTTTCACAAATCAGAGTTTTCCAAGCACGAGACAAAATTCAATTCAGATAAGACTCTTAATTACAGGCGCCTTTTTAAGCAAACTGAATATCAACTATTGACACTCCCCATTTAATTAACAGAGTAGATAAATAAACTCAATAATAAAGTAAAGAGCTAAGGAAAGAAAGTGCTCAGAGATTTATCATGGTTCACCCACAAACTTTGGGCTACATTCAATCCTTAGCTTCACCAAGTTTTAGCACTATAACTTATCAAGGTTACAGACGAGTATTATTTTCACACCTAGCCTCTCCAAGCTCAACACAAGTATTATTTGCACACCTAGCCTCTTCAGGCTCAACAAGTATTCTTGAAACAAGCCTCTTCAGGCTCAGAGAGTTTTGGGAGTTGTTTGAAGCACAGCTTCAGGTTTACAATAGCAATTCAACCAATTTACACTTCAGTAAGTGAATGTAGACTTGAGATCTGGTGAGTTGCAGATGAGTTCTTCTCTAAATGATTTGCAATATGAGAGAAGATAATAAGAGTGATGATAGCTTTCAGCTATTTGTAATCTCGATGTGAATACTGTTCTTTTGAATAAGATTGCTTTCACAGTATGTTGAGTGTTGTAGCTCTTTCTAATTGTTTTTCTTATTTCTAAAATCACATCACTGCTTCTTCAGGTCTTCAACATCTTCAATTTATACTAGAGCACAAGAGATCCGTTGAGATGTAATCAGAGGTCTTCGTTCTTTATCCTTTGGATAATAACCGTTCTGACTTGATAATAAATGCAGAAGAACGTTGGAAATCATTTGATTGACCTTAGAGCATAGCAGATGTGCTTTCTTTGCCTTGGGCAGTGTTTCTTTCCTTATTTGTGCAACACTTAGAAAAGCTAAGATAAAGTAGCTTTTCTTTCTATTGCATAAGTGACATTTCTGCATCATAGCCATTTGTCTTTTCTTCTTTCTTTTGATCTCGATAAAAGACAAGAAATAGATAAATGTACTCCTTTTGAGTGAACTAATCCTTTCTTTAATCAACCACTTTTCATCAATATTTTCAAGTATTTTCTTCATAAAGTATTTCCTTCTTTTGAGCGTTTCTGACAGAAGTCCAGACACATCTTGATGTACTCAGACGCTTCTTGATATAATTCTTTAATAAAAATTAGTCTGTAATCTTGATCTATCTTATTTCAACTTTCTTCAGAAGATTTGTATTTGAAATCTTTTGATGCTTCGAGGAGCACTTTGATCAGTGTATAGTTTCTTGATACTTCTTCATCATTTGAGTACTGACAGGTGTAAGAGAGATCTTTGAGTGGATAATCCTTTGACACAGTCTTCTTACAAACATCAGATTGATTTGATGATAAGCTGTCTTCATCTTTCATTCCTGCAGATGCTAGATAAGGAGTGATATTTGGCCTTCTTGCTTTGAACTGCATAGATCTGAATCTTCTTACTTCTGACCACTTAGAACTTAGGAGACAAGGAGTCTGAGATATGATATTGGTCGTAGTTTTAGCTTGAGTCAATCTTCAAACGTATTGCTCTTTGTTATGCCTTGATGTCAGATGCATGTACTAACACTTTGATCCTTTAGTATTCCTTAGTTGAATTGACCTGCTAAGATAATGTTCTTTTTCTACACAACTCAAGTAGATGATTAGCATATTCACATAGTTCATATAAAATCATTTGCTTAATGTTTGGGTTCATCAAAACTCACACGGGCTAACCGAAGTATGAGTCAGACGCATGATAGAGTCAAACGCTTTGTGACTTAACAAAGAGCACATCACAAACCTTGAAGCTGTCTTAAAACGATTAAGGACCCACAATATGCGTCTCATAAGTGTTGGTCGTTGAGATTGTTTTCATTCTTTAAAGATAAAGTTTGTGTTTTTTGGTGACTTTTGTAGTTTAAATGCATTGCAGTGTATTCCGAAATGTGGTTGACTGTTCGTAGTTAAAATGCACAATGTCAGCATAGTTCAATCGAGAGCTCTCTTTGATTGGAAAAGTTCTCTCGGGGCTGTACAATGCAGTTATCAATTTTCTGAGAGTTAGTATATAGATGCAACCATACCAAGACCCATTTTGAGTTTTTGAAGCAACTAGTAGCTTCTTCATAGCATGCTATTTTCAGTTAAAAATGGTTCTTTTAGATTTCTAAGAGCACATGTCATGGATTTGGAATATGGGATTCATCAAAACTCTTCTAAGGTGAATTGGGCATGCTAAAAAATGTGCAAATTTTTTTTTTATGTTTTGTAATAATGGGTTTGAGATTTTATTCTTGATTTGAACTTGAACCAGGATGTTCATTTTTTTTTATGCAGAAGAAATAATCATGGAAAACAATTCCGACTCTTGCCTATCGGAGTTCTGGATTTGTGTATGGAGTGACCAACACTTCACCACTTTATGTGCACAATAACACTTTTACTGTTGATTTGTCTTTGGTGTTCTGGATTTTCACATGGGTGCATTTGGTGAAGTATGTGTTCACAGTGTTAGTTAAAATGGCACAAAACAAAACTAGAAGGGGGTTGAATAGTGTTTTCGCAAGTCAGAGTTTTTCAAGTACAAAACAAGATTCAGTGCAGATAAGACGCTTTGACACAGATGCCTGTTTCAGAAAATGAATTACTTAAGGGATAACTATAAACACTCCCCAGATAATTAGTAACAACAGATAAATAACTTGTAAATAAAGTAAAGAGTTTAAGTAAGAGAGTACTCAGAGATATATCCTTGTTCACCTACAACTTTTGGGTTACATCCAGTCCTTGGCTTCGCCAAGTTTTAACACTATAACTGATCAAGGTTACAGACGAGTATTATTTGCACACATAGCCTCTCCAGGCTCAAACACAAGTATTGTTTGCACACCTAGCATCTTTAGGCTCAACAAGTATTCTTGAAACAAGCCTCTTCAGGCTTAGAGAGTTTGAAGGTTTGTTTGAAGCATAGTGATAAGCTCCAACTTATCTAGTTTTACAGCTGGAAAGGAAAATGTTCTTATGCAAATTGAGCGATTTAACCTCGTTAAACACCCAAATTTGGCTTCTCTTGTCCCTAAGCAAGGTTTTGAGTCTCTTAAGTAGTTTTTAGGATATTTTAGTTAATTTTGAGTCAATAAAGCATTAAATTCTATTTTTATATTCCAGGTTAAAAGTGAAGCTCGAGGAAGCTAGGAAAAATGAAGAAAACAAGCAAAAAGGCAAAATTGGCCATTCGCCTTGCGAACAGAAGCTCGCCCCGCGAGCTAGAGGAGCAGATTAAGCAAGAACAGACAGCCATTCAGCCTCGCCTCGCAAGCCAGACTCAGGGAATTGAAGATCATTCTGTCTCGCCTCGCGAGCATTGGCTCGCCTTGCGGAAGATCCAAATTTGAACTGGTGCCAACTTAAGATTCGCCTCGTGAATCCCTGCTCGCCCCGCGAGCGCGCGTAGATCCCAAATATTATAAATAGCTTGTTTTAGGTTAGAATTGAGAAGTTTTTGAATTGTGGGTTGTAATCCTAGTTTGCTTAGAGCTGTGTAGTGTGTTTATTTCAGTTTCTTTAAGGATGAATGCTTTCAATACTTTGATCGTTGTTTTCGTCTCTATGAGGAACTAATCCTCTCTTCTAAGGGAACGATAAAGCCACCTTTGATGGCATAGTTTATCCAAGTATTATTTTCTTATCCCCTTGTCTCTTTTCTTGTTTCTTAATTCTGATTTGTTGTGTTAATCATATGCGTGCATGGTTAACTAGTCTAGTGCGATGATACTGGCAGGCAATTCGTACTTAGGACTTGAATTAAGAACACTGTTTGAATATTGCTAGGAATAGAATAGGAAAGCGATGCAAAGGGAACCAAGAACTTAATGAATCTAATTGTGGGTTGAATATATTGGCAGATTGACAATTTGCAATTGTAGATATTTCCTTTTGAAAATCGGCAGTGACATTAGGATAATTGAGGGTTCCTGGTTGACAAAGAAATTAAATTGAACATAGGGATAAGGAGATAAATGCTTGGGTAACTTGCTTGATAGGATAGGTGGATTTGTGACCTTAGAGCCTTAATCATAATCAAATCTCATCACAATCTTTTAGCATCTTTAATTAATTGTTTTTTATTTAATCAAATCTCATCTCAACGCTTTGAATTCCCTTGATAAATTGGTTAAATTGATCTTCCAATCCTTGTGTTCGACCTCGGTATTTACTTACAGTGTTTTATTACTTGCAACGAAACAATACACTTGCCAGATCGTCAACACACAGCTTCAATATTACAGCAACGATTCAACCAAATAACACTTCAGAGAGTGAACACAGATTTAAGATCTGGTGAGTTGGAGGCTGGTTTTTCTCAAATGATTTATAACTTAGAGAGAAGATGATGAGAGTATGAGAGCTATCAGCTTGTTGTATTCTCAGAATGAATTTTATCTGGAGAGAATATATGATACTTGTGAATATTTTGTATGTACTTTATGTACTTTATATGTCTCAGCTTCACTATTTGTTTTTCTCATACACACTTCTTTAGTTCTTCGAGTTCTTCTATTTATACTTGACCATAATAGATCCGTTGGAGTATGGTTAGTGATCTCCTCTTTATCTTCTGGACAAATAATAGTCGTTCTGACTTTGATAATTAATGCTTGCGAATGTTGGAGGTCCTGTGTTGACTGCAGAGCATAACAGACATGCTTTCTTTATTCGGGCAACGTTTCTTTCCTTCTTGGTGCAACACTTAGAAAAGCTCAGATAAAGGTTCTTTTCACTTTATTGCATAAGAAACGTTTTGCAGCATTGCTCTTGTCTTTTCTTCTTTTCTACACTCAATAGAAGATAAGGAATAAAGTAATATACTTATGTGAATATTTTAATTCCTTTCTTCAATGAAATACTTCCATCCAGATTCCAAGTAATTTTCTTCAAAAAGTATTTTTTTCCTCCTTTTGAACGTTGCTTCAGTCACGAGAGAGAAAATATATCTTCATACTTTGATACTTCAAGTCTTCCAGGCTGAAGATATGAAGTTGAACAAACTTTAGGTCTTTGGAAAGATTCTGACATGAGCTGAATATCTTTCTTGATTTGTCAAAAGTCCAGACACATCTTATAAATAATCAGATGCTTCTTGATATGAGTCTTTACTGAAGATTTAGTTTGTAATCTTGATCTATCTTCTTTCAACTTTCTTCAGAAGATTGTATTTGTACTCTTTGTTGTTTTGAAGAGTATTTGATTAGTATATAGCTTTGGAGATTTTCCTTGATATTTCAACTGAGAGACGAGATAGAGATCTTCGAGTAGATCACTTCTTCATTCTTTGACATAGTCTTCTCATGAACAACTTGATTGATTGGATGATGCACTATCTTCATCTTTTAATCTTCAAAATGTTTGATTGGGAGTAATATTTTGCTTTTAAGCTTATAGCTTCTTTCTTCATAGTCAGGGAGTCTGAGATATGATATTTGCCTTAGTGCTTCAGAGCTTGTCTTTCTTCAGACACATTGTTCTTGCATAGTGCATTAAGCTTCCAAAGATCAGACGGATACACTATGCTTTTGATCCTTTAGTTGAGCTTATCGGCTAGGATTATTTTCTCTCTACACATCTCAAGTAGATGATTAACAATACTCAGATAGTTCAATTAAAATAATTTGCTTAATGTTTGGGTTTATCAAAACACACACGAGCTAACTGGAGTGTGTGTCAGACGCATGACAGAGTCAGACGCTTTGAGACTTAACATTAGTTTATTCCTTGCTTATGTTTCAAGCTGGTGCTTCATTTAATAGTGTTTCTTATTTGACATTTGTGACTATAATAATAGGATTTATTGGCTATAGAAGAGTTTTGCATTGGAAATGTTTGTGCTAGATTAATTGAGGAAACCATATTGAAGCTTTTGTAATAGAAATAGTATTCAATTGAAACAGGGTCTCAACTTGATGCAACTCTCTTTTTGTGTTAGGTAAATTTGACCAATTAACTTCGGTGTCCCATACTTGCATGTGCACAAGGATCTTACCATAACAATTTTATAAAATGGTGGCTAATGGACAACAACATGTGTCCCTTAGTAAATGTTATGCTGTTTACAAGGCATTTGTGTTCTATTTGGTTGTCTAGGAAAAGTGATATAAAAGAAGATGGAAACAATTTTTTATTCTTTAAAATGGTTTTCTCATTGAAAAGCTCTTCATATAATAATCTTCAACGGTGTAGAACCCAAATTGCTCCAACCAGATTTGTAATTAAGTGGAATTGTTATTAATTCTGTGTTATTTTAATCATTTTTATATGTATTATTTATTTTATAAAAAATATATCTCATAAAAATAAAATAAGTAGTAATTTATGTATTAATTTACATTGTTATATGGAAAGATATTAATATTTTTATATATTTTATGCTTCAATTATAATAAAAATATTTAATTATTATTCTTTTTGTTACTATTAAGTTTCAAATGTAAATTATCATTCAACATAACGTAAAATATTACTCACCTACTAAATTTACCCGTCCAACTCCAAGGTCAAATATATTTTTACAAGATTATTGGAGGATGAAATGATTATTGCTAATTTATAATTTTTCTTTGGGAAAAAAATCAAATTCTCTATAAAAGTGAATGTTTAGAATATCAAGGTATGAGAGAAATAAAGAATATTAAAATTAATATGACAAATAAGTATATTTCGAAAAATTGTTATCTTGCACGGGAAAAAGAAAGAAATGCAATAAATATTTTTTACTAGATTATTGGAATGTTAAAATAATATGATATACAAGTATATTTTTTAAAAATGATTATCTTGCAAAAAAATAGGAGGAGAAATATGCCAAATATATTTTTAAAAAGAAGAAGAAGAAGAAAATTCTTTGATATGATTACTAAGTAAGGTTTTGCTTGCCAAATTAGTTAAAGAGGGATTGATCTCCAAGCCATTGAACTGCAATATCAAAGATGATGCTGGAAGAATTTTTCCTTGCTTGCAACATTCGATGGGTGAACCTAAGGGAATCTGAAGCATACAATACCAAGAGTTGACTAGACTTTTGTAAAACTAACAATCTGATTAAGGGGAGCACTGTGGAACTCAAGGTTAATGTGGGAGATCAGACTACCATATATGCAAATACCAATGATATCTAGATGACTTTTATGAAAGATAATATTGATTTTGTTTTGTTTTATCTTTTGTTATTTTTTGGTTTGTAATGCTCAATTAAAACTTTATAATTTTGGGATTTTGACATCTATATATTTGTTTTTGTTTGAACATCATATGATAGGTGTTGGTTTGGCAACAAATTTAATATTTAATATATATATAATATATTATATATAATATATATTTGGTTATCTTCTAATTATATTAATGTTATGCATTTTGTTGAACCAAAAAATGTTATGCATTATGTCCCCTGATAATCTTTTATGAGTTTAATTTCTATGCACTGTCAGTGTAAAATGTTTTTACACAGACATCCAATAGTATCTCGACAAATCAGCATCATTTTTATTTCTCTCTTAGTTATTAAAATAAAAACACACATGTCAAAATATTAGTGGATGTCAGTATAAAACTTTTTACACTGATAGTGCATGCATCCATTTTTTTTTTGGGTGAACCAGGTTATCCTCCAACCGGGAGCCAGAGACTAATCCCTCGAGGTAGTGAGATCCATTTAAGGGGTTGACCTCTCCCAACAAATGCTCTTTCATACGCATGAGTCAGGAAATCGAACCCCTGACCATATACTTAAGGACCCGATTATCTACCAACCGTGTCACACCATGTTGGTATCCATCTTTTATTTTGATTATCTTTATGTAATATATTCTTTATTTCATATTTCATATGTTGATATATATTTTTTGGTTCAGGGCTCACTTTCATATGTTAATATGTTACTTTATGAATTTATAAAATTTTAAATGTTAACTAATCATCAATTAAAATTTTGATTTTGATATTTATATATTTGATATTTAACTTCAAGGTTAAAATATATTTTTGGTTCTTTATCTATTGATGAAAATTCATTTTAGTTCTTTATCTTTTAAAAGATTCATTTTGGTCCTTTATCTTTTAAAAGTTACTCAAAATGGTCATTCCGTCAGATCTGTTACCAAATTCCGTTAATGACCGGCCGGAAATCTAGGCATTTCACTGGAGTCTAGATATTTCTTATCAAAACTCATCCTTCATCTCATTTCTTATAAAATCAAATTACACACATATTCTCCTCAAACCCTCTTCTCACAATAAACACGTATCTACTACCCACCCTTCTCCATAATAATTATATAACTGATGAAAGGACATTTTGAAGCATGCGGCTGCTATAATTTTTAGAAGAATAATGAGTGCTAATGGAGGCTAGGGTTTATGAGTGGAGAAGGGTGAAAAAGGGTTTTTGATGAGATGATGGGGAGGGGTTTTGAGAAAAATGAGTACGTGTAATTTGATTTTAGAAGAAATGAGATGAATGAGAACGGGTTTTGAGAAGAAATCTCTAAATTCCGGTGGGTCTCCGGCGAGTTATTAACGGAATCCGATAACAGATCTAGTGGAAGGATCATTTTGAGTAACGTTTGAAAGATAAATGACCAAAATGAATTTTTTAAAAGATAAAGGATCAAAACGAATTTTCATCGATAGATAAAGAATAAAAAAGATATTTTAACCTTAACTTCAAAAACAATAATTTTTTAATATTACTAAAATATTAAATATTATGTTATTTCACAGTCTTGAAACCCTCAGTCTCCGGTATCATCCTCCCTCACTCTCCCTTCATCTTGCTCTTTCTTTCTCGGTTTCACCCTCTCCATCTTCAACAATATCGTTTCTCCTCCTTCTCCCTCTCCCCTTCACTCTGAATCTCGGATTCTCCTCTCCTCGCTCTCAATCGCGGAGTTGTCCTCTCCCTCACTCTCAATCGCGGCGACGACGACCTTGTGCGGCGGCAACATGCTTGTGCGACGGCGACGATCAGGAACAGAGGAACGAAGGAACGAGGAGCCCTAATCGCTTTCACTCTGAAGCCAGATAAAGCAACGGCGGCTTCTGGGTTTTTTGGTAGGTTTTTGGCTTTTTGTTCGTCTGATTTCCCATTTCTCCTTGTGGATTTCTGGTTGTTGATCTCTGATTTCTGGGTGCGGGATTTCGATTTCTGGGTTTGGCGTTTCTAATTTTTATTGTAATTATTATTTTTATGTGTTTTATGGAATTTTATTTCTGATTTCTGTGTTCCTGGGATTTTGTTAATTGTTGAATTCTGTTCTGTTATCCTCCCATGCTTCCCTCTCTATTTGTTGCTGAAAAGTGGGCAAAGAATTATATTTAATGCCTAAGCACCCGTTCACACGGCTCCTGATAAGAGCTTCCATGTAGGGTAGCTCCAACGCTGAGAAAATTTAAGGAACGACTCTTAAGCTATAAGGAACAGGTTAGTGAACAGCGTTCGAGATGGCTTAGAGTCTGTTTGGGAGTTGGGTGGGGAAGGGTTTGAGAAGAAAGTGTGGGGGAAGGGATAATAGCCCTCCAAAACCTTCCAAAACCCTCCTCTAGTTCATTATTTTAATTCCCCCAACTTGGAGGGTTTTGATTCTTTTGTTAAAAAATAAACTCCATGCAAGATGGGGGAGTATCCTCCCTTCCCCCATCCCTTTCCCTGCTCTTTCTCCTCAAAGCTTTCCCCCCTCCCTTCCCAAACTCCAAACAAGCAAACAAGCTCTTAGGGTTTGTTTGAGAGTTGGGAGGGCAAGGGAAGGGAAGGGTTTGAGGAGGAAGAGATAGGGGATAGGGAAGGGGAAGGGAGGATAGCCTCCAAAACCCTTCTCTAGTTCATTTTTTAAATTCCTCTAAATTGTGGGATTTTGATTCTTTTGTTAAAAATGAATTAGGAAAGGTTTTGGTGGGATTTGGAGGTTATCTCCCCTTTTGTATCTCTTCCTCCCTCTTCCTTCTCAAACCTTTCCTCTCCCAACTCCCAAACAAAGCCTTATAGATCCGTTTTATAGAACCTTGTACTTTGACCATATTTAAATCTTGTGAACTCTACTCCGTCAAAGTTTTTTTCTTGTAAAGTAGGTGTAGTGTGTGACTAATGAAAACAATAGAAGCCTGATCACATTTTCTGGCGGTGCTTTTTCATATACTTGTAAAGTAAATTATATGTTTAGACACCTCGTCAAAATTTGGAAATCCAATAAAACCAATCAAACTTTAGAGGCACTCAAATTGTTGAATAACCTTGAAATTGAGGTTGACAGAGATAGAGGGGAAGGGGGGAAAGATAATTTATTGTGCATGATCAAAGGTAACATTGGAGAAGTACATTTTTGTTTCTAGAACCAACAAATATCTTTTGTTATCAGCATTGACTTATGTGATCCTTTCTGTCTGGAATGCATGAATCAATATATTAAAGAAAACTGGTACTTGGAAAGTCTCATTCATGTCTTCTATGTTTCCTATGTCTATATGTAAGTTCCTTTTTCCTTAAACAATTTCAGGTACTGATGATGATCTTCCTCCCTCAAATCTAAATAGATTTCTTAGAGTTAGCAGTGTTGCAGGCAGTGGAATATCTGCTGTAGCTTCAGTTCCACACTCTAGATTGCATAGTGACATGGAGGCTCAAATTCATATACTTGAGCAGGAAGCATACTCTGCTGTCTTGCGTGCTTTTAAAGCTCAGTCTGATGCTCTTTCCTGGGTATATATCTTTTGTTCTTTCCATTCCTTATATGTTATCCTTGTATTTTCCTGCCTTTACTGATCTCCTATATTTTATATATTAATCAGGACAAGGAAGAATTGATAACTGAACTGAGGAAAGAATTGAGGGTTTCAGATGATGAACACAGGGAGCTTCTTAGTAGGGTAAATTCCGATGAAATTATCCACCGCATAAGGTATTGTAATTATTTGTAATTCTGGTGAACATTGACTATATATATGTCTACCTTTTTACAATGTTATGCAATGGAAACAATGCAACCAGGGAATGGAGACAAACTGGCCGTTACCAACCTGCAAGGCGCAGCACATCTCATCCTGTTCATGACATTTTACCTAGTCCAACTGTGTCAGCTTCCCGTAAAAAGCAGAAGACATCCCATTCGGTACCACCCTTTTTTTTGTATATTATGTGATGTGAGCTTTAGTGGCACTATTAGTATCTCCATATTCACAGCTGCAGTGATAGGAGATGCTTTAGGAGCCAGAGGCCAAAAATAATGTATTGACGTACATTTGGATTTTATTTTCCACCAAATTTGGTACCAGGGACAGTCATTGCCTGGTTTATCTTCAGTGAAGTCTGTACAGTATACTTCTGCTGGACCCACTGTTGGTAGGCACTTCATAAATCACAATTCTTCTGGTGCTCTTGCATCTAGTGCACCTGCCGAAGCAGCAGCTTTTGATCCCTTGATTGGGAAGAAAGTTTGGACTAGATGGCCTGAAGACAACTACTTTTATGAGGCTGTCATAACTGATTACAACCCTGCTGAGGTATTTTTTAAGTCTTCATGGTTGCGAAAATCCTTAATTTTCATACATATATTTTACTAGGGTTATGCATCATTCTTTGAATTTTCATTGGTCTGATTGTCTTCCGATGTTTAGGGTGAATTATGTGATTATGTGGACAAGGCTAAAATTTTCCCCAAGCGAGATGCCATATTTTCTTTTTCCTTTTGGTTTTGTTTCCCAATGTACAGAGAATAACAAGTATGCAAACTTATCCATATTTCATCTAGGATAGAATGTGTCCTCCGCAACCTCTTTTAAGTATATATGAAATCATCCCCCATTGTCTTCCGTAGCTTTTCATTGGTCTTATTGGAGTTTTAAAATTATTTTTATCCAATCTATATTTTTTTTTTGGTAAAATTTATCCAATCTTTTTGAATTATTTTTTTGCAGGGTCGGCATGCTTTGGTCTATGATATTAATAAAGCAAATGAGACTTGGGAATGGGTTGATCTCAAAGAGGTATTTTTTTGTCATGTTTTGTTGTAATAATACAGTCATGAATTTAGGTTTTAACAGTTACATTGAGTGAAACAACAGTGAAAAATGTTATAAAGGAATAACATCAAACTATGACATGACTAGAAAAAAATTTATAACACTTAAAGATGACAACATTAACCATTGAAAGCAAATGATTATTTGGATATTGGCACCAGCACCACCTTTTGTTAAAATTAACTTAAAAGCCAAATTGTATGTGTTAGTACCAACAGGAGCTGAGAACAGTGTACACAATAGCAGAATGACAACGGGAATTTACAACATAAGTTCCTCTTCCTCATTAAAACCAACTCAAGTCTCCAATCCTCCTGCGAATTTATCTTACTTTGGCCAAATACTAAAGCTATTGCCTCTGTTATACCTCTATTAGCCTTTAATTGCTTTTACCGTATCTCTATTAGCCTTTAATTGCTTTTATCTCATTTTTTACCATGCCTGATCTTGAGTTTATGAGTATCCTTTTCTTCAGTCAAATGGATCTTTTTCCGCTGCCCATATTTGTGTCACTTTTTGTTTTGGGGTTATATCTTTCTTTTCCGCTGCACTATATTCAAAGTCAAACTACATCCTTTTAAACGTTTGCCACTTGCTTGTGAATTGTGATCCCATTTTAAGGATAAAGGAACTCTGCTTGAATGAAAATTATGGCTGGTGAACTTTACAATTTGATCCATAAGTGGTTGAACAAGAAACAGAATGAAACATGCTGTTTCTAAATCAGATTAGACTTTAGAGTGATGTAAAATATTTTAAGTTCTTTTACTTGAGAATTTTTGGGGGAATTATAGCATAAATAAGTGTCTTGAGGAATTTTGTTTATTAATTAAGCCTTACAAATATTAATATATTTCATAATCTTAATGTAGTATTCAGGATTTTTTGCTTTATTATAAGAAAATTTCTTTTTTATGTTTTATATTTGTTTAGAATTGCTCTTCACATGGTTTTAACTTTAGTTTAGGAATAGTTGAACCCTAATTTATGTTAATTTTCAGACTAGCAATATTTATTGGTATTTGGAGTCTCCGGATTATAACACAATTTTTTATTGATCATAATCAATTTAAAGCCATGTAAAAATATCTTTTAATCTTTTCTGTTGATTTGGGAACCTATTTGTTGTATGGCTTTTTGCATGAGTAGTTCCACTTATAATTGGGATTTTGGGGACTTATGTGCAGATTTGCTCCCATTTACCTCACGCAGTCACCACAATTCTTAGAACTGAATGTGTTGTAACATATTTTCTACTCAATTGTTGACTGCTTCCTGACCTCAGAGGATGGTGTTTGGTATCAGACTATCAGTTATATTTTAATATTCCCGGGCAAGTGGATGAGAATGAAAGTTTTCCATATTTGGTACAAGGGATAAATCATTTCCAGACATAAAAGATGTCCGGGAATAAAATTAGTGAATGAAAGTGATAGAATTGGATCAATTGAACTAAGTAATTGTTGAATTATACTATATTATTGAAGAAATAGAGAATTACAGAGAAATAGAAAGAGATAGAGAGAAAGAATACAAGAAATGCCCTGCCAAGAATGTTCAAGAGCTTGGCCTCCCTCTCCAATCCCAACCAACTAACAGAATGCCTAGCCTTCCCTGCTTTTCTTCTATTTATTCCATTTTCTAACCGCTCAGCTAACTAACTCTCACTACTGGACCAGAGGAACATCTCCTGCTTCTCTTCCTGTTGAGCTAATTCATTCCTCTCAGTTTTTGATTGTGGCCCCTTACCAGTCTATTGATAAAAGCTTTTGGATAATTGAACCAGCTCCTCTCAAGTCCTTCGCAGTCTCAAATAGAGGGAACACCTGCAACCTATTGTAAACAAATGCAACCCGACAGGATTTTTGTGGCATCCTTGCACTCCAATACTTGGTCTTGATTTCCCTCTCCCTCTGTTCTCGCTGATCAGTTAGCGTTTGCCTCTTTGACCTGACTTCTATAAGGTCATCCTTGCCACTAGGAGCTTCAATTCCAGGGTGCTCAAACACCCATATAATTCCACTTTGCAATGGAGAATCAACATCTTGTCTGCTTATTATGGTCTCTGAATTGAAGTCAACTGAGATTAAAGCAGTAGAGGAGATAGTAGCAATCGCAAATTCAACACTCTGATTTTCAAGACTTTCTGCACTAGTTGGAAGAAGTGAACCCTGACTAATGTTGAGAGAACTCATAATTTCTACAGATGAATTCAAAATTGGGACTGAGAAGTACAAATACACATCTAGCTTGTTATATTCATTAGTTGCGCTCTAGTTTCACTATTGAGTTGACGTAGCTTTCTGTTATATGAGTCCTGAATCTGATATAAACCCTTCTTCCATCAATATGTATATAAGCACTTGAATTTGGCATTCTTGTAAAGCTGTTACCAGCAATGTCAGTACCGAAATTCCTGTCCATTACTAGGATTGCCCTGTCACCGTCATATTGAACTGTAGAGGACAAACTAACAAGAAGAGAATACACGAGGTTTGGCTGCAAAATGCTAAAGGAAGATGGTATAAGCTCGTCATCACCATAGACAAGAAAGAATGCAGGTCTTCACAGATTTGCATCTAAAACCTCCCCCAGGGTCCCATTGTTTCTCTTCTTCGATAGCCAACATTTCTTGCTTCTGTTCTGTTTGTGCCAATTCTGTCTTTTCAGCATTTCTCAAAATTTTGGGTAGTGGCCCAATATTGAAAGCAGTATATGATAGATGGGCCCAATATTGACTGGACTCTGATTAATGAACAATGCAGACCCAACAATTTTTCTGATAACCCATTGCTGCTGCTTAGAGATTTGGGCCCGGCCCCACTAGCTGAAAAAAAGAACCCACTTCGCAAAATTACCATTTTGCCCTTCTTTTTCTCCTTCTCGAGGGTGACCCCAGCTGCAACTCATTTTCGCTGTCATGACGTAAACCATCCTTGCACACCCAGGGGACTCAGTCAGCAACGGCCCATCGGTAGCCACCTCCTGGCTCACAGCCGGCGGCTCACAGGGTGGTGGGGACCTGGGTGCACTCCGTCGATACCGAATCTTCTTGGATATCATCTTCCACTCCTCCCGATCTTCCAAGACATGAGGATTCCGGTTCGGCGGTGCCCTGTCTTGCAGCGCCTCCTCCATTATCGTGCTATCCTTGTGAACAGAGCTGCTGACTTGGGGTTGATAAATGGGGTTGTGGCCCAATCCTGATATTACTCGGATAAATGGGCCTCCTATTGCATAAATTTTGGTCAACTGATGCCCACCCAATGATTCCTATGCTAACTCCCTGTTTCCTTTCACCAAATTGGGCCTAGCCCATTAGGTCAAGAGGTGGACTCGTCTTGCCATTTTCCATTTCTATCCGATCTTCTCTTGGCCCCCCATGTGCGCTGCTACCACTCTCTTTGACCCCCACCGCACGAGTATCACGGTATGGCGGTTGCGTAACTGGAAGTGTGCTATCTGTGGCCGTTCACCTTTGCTCATCAATCCTTTGAGCTTTCCGTTAAGTTCTCTACCTGATGGAGCTTCAACTCTACTCTCACCTCTTCTTGAGGCCATTGAGGAAAATTCCTCTCAAGTACCCTGGTTCTGCACTTCTAAGTGAACCTGTGTATAGCTCAAACTATTCCCGATATTCCTCTACTGTTTCTGTTTGCTTGAGGCTCAGCAGCAACTCATATTGACTTTGCTTTTGGAACCCTCGGACAATTGCCGATCGAAAATCGCTCCAAGTAGGGTTTTGTGCACAACATTCCCACCACCGATACCACTTCAGTGCCTTTCCCTCCATCGCAACCATGGTGGCTTGATTTTTCTCAGTTTTGCTCACTCTTTTCATCTCAAAATGCCTCTCCATCCTACTCGACCACTCGTACACATCTTCACCAGAAAATATCGTTATCTCAAGTTTCCTCCACCGCTAGTCGCGATTTCGGACTTTCGAGTTCTCTTCATTTCCGCTATCACCTCCTTGTGGCTACCTCCGCTACCTCTAGTTACATGAGCTGTGCCATTGATTTTGTTCGATAACCAACCTACGATGTCGACCAGTTCTCCAATCTGTCTTCGCGTCTTGATTCTCTCCTCTTTGAGAATCCGTCGTATTTCATAGCCACGTTCCTGAAACTCGATTTGTGCCTCCATCCCTCGTGTAAACCATGAAACTTCTCTCAAGATCTGAGAGCTTTGATACCAGTTGATATTACTGGATCAATTGAACTAAGTAATTGCTGAATTATACTATATTATTATTGAAGACATAGAGAAGAGAATTACAGAGATATAGAAAGAGATAGAGAGAAAGAATACAAGAAATGCCCTGCCAAGAATGTTCAAGAGCTTGGCCTCTCCCCTCCCAATCCCAACCAACTAACAGAATGCCTAGCCTTCCCTCCCTTTCTTCTATTTATTCCATCTTCTAACCGCTCAGCTAACTAACTCTCACTACTGCTGCCCATTAGGCCCATTAGGGCCCATATCTAATAAAAAGTTAAAAACTTCATTCCCATGCGTTAGAATGGGAAAGAAATATTCATGGGAATGAGATTCCTAGGAATGTAGTTTACGTGAGAAATGAGAATAAAACATTCGATAAACCAAATACCAACAAAGGGTTTAAGGTGAAAAGAACTTCGAGTATGTCCCGATTTAAATAATAACTTCTATATATGCTTACACCCTCTTGATTCTAAATAAATTAGGTTTCTTGTTGTTACAAGTTACTGGTTTAAATAAGATAAAAATCATCACAAGTGAGTTGACTGTTCCTATCCCAAAAATATATATTTAATGACCGAGAGTAAATATGTGAATTTGTCATAAATGATCGTTATCTTATTGAGTGCAGATCTCACCCGAGGATATACGATGGGAAGGTGAAGATCCAGGCATACTCTATAGAAGTGGACATAGTGGGCAAGGTCGTGGAGTTAGGAGATTTCCTAGCCGTGTTGGTGATACTTTAGGTGCTGGAAGAGGGAGAGGACATCCTAGGTTTCAGGCCAGAAAAGAGCTTCTCCGGCCACAAAATGGTATTGGAAAGAGAGTTTTGGATGACATTGAGTTGCTGAACACAGATTCACTAGTTAAGGAGGTAAATATATGACATGCCTAAAGCAATCTCATTGAGTCTTAGAGAAAAATAGGGAAATTCATTTAGTTTCTAACGACACTGATTGTTTTAATAGGTGGAAAGGGTTTTTGCTGCAAGTCCACCAGATTCTATAGAGCTCGAGAAGGCAAAGAGAATGCTGAAAGTACTACTCACATAACTGACCATCATACAGTTCCTTCTTATTAATTGTCATGGTCCATGGTTATTGTTAATACTCAAATTATTACTTGTACTGGTACAGGAGCATGAGCAGGCACTTGTTGACGCGATTGCAAGGATAGCAGATGCATCTGATGGTGAAAGTGGTAATAATCAGACGTCTACATATTCTTGCTGCACACTGTTGTATGTTAAAACCCATTTGTAATTGAATTAGAAAAATAACATTTTATGTTATCTTTCACTGCAAAATATTTTAGCAGTCGTCTAACCTCCACAAAAAAAGAAAAGAAGAAAAATCAGGGTTTGTTTGCTTTGTTTCCACTTTTTTTTTTTTCCCAGAAAAAATTACAAAATTGTCACATTGTTTTCATTTTGTTTTTTGTTTTTAAAAATTTGTATAGGAAACAGTAGAAACAAGAAAAAGTTGTTTTCAGTGTTTTTTGTACAATTGTTTTTTTAAATGAAACAAAATGAAAATAAGGTGATAGTTTTGTAATTATTTATGAAAACAGGAAATGAAAACTAAAAACTGAAAAGAAAGCAAACAGGCCTCATGCATTTTAAAATTCGAACAGTGGAAGGGAAAGGTAACCAAAGTAATGAGTGGACTCTTATTTGTGCAGGTGGTTTAATTTTAGAGTGAACTAAATGCATATTTGGTAATAAACGAGGGGTGTATATTATTTCAGTATCAGGTTTTTTTTTTTTTTTTTTGTAATAAGCAATTTCAGTATCAGGCTTGTTCGCACAGTTGGTTATGGGCCGCCACCAATGAGTTAGTTAAAGCACAATAGTATCTGTGTTATGTTTATTACAAATAATTATAATCATTTGACTGTAATTTTGTAACTATTTATTATGTGCCTCATTTACAGATGAAGAACAGCACTTCTTGCATGGGCAATTAATGGACAGGGGATGAGAGCGCAGAAACCAGCTGCATGGTGGAGGCAATCTACTGTGAAGATGATAGTTAGCTCTCATGAAGTTTCATGGAAGTCAAATTTTTGGTTGAATGCATAGGCAACTAATTATATGACCCAGTTGCATCAAATGGCCAATATGATGGTCTTCGTACTGATGCACTTTGTCATGTTTTGTTTATTTATTATTTATCAGGCACATTAATTTTTTGTAATCAGCATGCAAGTGTAAAATCTTATTTTTCGTCAGAAACTCAGAAAAAGGGGGGAAAATTCGTTTGATTTGTTTTCTCCTGTCGCTAGTCTGGCAAATGCAACTTTCCTCAGATACTTGTCTTCCATTAAATAATCTAATTTAAAAGGATTTTATTACAAAAGCTTTTCATATAAGATCTTTTTATACAAGTACTTAGGTGGATTATAACATGTGAAGTATGTGATTTAGTGGTACATCCATATAGACCATTTGTGACCTATGGTAGCGGGTTTATCAGGGTTATCCAGTAAACTAAGTTGTTATAATTGCATTTAGGGGTCTGACCAAAGAAATGAAAAATTGAATAAGGGCCGCTTTGAAAATCACAAACTTGGTTTTCTTCATCCCGTTCTCTTCCCTGGTGTGCGTGCAGAAGCAGACAGACAACCCACAACCCAGATCAACCACAAAATTTGCTCTCAATATGTGCTTGAAGAATGAGGAATCCCAAAGTTGGTTGTAGACGAGTTGGCTGTGCGTGTAGGTGGGATCAGGTTACTATCATTGGTTTTGTGCAGTAATAAATATGGCATGAAATACTCAATTCTATATCTTATAAATGAAGTTGTGATCGGAAAGTATATTGCTGCACAGATTCCCAACATATTGAAAAAAAATGGATCAATTTCTGCAAAAATGGATATTCTTGACTCGGCTGAAGGTAGAAGATGAGGTGTAAACATTGCATTCTATATTTAATACAAACAAAAATAAGTCTCAAAAAGTAAGATAACCTTGCCGTGTGGTGTGATGGATGGTTGGCAACCTTAATTTGTCTTGCTACAGCTACGTCGCGGGTACAATCCCTAACTCTCTATTTCAATTTTTTTTTTTGTTTGAAATACAGCTTCTCTTCTGTTTAAAAGAAAAATGGACCCAAAAACATCCAATTTACCAAAACCGAGTATTGAACCCGTGACATGTCTTGATTAATCCATAGCTTCCAGCCGCTGCACGGAACGTGGCAATGACACTCTTTTATATTTCAAGTTTAATAATAAACGCCTCGTCCCCTTCCTCTAGCCGGGTCAGGAAGACCCGTTTAGCTGGAAAAACGGATTTAAGTTGCTAGATACCGAAACCAATTTTTTGGGCAGTTTTCCCATCTGTCTTGAAACTAGACTTGCTTCAAATCATGACCTGTATAGAGAAAATTTCATATTTAAATTTTCTGTTCTAAAGCTTGAGATTTGTTTGGATTGGAGTTTCATTCATGGATTACGCTTCCACCTTCATGGATTACGCTTCCACCTTCAAGTTCCTCACCCAAGCCAGTATGATTATTGGTTGTGGGATATCTCTTCAAATTTGGTTTCCTGCTTCTGGTTGTATTGTTGTAAAATGGCAGAAGGGCTTTTCTTCTACTTTTCTCGCTTGCATTGGCTTCCGATGCGCGAAATCAGAGGCAATATTCTTGTGAGCGGCGAGGAAGGGTATGTCTTTCCAGTAACAAGTGAAACCACTCTTACCGGCACTCACCCGGAGACAGGGGCTGTGGAAGCAACAGGAAAGGGCACGTCTGCTAAAAAAAGGACCAAATAATTATTTCAACGTAAACCACTTGTTATTTTAACCGGTTACAGTTTTTTTTATTGTACAAGACAATCTCAGCCGTTGCTTAAATAATTATTAAATCTGCGGGTGAGACTATTGGTTCATGTGTGAAATTGGACTACACCGATATACCACTAAAACACAAACTACATGCTAGAATCCACCAACTACTTAACTAAGTTGTTTATCTAAACTGAGCCTTAAAGATTATAATTGGGTAGCTGCGGTTTTGACTATTTGGATGTCAGATGTAATGAAAAGAGAGCAATACGAAATGGATATGACTTTGTCCACTTCAATTTCATGTTGAGGTAATTTATTTGAATGCTTTGTTAATTTTGGAACTTCCGAACATGTGTGTGTGTGTCTATATACTTTTAACTTTTTCAGAGGCTTTTTTTTATAGGCTTTTGCTGAATCTCAGATCCTTGAAGTCCAAATACCAAACTTTCAAAACGTCGTCGGTTGGAGTAAGAAGCTACAGAAGGCTTCTAGGAGCAAACGCCATGATCCCCTAGTTGTTTGAAGTTCATCACAAGATTTTACTCCTCGTTCCATATTAAATAGCATCCTCATGAAGTTATCTCAGCTAGAGTTTGCTTGGATAACGATTTTTATGAAACAAAAACTTGTTGCTTTGTTTTGTTTGGAGAAGTACCTTTGATATGAACCAAACAAGTTCCCTAGGCAATTTGGGGTGCATAATGTGGGCCCCAATTTGCCAAAATTACCACCTGAGAAGTTTAAACTAAGATGGAGTGAAAAGGTAAGGACTTAAAGGAGACACCCGAAATGTGGAAAAACCGTTTCATGATGTTCGTGTTCAACTAGATGCTAATGATTTTGAAAACCAAGAAGAACATCAGTTTTTACATGCCGAATCAAATGTTGTGAATGATATTCATATTCAATCAGATGACGCTGATTTTGAAAACCAAGATCAGAATCATTCTCAAAGTGCCGAACCAAATGGTGGTAATGAACAAAATTTTGATCTTTCAGTACAATGATACTTCTAATGAAGAGTAACTTATGATGACGATCAAAATATGGTACAGAATCTCGAACATCCTAGCTTAACACCAGACCAGAACAATTATGCTGCTTTTTTCCATATTTTTTCTTAAAAACCAAGCTGAGTAAGCTAATCCATCAACATTCCAGCGTCTACAGTACACTCTTTTGTTCTCAAATTGCTCAGTGCAATCCGTGAACTATGCAGTTAACTTCCGACAAATTTCTCTACTATTAGGTACTGGCGTACTGCTATTGTTTAGTTATATAATCTGTTATGACAGCTGCAAGTTGGTTAGATTATGATAGATATCCGTTTAGAATGTAGAGATTAAGAAAAAGAAAGGAAATTTTATTGAATACCCTCCTTCCATTGATCCAGTTTTCCATTTAGTCTTTGAATTGAACCAGTGGAGATAATGTTAACCAACTCTCGGACACTACAAGAAAAGAGGTGTTTAGCGACCACCAAATTCAATCGCCAAACCATTTAGCGACTGAATTAGTGACCGCCAAATATGATAGCAGATTACCTAGTCGCTAAATCGTTAGGTTGTCGCTAAATCGGTCGCTAAATTTAGCAACCGATTTAGCCACTAAATTTCTATATATTTTTTTTATAGACAAATGTTAATAGTTAGTTATTATTTTAATTTCTTCTCCTTTTCCCAATGTTTGAATCTTGGACCTCCTATTCCTCTAACTCCCTTGGCTCAAACCACTTGAGCTACCCAACCCCCACCGAATATCTATATTTAGCCACCAAATTTTCATATTTAGTGACCAATTAAGTGTGGTCATTAAATTCGATCGCTAAAATACCTTTTTTTGTGGTGGGAGTTGCTATTAGCTTTTGGTTTAATGCATTTTATTCTCTGAAATACTTTAGCAACCTCTAGGAATAATTAAGTGAATAATCATTAGAGCAAGTAGGAAATATGAAGAGTAGGATGAACGCTACTTAAAGCGATGATAGTTAATTAATAGCCTATTTGGTTGCATGTCCACCAATGTCCATCTCAATTTTTATGAAGCTACAAATAGTAGCTTTCACGATGAGCATTATTCCCAACGTGATTCCAAACTGGCTATAAGAGCATGCTGTTATCATATGATCGGAAAGGAAAATCAACAAACCAAGACAATAAAACATAGTTTCATTTTCTAATTAAATCATATATTCTTAGATCATTTTTCTATACACTCTTTTACATATTTTCTATAATTATTAATCTTTTGAAAACAATAAGTAAATAAATAAATAATTAAAATTTTAAATGTAAAGAAATATACGATAAAAAAGTAATAAGATAAATATATTTCTTCCCAATTTTCACCACCAGAAGTTTTGATGCATTCTATTAATCAACAAAAAAAGGATCATTCTTTCAACACAAAGAAAGTAACAGAGAAACAAATGAATGAAAGAAGATAAACAAGTCTAATCTAAACTTAAACTATATACAAATGGAAAATAGGGTAATGAATGCTTTGTCCTCTGTGACATTCACATTATAATATCTAATCTATATGTAATGTAAAATACCAAAAGAAGGGGCTCCATTTGACCAGATCACTAAGTCATCTGATGGGCTTGGGCCTGCAGTGCTTGGGCTTTACCATGAGGGAAGGGCAATAATCTAGGATTACTAAGAGACAGCCCCACTGGAACTTGAGAACCATTGTTGATGGTGGCAGTGACGGAGGTTGTTTGGCTAAAGGCGGCGGCGGCGGCGGTGGCGGTGGCGGTGCAAGAGTTGGTAGCCACCCTTTCACAAGAGGGACACATGGTGAGAGTGGTAGCTGGAAGCTGCATGTAGAATGGCTGAGAAGTTTTCAAGGCTCTCAGTTCTTGCAGTTCCTTCTGTAACCTCCTATTCTCTTCTGTCAGAGTCTCACAGCATCTCTTTAAATACTCACAATCCACTTCCGTCTGTTTCAACTTTGTCCTGTAATTGTATTCCAAAAAATCAAACCCAACAATGAATAAACATTAGTTCACAAGTTTTCTTTTTTTCTTTTTTAAAATAAGAGGATAAAAAAAAAATTCCCATGAAGGATAAAGGCTCTAAGCCTCGTATTCTTACCTTGCCCTTCTGTTCTGAAACCAAACTTCTACTTGACGAGGACGTAGATTCAACTGTTTTGCCAATGCAGCTTTCTGCTTCTGCGGGCAAGGATAAAAATGAATAACATTTTAACATAAAATAAAATACGGAAATAGATAGGTGAGGGCGCTTTATTTTCAGTTTTTTGTTTTCAATTTCCTTTAAAAAAACAAAAATAAAAATTATAGAATTCTTATATTATTTTCATTTTGTTTCATATTTTCTCAAAGATTTGTACAGGAAACAGTGAAAATAAACGAAAAGTTATTTTGATATTTCCTATATAAATTTTTGAAAACAAGAAACACAATATAAGAGATATGTAATTATTTGTGTTTTTATTTATTTACAAAAATAGAAAATAAAATGAGGAAACTAGAATTAAACTAAAGAGGTCCTAATATTTTCAGAATTTTCTAAATAAATTTTTAAAAAATAGGAAACAAAATAAAATAAAATTTACGTTTTTACAATTATTAATCAAAACAGGAACGGAAACAACAAACTGCAAAGCAAACAAGTCCTTAAGTGATTCATTTTAGTTTGAAATTTTTGTCATATTTCTATTATGATTACAAGATTTTCTTTAAAAATTTGTTACACCTCGAAGTGATAAAGACAACCTGTAACCATGAATCAGAAAACATGAAGAATAATAATAAAAAAAGAAAAGGACTTTGTGTAGTGTTGGACTTACAGGATTGAGGGTGGTGTGTTCTTTGAAGCTCTCTTCGAGGAAAGCTGATTGTTCCTTAGAGAGTCTGAGTTTCTTCCGAGTTGAGCCATTCTCTTCATCGTCGCTCCCTCTGGAAGTCGCTCTCTCCGCCTCACCCTCTTGCTCTCTCTTGTTTCTGGCTCCATATTCTGCATTGCTATTCCTCATACTGAAATCCATCTGAAAAGGTGACACGGCACTGTTGGGAGACGACAGTGAAGTGCCGTCGTCGGCGTCCTCCGCCGCCGCCGCGACAGCCGAAAAACGGTTCACGTCCAGCACCCTCGCCGGTCCACCTGACGTCACGCGTTCCATGCCCACTGTGATATGCAAAACCCAAATAAAATCACAAAAATGGAAAACTTGAGGGTAAGCATTAAACTAGGCCTAAATGATGAATATGATAACATTCTATTATCCTTGTATCATAGAACAAAAATTTCTACAAATCTTTCTACTCCCTTGAAAAAAGAAAAATATTAAAAAATCAAGATTAACTAATGTTTTAAAATATAACATGTAACACTAACATTATGTTTCTCATAGTGAAATTGGGTTCAAATCTCTTAAACAAGATCTTGACTTCGAGTTTTATGGATGAAAAATATATGATTGGGAATAAACTCCATTAAAGGTGACTAACCAGTTCCAGCAGAAATTTATAACATGTAGCATGAAATTCATTACTTACTAAGAGGTTTTCTAGGAAGTTTTTTAGAAGAGGAGATAACATTTCTCTATAAGCTTTTATTTGCCTGCAGCTATTTTCTGAGACACAGAGAAAAATGGAGAAAATGAGAGAAATTTACATGCTTCAGTGAGCCATGGAATTCGGAGCTGAGAAGATGGGTGAGATCTTGGAAGTGGAGTGAAAGGAAGAAGGTCGAGCTGAAGGGGTGGATCTGAAGAACCCCTTCTCCCATCATCCTCTCTTTTCTCCTCTAATGCTTTTCCCGCACCAAAATTAGACCCTCCTCGTGCTATGCACAAACCTGGTGAATCTTTGGTGGCCAAATTTGTAGGCTTATCAAGAAAAGAGAACGGCTTTGGTGTGTCTCCTAAGCTCAAAGCCAGCTCCATCTTCAAACCACAAGAATGCTTTCTAGTATTTCAAAGGGTTTGAACTTTGGAGAAGGTATTAACAGTGCAGAAGAGCAGTGGACTATGCTAGAGTGAGTAGACTTAATAAGCAAAGGCTATGAGTGTGTGTGTATATTAATATAATAATGTATCCACACAAGCCCTTTTTCAAAGCGCAATATTATATGCTGCAGAAACCCTCCTCCTCCTCCTCCTTGCAACAAAAACAAGAAGAACACACTGCCTTTTTATTTGTGCTCCACCTTTGCCTTTGTGGGAGTAAAGATTGACCGACAAACACAGGTTGACAAAGGCACGTGAATCTATTTAAATACGAATTCGCTAGTTTTAGAATGAGTAGTTGAAATGATAAGGAAAATGGTAACAAGCGAAAAGAAAATTCACATAAAGAATTAGTATATTTAATATTTAAAAAACTAAATTAAATATTTAATTTTTCAATAAAAATATGTTTTTTTTTATTCATTAACGAGTGTCCTAAGGGCACTTATGATCCAAATGATAATATTAGTATCACATTCTTTTGAACACTATCTCCAATACACTTTTGATTATTGGATAAATTTCATATGGGACCCATTAAATAGAGTGGGTTCCACATGAAATTCATCTCTCTCAAAAAATTCACCCAATAACAAATAGTATCCTGAAAAGAGTATAATGCTAGCACTTCTCTTCTTAAAAGATGTAATAAGTTTTACTTTAGTTTTTGAAAAAGGAAAAACGTCCTATTTAATTGGTACCTAATGTTATGTAAAGGAATTTTATTTATGTTATTCATCAATAATAAATTATTCGTATTATTAAAAATATTTGATTTCTTATTATAATTATTTAAAAGTTACGTATAAAATAACTTTTTTTTGACAATACGTATAAAAAAATATTTGACTTCTTGTGATCAATTGATAATATAATTTTTTTTACAAGTTTGTACCAAAATTAAATTCAAACATTATTTTATTTCATGATCTATAAAAAAATAATTAAATTATATTTTTTAATATATCTATACAGTTTAATTAAATTATTTATTATAATTTTAATAATTATGATAAGAATATTAATGTATCAATTTATGATTGTTGACATGTAAAAAAACTCCAGTACAAAACAATTAAATCTATTTTTATATTGGTCAAATTGTTTCCTAAAAAGGATGTGACTGAGTTTTTATATTTTCAAAAACTACAATGAAAATTTTCTCTTTTTACAAAGAATAATTTGCATAATTTGGAGTCAGTCACACGTTTCATATCATAGTTTTATTACTCACTTAATTTTTTTTACAATTAGAAATGATAATGTTGGGCCCACGAAGATTGATTAGTTGGTAAGATATCCGACTCATAACCCATAAGGTCGTGAGTTCGAATCCCATTATCGATGTGAGGATCTCATTGGTGGGTAATCTGTAAGTACCTCTGTAAGAGCTCTTTGAGCTCTGAGGCCTGTTCTGGCCCTGACGAATCTCTGGGACCCAACTCACCTAAACATTTTTCCATAAAAAAGAAAAGAAAAGAAATGATAATGTTGGCATTTCTCGTTGACGATTAGATGTGGATAGTATATATATCAGATATATATGCTATTTTTTTTTTAATTTTCTGTATAATATAAAATATATTAATTTCCACTCTCAAAAATACCTCATCTAGTGTCAAATCTGATATTGTTTTTCACCAAAACAAAAAATCTGATATTGTTTAACAATACAGCCGTTCCCATACCATTCTCCTCCCTCGCCAGAGACTCGGATTCAAAAATAGAAAGGACATGATAATTTTTTTTCCTTTATTTTATTCTAAATTAAGCTTAATTACTATGTCCATTCCATTCTTGCGGTAAAAAAATTACATTAAGAAAATGCAAATGCGCTTGACATAGTGTTATATTATAATAGTATTTTTCTCTATCTGGATTTTTGAAATAGCAATAAACTTTTGATATGATGGAGGAAAATAATTACTCTCATCAAAATAGAACGGCTGGAGAGCTGTTCTTTGGTCTACTTTATAATTTTTTTTTTTACTTTTAGTTGACTAATTTTTATTTTAAATTTTAAAAATATCATCTTAGTTTTATTTTATTTTCAATGGGTTGGTGAAACTGATGTCTATCACAATATAACTATAAAATAATATGATATATTAATTTAATTTCTCTCAACTAGTGAAATGTTAAGCTGCTTACGTATATACACATGCAGGAAAAGTGGTATATAGAATTGGATTTTCCTAACAAATGCCCTAAGTATATTAATTAACAAACTCAAAAAAAAAAAGTTTATATTAAAATTAAATATAATATTTTTCATATAAATTTCTTTTTGTCTGTTTTTTAAATAATTTCCTAAAAACATTAGTCAGCATTCTCCAAGAAAATTTGCTCCGTCAATTTTCAAACTCACTCTGTTTTAAGGGAAAAAATTGCGTAGTCAATTTTCAAAACTCACTGTTTTTTTTTTTTTTAAAAGAAAGCCACCGGTTGTGCCCTAATTAATGCGTTTGCGATCGTGACTCACCTAATTGACACAGATTTATTAGGTTGCACCAAACAAAACCGAGTCCAAATAGCGTATCATGATGACAAGCAGAAAATGATATATCATCCCCAGACTCAGAGACATGTCTGAGATTATAAACCTGCTCCTGTTGTCTTATTGATTAGCTAGTATATATGTTGTTGGCCTATCATCATTTACAATCTATCGTCGCCATCATGATCATCCTCATTCTTATTCTCATCCTCATCATGCATGACAATATGATAAGAATGATGATTCGTCATGTGGGGTACTAGTATTTGTTAAGGCATAAACAGCTAAAACAGTGCTGTTTCACTGTTTTCTTTTGCTATTTGACTAGGCTCAACTGAATTAATTAAGCTAAAAAAATGGATGCAGTATCCAAGTTGGGAAAAAAAAAAACAAACTTGCACGGGTTGTCCTGGTGGCACTTGTTAAAAAGTTAATTTACATAAATTTCTATTGAAAAAATAGAATATTATTTATTTTATGTATTAAATAGATCATTTGCACAACTTTTCAATAAAAAATTATCTAATTTAATTTCTTAACAAATATAGTTTAATGAGGATTATCGTTTTTATAAAAAAAACGATTTTGCTATTTAATACTCTAAGAGTAATTGTTAAAGACTAAAAAATATTTTTTTTATTAAAAGATGACATATATCATTTTATCATATATTAATATACTATATATATATATATATATATATATATATATATATATATATTAATAATATTTTTTATATTTTTTAATATTATCCTAAAGGCAATACATAGCAAAACCGGGAAAAAGAAAGAAAAGAAAGGTAGATTGAATTAGTTCAGGAGCCTTACCAATTGAAATGACTCTACTAGCTTTTACCCCATGATGACAGTAACCTCGCCAATCTGAGCGGGGTTTCCCTGATCACACCAAGTGTTTTTGAAGCTATAAAAAGTTATTTTTAACTTATTTTAAAAAAGTTTGTCAAATAAATTTATGAAATATGCTATAAAAAGAACTATAAAAAGATCATAACTCTCATGTGATAAATCCTTTTAATTATAAATGCTTAATTAATCCAATAGGTGAAATAAGAAAACCTTAATCCAATAGGTGAAATAAGAATACTGTCCAAAACACCTGCTGGGCTGCTAAAAGATGTTTGATTAAACAAAATAAAACACCCTTTTAAACTCGTTTCTTTTCAGAACAAGCGTGATGTGTTCAAAGAAAGATATCTGGAAAAATATGGGTCAGTTGATTAGCACGAGATTTTAATTATTTGACCAACTCCCATTATTGTAATGTGTTTATTAGGCAGACAAACCGACCGAGTTTTACTATTCCCATAAAAGTTTTCTGCTTTCAATCTTGCTTTGCGTTGGTTTAAGTAATCGAAAGCAATATGGTTTATAAAAAAATTGTATTATTTAAAGACTAATTTTAGACATCATATATAATATTGTATTTGTTTCTTTCTATTTCTTACTTATTTTTTATCTTCTTTATATACATATATCTCGAAAATACATCCAAAAACACAAGTGACACCATATAATATCCCCAATTTTGTGTCCAAAAAAATTCTTCTTATAAAAAGCTCGATGCTAAGTTTTTTTTTTTTTGGTATTGCTAACGAGTGTCTTAAGAGTATTGATTAACATTTGCCTTTCTTTTTTGGTTTTGTTAATTAGTGTCCTAAGGATATTGGTTAAGGAAGCAAAAAAAAAAAAAGAAAGAAATTTTACATTAAGAATTATAACTTTTAAACTTTGAAAAAAAGGAATACACCACTTCTCAATATATAATTTCTATCTTTATATCCTTGATCAATACTCTAGGTTACTGTTTAGCTTTTCCCTTCTTTTTATGGGTATCCTTTGATGCATTAGCAGCTCCATGATCGACATAGAAAAATGGATTCTCTTTGGAAATGTGTAAATGAGTGGTTGGCAAAAAATAGATTGGTGGTATCCAATGACAAGAAGTCCATAAAATGAGGGTCGTTGGGTGGGGCGTCTCTACAACCAGGTTGAATAATCAACCCTTGTTTTGGCCCCATTTATTTCTTCTTTTGTAGAATACAAATTTTTTTGGTAAAAAACACACCGAATTGTTGATAATTTTATGAAAGTGGAAAATGAAGAAGAGTAAAAAGGTAGAACCATAGAAGATCCGAAGCTAGAACGGAAATGGTAGGGTGGTGGTCCCTCCCTCACGCGTGGGTTAGCTTTAGAATGAAGTTGTAAATAAATAAATAAAATATTTAAAAAAAGGCACAGAGAGGAAATGAATGAGGGGGTATGATAGATATGTCATGCTTTTGGGATCATTGCAATAATTGAAGTCATGCAGGCTTTAATGATAAGCTGCAGGGAGAGATGCGAGAATTATTGGGTGGGACCCTTTTAGAAAACGAACCATGCCATAAAGTCACCCTAACGTAATAATTGCTAATGGAAATAGAATGTGAGAAAAACCGCTAGCTGCATCCCGTCTCTGACCATGAACCAACCAAACTCTTTTTATCTTTCTCCTAGCGTGGATTGTCCTCCCGTATTTTTATTTTGTATTCAGTTTTTTTTCATTACGGGAACAAGGACAGCAATAAAAAAAAACCCTGAAACATATTCAGAGACCCCATTATAAATACGAAACTTCAAATTTACTACTCGTGGGGGAGCAGAGGTGCAAAGTGAGGAGTTCTGTGTTGAGAAGTGAATAACAAAACTTTAATATTATTATTGACTGACTTAGATGGCTTTTATAGAAGTCCTTTACAACTCTATAGCAGTATAGCTACTAAACTATTGCAACGAACTACTAGCAGTTTTTACTGGTAACTGAAACATCAAAGTAACTAATTAACTAATTGATCCTAATACATCCTCCCATAAATCGAATTGTAGTTTGCAATCAGTTTAATCAATTGCTTTACATATTCCTAGTCTATCTCTTAACTTGGAGAAAGACTCAAGTTTCAGAGGTTTGGTCATGATATTTGAAAGTTGTTCTAGTGAAATTACAATACACTAACTCAATTGTGCCATTTCTGCTGAGATCTCGAAAGAAGTGGAATCTCACATCAATATGCTTGCTTCTACCATGCAGAACTGGGTTTTTGGACAACTGAATAGTGGAATTGTTGTCACAGAAAATGGTAGTGCACCTTCCTTGTATTAGATTAGCAATGCAACATACAAAGGGAAGAAGGAGATGAGAGAACAAACGAGAGAAGTGTGCTAGGGTTCAATGCATTGCAATAATCAAAGTTAACCAATACAATAACAAGAGAGAAAATATATATGCATAAGCAAAAGGACTAAACTACCCTTAATGAAAGTGAATTAATAAAAGCCCTATATTAGCTAACATCCCCCCTCAAACTCAGGATGTATCAATAGGAAGCATCGAGAGTTTGCTAGTCAAGAAACGAAAACGTGGAGCGGAATGCGATTTTGTGAACAAGTCAGCAAGTTGCATGGAGGAAGAAACAAATGGTAAAATGATGGTCCCCTGCTGAAAATGATGTCTGGTGAAATGATAGTCAATCTCAATATGCTTGGTGCTTTCATGGAAGACAGAGTTGCGAGTGATTTGAATAGCACTCATATTATCATAGTACATAGGGGTCGGTCCAAAGAGGGAGACACCCATATCAGAAAGTAACCAACACAACCAAACTATTTCTGCAGTGGTGGATGCCATACACTATAAGAAAGCAGCGAATTACCGATGGCCTGTTACCGACGGCAGGAATTCCGTCTGAAATTCTATCAGTTACAGATGGAAAAGGTCGTCGGAAAGCCGCATTTTGAAAAGTCACAGACATTTCCGACGGAAAGACCGTCGTAACCGTTACCGACATGCATTCCGTCGATATGTCCGTCGGAAAATTGGCACGAAAAATGGCAGGAACACTTACAGAGGGAAATTTCCGTCGGTAACCCATTGGTAAAAATATTTTTTATTTACCAACGAAATTTCCGTTGGTAATTTGAATTAGTCCGTCGGAAATTTGAATCTGTTCATAGTTACCGACGGCCTAGTCCATTAGTAACTTTGTAATATGTTCTGAAACCGTTTCCTTCCCCCCTCACTTCTGCAAACCCTCTTCCTCTCTCATCTCTCCCAACTCTCCTCCCTCTCCTCACCGGCAAGGCGAGCCGCGGCCCTACTACTCCTCTCCGGCAACTCGAAACCCACCCACCACCGTGCGCCCCTTTCCCCTTCCTCTTCTTCTTCCTTTCTCCCTCTCTCCCCTTTCTCTTTTCCCTCTTTCTTCCCCACCCACGCCACTGCAGTGTGCCACTGCCGCCATCGCATCGTCGCAAGCCACCACTGCCACCACCATCTCCGCCGCACGCCACCACTGCCACCACCTTCCTCCCCCACTGTCAGAACCGACAGGCACCACCACCACCACCACTTCCTCCCCCACTGTTAGCAACCCTAGGTATTTAGTTTTAAATTTTCATTTTTTCAATTAAATTTTTAATGTTTGTTAATTAAGTATTTAATTAGTTTTGATGTTTATTATTTGTTAAAGAGTTGTTGTTACCATCATCACCACCGCTACAGAGGAGCCACCACTGTTTACACTGTCAGGTTTCTATTTTTTTGATTTTGTTAAATTTGTTTGAAATTGTTTATTTTGTTAAGTGTGTAATAATATATAATTTGTATAATTATCATATGTTTTTTTTTTTGGACAAGTTGAACAATTATATTTGTTGATTTGGAAGTTTAGGATTTTGTGGGATGTTATGTTTTCGATTTATAATTATTGTAGAATTCTAATTCCTATTGTTACTAATATTTAGCTAACATTTAAATTGATGCAACCAAATTTGAATTAATAAAACTAATTAATTGAAATATTGATTTAATTAAATAACTTTGGAATAATGAAGCATCCAGCTAATTAAGTAATAATTTGTAGCAATAAATTAAATGATGGAGGAGGTTTCCATCCAAAGTATGACACTGATGATACAATTGATGCGCCACTACTTCGTGGTGCGGAATGAAACCGATGTCTAGGTGTTAGTTAGCGGGAGAGTACATCAAACATAATATTAATTATTTGAAATAAATTTTGTGGTAATTAATATAAATTACGTGTAAAGGTAATTAAATAAATATTAATCAAAGGTGAGACGATTAGCTAATCATGGCGCATCGGAAAGCGTGGACGAGGTGGCGGTCGTGATTAAAACATATAGTTTAAATAAAGTTGCATACGTAAATAATAATAAATTTAAAATTAATTAAGATTAAAATTGTAAATAATTATATAATTACGTAACAATAAATTAGATGGAGCATTAAATAAAAACTTAAAAACAATAATTTAAAAAAATGACATACATCAGGGGACATTGACGAATTGACTGTCATTAAAACGAAGTTGCGTAAAAAAATTGAATAACAAAATAGTTTAATATGTAAATAAAGTTAATTTTATATAAAAATAATAAAATTAATAATAAAATTTAATATGTGTAAATAACTAATAACTAAATACTTTGCTTCAAAAAAAAAACAAATACTTACATAACATTAAATATAAAAGTAAATAAATAATAAATAATGATTTAATAAATAAATTAACTTAAAAATAAATGATTTAATATAAAGTTAGACGGATAATTATGCAATTTATTTTATAGACTAATACTTTGTGTATGATAGTTGCTTATGTGTTTTAATTTTTGTTGTTGTTGATATATATGTGTTTTTATATTAAATGTCAAACTTTATATAAAATGTCAAACTTTATATAAATGTCTATGTTACTAAAAGTTTTATTTTATTATATTTTAGATTATTATTAATACGTACGTGGGAAAAACCTTAGTTTCCCGTTCGAGATTCAATATTATTGAGTATGTGTACTCGTGGTCATGGTATTGCTCATTTTATTGAATCTTGAATTGTCCAATTGGGACAGTTTGGGAAGAAACTTTTTCTCCACTGATATACTAATTACTCGCTGATTCTCATCTGTTAAATAGTTGTTGAAATTTCGGGTCGAAGCATTTCCTTTTGTTCTCCGGCTCCATACTTGATTGTGGTATCTTACCGCGGTCAAGTCGTGTACTTGGAGACCATTGGGAAATACTGCCGAAATTTCGTCAGCTATAAGACATGAGAAGCGATGAGTAACTAGTATAATACAGTGGTGAAATTTTTTTTCCTCGAATGGGATAGGGCCACACCTTTTAAGGAAAGGGAGTGGTTCGGGGGTTATAGTATCATGTTTAAAAATACGTCAATTTATCTGGATATGCAGAAGGATGAAATATTATCCCCCGAGCTGTAGTTGGGTGTATGATAGGAACGAGTCTGGGAGACGACTTCTGAAACAATCATTTGTAGATGGAGTCGAGGAGTTTATATCGAAAGCCAAGCAACATAGTGATTATGCCGAAGATGGGGGATTAGATGTCCGTGCATAAAGTGCAATTGTATGACGGTTTTGAGTGATGACAATGTGAAGTTACACCTATACCGGCGTGGGTTCAAGCCTAATTATTGGATATGGACTGATCATGGCGAGGAGTTACCGGATATTGATCTGAATGAAGTCGGTGGTGACGATCTTGACATGGGTGCATCAGGCAGTGGCTTACATGATGACTATGTCGAACAACTCCAGTCAATGCATATGATGGTGGATGATTGTCTTGGGCAACATGGGAATTTCGAGGCGGATGAGTTTGATGACATGGAAGAACCTCCTAATGAATCGGCGCAGAGATTCTACAACCTATTGTTAGAGACAAATAAGCCATTGTTTGAAGGGGCGTCAGATTAAAAATTATCAATTTGTGTTAGGCGACTAGCTTGCAAGTCCAATTGGAATGTCCCCGAGCAGTGTTTGGAGTTTTTTTTGTAAAATGCTTCAAGATGTGACAACCCATTTCTGTTCCCACTATTTCAACAACTTCATGTTGACCCCGAGAAATATTAGGAACGAGGTAGATGCTGATAGTGGAGGGTATCCTTTTATGCTATCCGTATTTAATCTTCCCGGTCATCATGCTGACAAGGAGCTTACTTACTGGTTAAGCGATGAGGAGTATGCATCGGCCCATGTTCATGTCTTGATCAATTGCACAGAGGTGAAACCATACCATGAGTAAGTTTCAACAACCCATTTTGTTATATAATGTAACTCATGTTATATCAATTTCTCTTTTAACACATCTTACAAATTTTATTCGTCAGTGTGTTCTTGCAAATAAATCAATTAAGTCAACAAGATGCTTCTGCTCGTACACATGCAGATTTTCCTGAATGGTTCAAGCATCAAGTAAGTGTCGTATACCTTAGCAAACAATATATTAAGGTTAATTTGTATTCCAAAAGTAAGTAATTAATATGGCTTACCCATTCGTATGTGTATCAGCAACCATTAAGTGTGAAAAATCAACACTTGAGAGATTTAGCATCCGAGCCCTATAGCAGTGTTAGATCATGGCATACATACTTTGTCAATGGGTAAAAATTCCACACATATGAATGGGATGTGGGTAAAAAGACAATTAATAGCGGGGTTGTCGTACAGGGTGAAGGTATTGGTGATTTCTATGGAGTCATAAAACACATTTTCGAGTTACAATACAATACTACTACTTATCCTAAAAAAGTAGTCTTATTTTATTGTAACTGGTTTGATCCATCGAAGACAGGCACAAAGGTGGATCCCAAGTATGGAACTGAGGACATTCGCATGGATAGAAGATATCAACAGTGTGATCCGTTTATCATTGCTCATAATGTAAAACAAGTTTACTACGTCCCTTATCCAGCAATGCGAGTGGACAAACGAGGTTGGTGTGTTGCTGTCACTGCCAAGCCTAGGGGTTGCATAGAAATTGATGATGCAAAGGGTGATATGCCCTTCCAGGCGGATGAATCGTCACATGTCAATGAAGTAATCGAGGTCGAGCGTATTACTGGCATGTTGGGATCTGCAAATGATGGGTAAGAAGTGGTCATTGGCCATCATTCATCAATGCATGCATCATCAGAGGAAGAAATCCAAAGTAATGACTCAATGCAAGAAGAAGAAGAATCGGACTTACAATCAGATGACGATACCGAGTCTGAATAGGAATTTGACTGTTAAGTTATTTTTATTGTATTTTAAATACTTATGCAATTATTAATTGTAAGACTTGACAGTTATTATTGTATTTTAAATATTGGCTTATTAGATTAGTATTTTACATGTCGTTTGATTTATTGTTTTTACATTGACTTATAATTGTGCAATAAAAATAGATATGTCAGCATCAGGAGGAGAGCCGCCCCGCCCCTCACCGCCTAGCGGTGATAAGGGGAAGGGGAAGGCTAAGCGGAGACGAAACACCATAAAGTCCCAGGTGCTTGCCTGTTTTGCTACAGGTCCATCTGCACCCACAGCACCCACCCAGACAGCACCTACAGGAGCATCCCCCGACCATTCTACACCCTCCCCCACCTGTTCTACGCCATCACTGACCCATACTACACTATCCCCTACCCATACACCATCCCCGACCCACACTACCCCGCCCTCCACCCAAATTGCACCCACTCGCTTTGGGCCACGACACCCATTTGCCGGCTACTCGCCGCCCCCTACTAGACCCACACCACCATCATCATCGGCTGTGCCGGCCACACAACCAGCAGGTTTATCATTCATGCCGACTCCTAGGATGCCGCCACAGCTGGACATTCCATCCTCATCATCCGTGCCCACATACAATGACGACACGGATATTCCGGCCACATCGCCTGTGCAACAGCCGGCCGCGCAGGAGATCTTGCCTGAGTGGGCCAGGATTCCCGCACCCGAGGATCGACCATGGGTTATGCCTGTTTCTGGATCGTAAGTCATTTTTAATTTAACGTTTTATAATTTTGACAATTTTAATTATTATTCATCAATTATATAATTTTTATTTGTAATATTTTGAATTAATAAAATTATAAAATTTTCAGCTTCATCCCATCGAAAGTGGGATCGAAGCACGTTACCTACGCCCTCAAGGCGCAGTTTCGTCGCTTCTGGCCATCATGGGGTCGATGCGGAAGGAGGACGGGATCGTATCTTCACACGATTCGGGGTAAGTCGTTTATTATTTTTGTTTTTATTTTTCACGTATTTTATATATCTTTTTGTATTATGTTATTAATATTTGTTCTTTGTTAATAGGCTCTTGTGCACTGGTTGCCGGAGCATACCGCTCAGATACGTGCCATATTTGACGACAAAGCTTTTACTCGATTGAGGGACATGCTCCGAGAGGCTAGGGAAAGTCGGGGGCGTCCGGATTACATCGGCCCCAAGATTTGGGCTCGGCTATGTGCGCACTGGGACACTCCAGAGTACAAGGCGAAGTGTGAGCAGGCGAAGAGGAATCGGGCCTCTGAGAAGGGTGGGAGCATGCATACTGGTGGCTCGATTAGCCACATGCAGCATGCCATGAACATGGTATGCACTTATAAATTTTATTTATAAACTATATCTTATTATTCAAAATTTATATTATAATTAATTGCTTTTATTCTTGTGTCGGTTGCAGGCAGGAGAGCTTGCCCTGTCTGTTGATGTCCCCATGGTCTTTGAGCAGATGCATATTCGCTCGGACACAGGCGAGTTTGTTGATGAGAGGTCGAGGCAGACAGTGGTGAGCTAAAGTGTCTTTTTATATTTAATGTATCTTTTTATTATTATAGTTTAATAATATAATTTTTGAAATGTATTGACGTAGGAGGATTACAATGCCAGGTTCAATCAGGTAGCATCTGAGGTTGCCTTTTGTTCTGGTGCCTTGGATCCTTCCCAGCTGGACCCCGCCAAGGTTGAGCGATTACAGATTCAGGTCTAGATGGATGTGGCGGGCGGGAAGAAGAAGTGGCGGATTTACGGGACCGCGACTTTGGCTCGTTCCATCACTCGGGGGTCGACGCCGAGCTTGACTGTTCGGGAGTCTACCTCCTCCGGTTCACAAGACACGGAGTAGGTGCGGCAGCTAAGGCAGGAGGTGCAGGAGCAGAAGCAGACTGCAGAGCGCATGCAGCAGTAGGCAGATCTCATGCAGCAGCAGATGGAGACATGGTCTACGGTGATGACCTCTCTGCTCGATTTACTTCCACCAAAGAGGCGCAGCACTATACAGGATGTCATCCATGCCGGCCAGCCCTCCACTACTTCTACCGTGCCACCACCACAGCCGCATGATGCTGGTGTGTCTTCTAGTCCGCATCATGATGGTCGGCTGACGCCGGTGAACTCCCCCCGACAGGATAACGATGGCAGTTATTATGATGATTATTAGGATAGTTTTAGATTTAGTTGTGTTTTGTAGATAGACGGATATTTTATGTATGAAATATTTTTGTTTTTATGTTAATTTAAATGCCTTTTTAAATTTATTTGTAATTTCAATTTTGGTTTCAAATTAATAATATAATATATTAATTATAATAAATCAAATAAAAATAAGTACTAAAAAAATTATATTTAAAAAAAAAAAATAATTAATAATTTTAAAAAAAATTAAAAAATAATCATTTCCGACGGAATTATCGGTCGGAAAAGTTTCCGACGGAAACTACCGTCGGTAAGCACTGATAATTGGAAAAGATTTCCGACGGAAGTTGCCGTCGGTAAACACTCACCAGATTTCCGACGGAAACTTCTGTCGGATATAACCCAACATTTTCCAACGGATTTTTCCGTCGGAAATTTCCGACGGATTTTACCCATCCGTCGGAAACCGTTTCCTATGCGTCTAGTACCGATTGAATACCGTCCATCGGAAATTCCGTCAGAAATGCAGTTTTCCGATGGGTTTTTGTCATTTCCGATGGCTTTTGGTCGTCGGTAATACCGCTTTTTTTTTTTGTAGTGATAGCATGATACTCAGCTTTTGTAGAAGAACGAGAGACAATGTCTTGCTTCTTACTCTTCCATGAAATAAGTGAATCTCCTAGAAAAATGCAAAATCCTGTCGTAATTTACGATCAGTGGAGTTACAAGCCCAGTCAGCATCAGAATAAGCACGCAACTCCAAAGAAGAAGAGGAGGGAAAAAGAAGACTCTGAAATTGAGTTCCCCGAAGATAACGAAGAATGCGAAGAATAGCTGCCCAATGCACTATAGTAGGAGCAACAACAAACTGACTAACAACATGCACTGCATAAGCAATATCAGGTCTAGTGATGGTAAGATACACCAAACTACCAACCAGTGTACGATACAAAGTGGGATCCAATAGAGGTACACCATCAGAGGAAACATATCGAGCATTAAGCTCAAGTGGAGTGTCTGCTGCTCGACTATCAGAGAGACGAGCTTGCTCAAGAATGTTGCCAATATACTAAGATTGAGAAAGGAGATAACCTCTAGGAGAGTAGGTAACTTCAATCCCCAAGAAATAGAGAAGAGTACCTAAATCCTTCATCGTAAACTGTTGGGCTAATTGAAATTTCAACTCTGCAATCCCATCAACATCATCCCCTATAATAATCATGTCATCAACATATAAAGAGAGTATAATACTACCATGAGAAGTGGACCTGAGAAACAAAGCAAAATCATGAGGACTAGAACGGAAGCTGAGAGATGCAATCACAATAGAAAACTTCTCAAACCAAGCTCGAGGAGCTTGTTTAAGCCCATAGAGAGCCTTCTTTAACTTACAAACTTCCCCTGGATTATGAGAAACACCTGGTGGAGGTACCATGTAAACTTCCTCTTGAAGATCACCATTTAAGAAAGCATTTTTAACATCCATTTGAGAAATGCGCCACTGACGAACAGATGCAACTGCTATAAGCGTACGAATAGTGGTCATTTTAGCAACAGGAGCAAATGTTTCTTCATAATCCATACCGTACTGTTGAGAGAATCCCTTAGCAACAAGACGAGCTTTGTAGCGCTCAATAGACCCATCAGACTTGGTTTGATCTTATACACCCAACGAGAACCAATAGCACTTTTTCCTGGAGGAAGGGGGACAAGGTCCCAGGTATCTGTTTTATGCAAAGCGGAAAGTTCCTCTGCCATAGCCTGCTGGCAAAGGGGATCAAGAATAGCCTCTTTGTAGGAAGAGGGCTCATACAAACTGTGAACGAAGGTTAGAAAGGAAGCAAAAGAAGTGGAATAAATGGAATAAACATAATCTGGTAAGTGAGTGGACTTACGATCACGTTTAGGATAACAAGGAGGAGGATCAACAATCACAACAGGTTCTTGGGGAGCCGTGGGGACAGAAGGGACATTTGGATCTGTAGAACTACTAGTGTCAACCCTACAAATCTCAATATCAGAAGTATTGGAATTATCTTTATCCATGGTAAAAGGATCAATACGAATGAGATCAGACCGTGTAACACTATGAGAATCAGAAGGAATAGAATAAAATGGTATATGCTCAAGAAACACAACATAACGTGAGACATAAAGTTTTTTATAGGATCATAACAACGATAACCCTTCTGACCATTACCATAACCAAGAAAAACACAGATTGAAGAGCGAGAAGACAATTTACTACGTTCTACATGAGGACGAAGAACAAAGCAAGTAGAACCAAAGACTCTCAAGGCTGAATAATCAGGAGTACAACCATATAACTTTTCAAAGTGAGACAAACCTGAAGCAACAGAAGATGGAATTATGTTAATAGCATGTACTGCAGTAAGGACGACTTCCCCCCAAAACTCACTCGGAACTGAGGCAGAGAAAAGAAGGGAATGATGAGTTTCAAGAATGTGACGATGTTTCCTTTCAGCAACTCCATTTTGTTCAGGAGTGTCAGTATAAGATGTTTGGTGAAAGGTCCCATCAGAGGCAAGTGATTCAGAGAATTTATTAGAAGTATATTCACCACCTAGATCATATCGAAAACACTTGATAACAACATTATGTTGAGTTTTACAAAGGCACGAAACTTATGATAAATGCTAAAGAAGTCAGTACGGTATTTCATAAGATAAACCCAATAAAAACGAGTACAATCATCAATGAATGATATATAATATCTAGATCCACCTTTAGTAAGAACCGGTGATGGTCCCCATACATCTTAATGAACCAAGTCAAAGGGTGCAACAAAAATCGAGACACTTTTGCAAAAGGGCAAAGCAGAAAATTTTGCAAGTTTGCAACCATAACAATCAGAAATATCATTAGTTTGCAACTTTCCTAAAACTCCTATAGAAGCTAAGTATTTCAAATAGGGAGAAGAAACATGACCAAGACGAGAGTGCCATAAATAAAAACTAGAGGATGAAGAGTTCAAACGAAAAGAAGACAGGTCAACAGTAGAAGCTGCAACATCTGGAACTCTCAGCTCATCCAGAATATAAAGTCCCCCTGCCTATGGCCGGTCCAATTAGCCTCTTGGATTGTGGATCCTGCACATAACAAGAGGTGGAAGAAAAGAAAACTGAGTAACCAGAATCACATAATTGACTAGTAGAAACAAGACTCAAAGTGAGATTAGGAATGTAGTAAACATCTGAAATGGATATATGAGATGTAGAAACAGACCCAGTGCCTGTTATTGACATCGGAGTGCCATCAGCAGTCATGATTGGCACAGACGAGGCAGGATGTAAAGACACAAATGAATTAAAATCAGGTGACATATGATGAGAGGCTCCAGAATCAAGGATCCATATGGATGAAGATATACCTGGTGATCTAGAGGAGAGCAAACCTATATTGGAGGAGGCGGATGTGGCTTATGGTTGTGTGACAAGAAACCTCTGAAACTGTTGTGCAAGAACAGATATCGTAGGACCTGTAAAGGAAATGCTTGCAGGAGAATACGCATGTCCAACATCAGGTAAAACATCCTTTCCACAAACCATTGCAAACAAACACAAACTGAGAAGAGAAAATCCCAATTGTTCCAACGGAAATCTTTGGTAAATCCTAAACCCCAAATGTTGCGAATGGGTTTATGCCAAGAATAAGCTGCCAAACTCTAGTAAATTTTTTTATTCCAACACAATAACTTCAAATAATAGTACTATCGGAGCAGAATTGACGAAAACTGAGTGCAAAAATGGAAAAATCTCACCAAAATACAGCAGAAATTGTGGTCAAAGGCTCTGGTCAACAAGTCAAAGGCACAGGTCAAACAAGGATGGAAAGAGACACCGGAACATGAAAGCGCGTGGCGGCGCGTGGCTTATCGTATGGCGGCAATTTTTTTGCCGTTAAGTAGATTGGAGGACGGCGAACATAGCTGTATGGGAGGTGAGATGAGACGATGGTCGGTAAATGAAGACCCAGAAACGCCCAAGGGTGAACCCAAAGCCAAATAGAAATTTCTCGAAAATGGAGGCAACCAAGGAGAGCAGGAACCGGAGAGAAAGAAGAGACTACCAGGAACAATAAGCCTAAGCTTTGATACCATATTAGATTAGCAATGCAACATACAAAGGGAAGAAGGAGATGAGGGAACAACCGAGAGAAGTGTGTTAGGGTTCAATGCATTGCAATAATCAAAGTTAACCAATACAATAATGAGAAAGATAAAATATATATGCATAAGCAAATGGACTAAACTACCCTTAATGAAAGTGAATAAATAAAAGCACTATATTATCTAACCTTGAACATGGCCAAGCTTCTCCAATATCCTTCTTAACTACACTCCATGACAAGCACATGAAGCTGCAACAATGAATTTCGCTTCTGTGGTAGACAAAGTCACCACTGGTTGCTTCTTTGATGGCCAAGGACACTGCTCCAGACCCAAGCATGAACATATAGTCCCTGAGGTGCTTTTTATGTCATCTACATCCTCTGCATAATCACTGTCTGAAAAGGCTATCAGCTCTCCTCTTGCATCTCTTTTATACATGATTCCAAGCCCCATTGTTCACCTCAAGTATCTGAATATTCTCTTGACAGCTTGCAGAAGTATATCAGTTGGTTTTTCCATGTATCTACTGATAAGGCACACTGCAAACATGAGATCTGGCTTTGTAGCGGTGAGATATATTAGACTTCCCACCATATGCTTATAAGTTGTTGCATCAACTGTCTTTCCATTCTCATCTTTAAACAATTTCCATCCTGGCATAATTGGATTGTTAACTGAGTTTCTTTTGTTCATACCAAACCTCTCCAGCACCTGTCTTGCATATTTGTTTTAGAAAATGAAGATTCCTTCAGCACTCTGCACAACTTCTATTCGCAAGAAGTACCTTATTCTGCCTAAATCAGTCATGTCAAATTCCTTATTCATTGACTCTTTAAACTTATCAAACATTCCCTTGTCATTTCCAGTGAAGATGGTATCATCAATATGCAAGCTTACAATCAGTATTTTTCTTTCACTTCCATGTTGCACAAACAATGTATGTTCATAGGGGCATTTCTCAAAGCCTTCCTTGACAAAGTAGGACTCAATTTTGATGGACAATGGCCAAGGGGCTTGTTTAAGGCCATACAACGCCTTTTTCATTTTGTATACCTTGTCCTTTTCTCCATATTTCTGGTATCCTCAAGGCTGCTCAATGTAAACAATCTCATTTAACTCTCCATGCAGAAAAACACTTTTGACATCAAGCTGGAAAACACACCAACCCTTAAGTGCAGCAAAGGCTAGAACTGTTCTGATTGTGTCCCATCTAGCTACAGGAGCAAAAACCTCATTTTAATCAATTCCATGCTGCTGACAATACCTTTTTGCCACAAGCCTGGTCTTGTACTTTTCCAGATTTCCATTCTCAATGTATTTAGTTTTGTACACCCATTTCACCCCTATTTTCTAAGCCCCTACAGGAAGAGATGTCAGCTCCCAGGTTTCATTTTTCCAATAGCTTTAATCTCTATATCTATTGCCTTCCTCCACTCATTTTGCTTTACTGCTTCCTCATGAGTAACAGGGTCTTCAAGAGAATTGACCACTGCTAAGTTATGCAATTCTTCATCAGTATTAATCGCATTCTCAGTTACATAGTCCTCCAAACAAGTTAGCTTCCTTATGATCTTATTTTGCTCCAAATTTGGTGTGTTCCTGACAGGTGTGGTCTGCGTAGAGGTATGCTCAGGATCTTCAGTTTCAGGTGGGTTGGGAATTTGTGCATTCTTAGCCTCATCTTCTCCTTCTTCATCTTCACTCTTGTCATTAACTTCACATTCATTAGGCTCTTGCTTTTCTCCTTCATCTCCTCCCTTCAACTTCCATTTTTCTGCCTCAACAAACACCACATCTCTGCTGATTATTATCTTTCTTGAGACAGGATCATAGAATCTATATGCTTTGGATTCTTCACTCACTCCAAGAGCACACATTTGATGCTCTTAATTATTATCCAGCTTCATTCTATGCTTGTCAGGTACATGAACATAGGCTATACACCCAAATATTCTGAAATGATGGACATAAGGCTTGACTACATTCCATGCTTTTTCAGGAGTCATATCTTTTACTGCTAGAGTTGGGCTTCTATTCAACACATAGATGGACCAACTTACTGCTTCTGGCCAGAATTCTTTAGGAACTTCCTTTTCTGCTAGTATGCTCCTTACCATATTCATTACTGTTCGATTCTTTCTCTCTGCCACTTCATTTTGTTATGGAGTGTATGCAGTAGTAAGTTGCCTCCTGATGCCATTATTACTACCAAAAGTGTCAAACTCTAAGGAATTGAATTCTCCACTTCTATATATTCTTAAGCAATATATGGAATTTCCAGATTCTTTGTCAACCAAAGCCTTAAACTTCTTAAAAGTATCATATGTATCAGACTTTTAGAAAGAAACTAAACCCATGCTTTTATACTATAATCATCAATGAAGGTAATAGAATACCTCTTGTTACTGTTTGATTCTGGCTTAACAGGTCCACATATGTCTGGATGAATAGGCTTAAGAGTTTTAGAGGCTCTCCATGAACTCTTCTTTGGAATAGCTTCACGGTGCTGCTTCCCTATTATGCTGTCAGTACAGATTTCTACTTTATCCTTGAGCTTTGGTAACCTTTCAACCATCTCTTTCTGTGCTAAGGTTCTCAAACCTTTGATGCTGAGGTGACCATATCTGTAATGCCATATATAAGTACTTCCTTCAATCATGGCTTGCATACAAGATGGAGAAACAACAAGGGCAATAATGGCAAACATTCTATTTGTTGACATTTGTGTGGACAGAATGTGGCCTCTCTCAGAATGATGTTGACAAGTGACCTCAAACACAAGAGGGGGGGGGGGGGGGGGGTGGGGGGGTGAATTGTGTGTGAATTGATTTTTGAAAACTTTTGGCAATTTAAACTATATTTAAAACTTGTTTTGATAAGCAATAGATTAAGAGTAAAACGTTGTGAAATAAAGCGTATGAAAAATAAAATCGTTGGGAGAAAATAAAGAGATAAGGGAAAGGAAATGACACAACGATGTATCCTGGTTCGGCCACACAACTACCCGCGTGGCCTACGTCCAGTCCCCAAGGCAATACGACCAAGGGTTTTCAATCAACTCTAGTTTTTAAAACAGGCTAAACTAGAACTTTTACAAATCAGAGCACTCTTAACACAAATCACTTGACGTACTATCCCTTGTGCAAGAGTCTCAAAAACAGTTCGTGAGATCACACTCACTTACAGAAACTATATAAAAGAATTACAATAAGAAAGCACTCAAGAAGTGCAGATATGAAATCACAAATTGAAGCTCAGTTACAAAGACAGCTATATGGTGTATAGAACTCTCAAAGTAGTATGGTCAAGTGATAGTTCAAGATAAAAATAGTATAAAAAAAAATGATCAGAGATTTAAGCACAGAGTATGATAGCAAATGATTGTGTATTGAGGCAAGGCTGCCTATTCTCCTATTTATAGAAAATAGGTGATGGTTCACAATGAAATTAGGTCAAGCCTCTTAAAGTTCATTTTTGGCGAGTCACAATCGATTATCCTAAGACCATAATCGATTATTTAATTAAAAACTCAGGAAGCGAGCGTTGACAGAAAGGTGGTAATCGATTATGCTAATCGATTACGGGTCCACTGACTTTTTTATAAAAGGTCATAATCGATTATGTAATCGATTATAGGGTTTCTGAAATAAGCTCAAACGAAGTCAGAGAGGACCTAATCGATTATACCAAAGCCATAATCGATTATATCATTTCAAATTTGAAAGTAACGGCTTTAATGTCATCATTAGTCATTAACACCAATTAAAGCCAATTAATCTTGACACATAATCGATTATAGATAGACCATAATCGATTATGGTGCGAGTAAACTTGAATGTGAAATTCTTGACAATTAAGGAAAATGATTTCTTATTAAGGTTGATTAATTGTCAATTTTAATCCATTAAAACATATGTCAAAATTATTTTAGCACATGTTAAACCCTTAGACACATGTTAAATGAGTGTGTGTGTATGGAACCAATACTAAGTTAAGAATTCTACTTACCATTTACATATGATTCTAAAACAAACAATACAAATAATAAAATTCCCATTTTACCCCTTGTGCTTGCTTGCTTTATAATCTTCCGTTTTTTGCACTATAGTCCTTCTAGACCTTTTTCTTTTGTTCATCATAAAAACAAATAACCTGTGAGGCATATATTCACAAATGAAACACTTTGCAAGTATTGTTCTGAAAGATGATGGTTAAATCCTTCTGTTGCACCTGCCCTATACTCAAAAAGTTGTTATTTAATTCTTGTATGTAGTAGACTTCAGTGGTTACCTGAGTTATCCCATGGATTTGCAGCTTAATACTTCCCTTCCCCATGACTGATATTCTTAAGTTGTCACCAAGTTTTACTGATTCCCTGAACTTCTCATCAAGATCAAAGAACCATGCCTTGTTACCACACATGTGGTTGTTGCATCCGGAATCAAGAAACCACACCTTCTCCCTTGTTGACTTGCGAACTTCTTCATATGACATGAGCACCATCTCCTCTTTCTCATTAAATTCTGCATATTTATCAGTAGGGGTGTTCGCGGATTGGATTGAATCGATTTTGAGCTAAAAAGTCATCCGATCCGATGATTAAAAAAAAATACGGTTTGGATTGGATCGGTTTGCTTTCTTAAAAAAATCCGATCCAATCCGATCGAATCAAATTCGGTTTGGATTGGATTGGATAATTCGGTTTTTATCATATTTTATTTTTTTCTTATGTCAAGTGTCCTTTCTACTTGTTAATAGTGGACAAAAGATGATCTTGATTTTAATTTAGGAGTTTGAGAAAAAATAATTATCGATATTTTTTAATACGTTCTTTTATGTTAATTATCTATATCTACTCTCACTTATCCTATTTTTTTTCCTTGAAACAACTACAAATAAATTGTAGCTAATTATTTTTCAAATTTACTTAATTGATTTCCTATTTTTCATGTATACTCAATCAAGTATATATATGTTATGATCAAAACTTTTAGGAAAATATAACTTCAAGACATTAATATTTATTCTAAATAGTCTCATATATGTCATTCCAACAAAAATATTAAAGAGAATAAGGGACATAAAAGTATGAAAAACAATGTTTAAGTATGAGTAATACTATAATTTCAAAAATAATATTATATGTATATAATAGATCGGTTTGGATTGGATTTCACTAGAGGATCCAAAATCCGATCCAATCCAATAAAAAAAAAGCGGTTTTTTCTGTTTTCGGTTTTTCAGATTTTCGGTTTGTTCGGTTTTCGATTTTTCGGTTCTGTTTTTGCGGTTTGAATCGGTTTGGATTGGTTGATGAACACCCCTATTTATCAGCATTCTCTTCCCATCTAGGACATTTACATTTATATTGTCCTAGCTTATGACACTTGAAGCATTCCACAATATCCTTGTTAAAGGATTGTCTTTCTCTGCCTCGTTCACCTTTAGAACCACCACGACCCCTTCCTCTTCCTCCAGTTCTTCCTTCATTAGAAACTTTCAGAGCCTGCTCCTCTTCCTTGTGGCCCTTCATTCTCTGCTCATGGACCAGCAGACTGCTCTGGAGCTCATCAATCTATAGGGTGGTAATATTTTTTGACTCCTCAATGTAGCACACCACGTAATCGAATCTTGCAGTCATAGAACTAAGAATCTTTTAAACAATCACAATCTGGTCCATTTTCTCACTATGAGCCTTCATCTTGTTTGCAATAGCAAGGGTTCTTGCAAAATACTCATCCACTGTCTCCTCTACTTTCATTCCAAGAATTTTGAGTTCCTTCCTTAGAGCTTGCAGCTGTTCTCTCTTTACCTTTGTGGAACCCTGGTATTTCTGCCTCATTGAATCCTAAATATCTTTTCCAGTGTCTGTGTTGAGGATGGTCTCCATGGTGTTTCTATCTATGGCTTGAAACAGATAGTTTTTGACCTTCAAATCCTTTAACTTGCTTTCTTGTACAGTCTTTAGCCGTTCTTGACTTGCTCCTGCTTGGGATGTAGGGATTCCATTCTCCACCAAACCCCAATACTCTTTTGATCGAAGAAGATTTTCCACAAGCATTGCCCAATGGTTATAGTGACCATCGAACCTTAGAATCAAAGGCTGCACAAAGTTGTTTCCTTCAGCCATGTTCTTGTCACTCTATTCTCTTTTCTTTCTTTCTTGCTTTCTTTCTTTCTTTCTTTCTTTCTTTCTTTCTTTCTTTCTTTCTTTCTTTCTTTCACTCAAACAACAAAAATGTGAGGCCCCGTGAGGAGCTCCGATACAAGTTGTTGAGAATGCTAGTGTAAGTGAATAGCAAAACTTGAATATTATTGATGACTGAGATGGCTTTTATAGAAGCCCTTTACAACTCTATATCTACTAAACAATTGCAACTAACTACTAACAGTTTTAACTGCTAACTGAAACAACAAAGTAACTAATTAACTAACTGATCCTAACATTTTATGCAGTTCAATATCACCTTCCTTGGCCAGAGGTGCCTCCTCTTCTCATGTGGCATCCACCCAGTGCTACCACCGTTGTTAGGAATGATGAAATGTGATTACTCTACTTCGAGAGCAGAGAAGCCTCCTAAGAAAAGATAAAAAAAAAAGGAATATACTAATTTCTCATCGCTTCCCACTCCATAAGCCAATACAAGGTTATATAGTTGTATGTAATAACATAATTTAGTAATAAAGTAATACAAATTCACTTCATGCTGAGATTATTGCTATTATGACAGATATTGAATTGGCTTATGAGAAAGGTTGGAGGAAAATTTGGTTCGAATGTGATTCAGCTCTTGTTGTCGCTGCCTTTAAATCTAGTTCTTTAGTTCCTTGGAGGATAAGAAACCGTTGGAGAAATTGCCTTTCCCTTTTACATAGGATGAATTTTGTTGTTTCTCATATTTTTAGAGAAGGCAATTGTTGTGCAGATAGATTAGCAAATTATGGTATTCATTCAAATGGATTCACTTGGTGGGACTCTATTCCTATTTTTATCACGGAGGATTTCAACAGAGATAGGTTGAATCTTCCTAATTATAGGTTTAGGTTACTTTCACACATGGGTTTTGGTTGATGTTCCCCTATGTTTTCTTCTTTGTATCTCTTTATTTTATTATTTTTTGAATAAATTTAAGGTGTGCTGAAAATGATAGGTAGGCTCTATGGTGCCAACCTAGTTGGGATGGTAGAGTCTATTGTGATGCTTTTACATGCCTTAGCCTTTAGATAAAAAAAATAACAAAATGCTAACAAGTTTATTCTAGAATCTAGCTGAGTCACCACATCAGTCCATTTTTGGGCTTGGTAATTCTTTAGGCCTCCAGGATCGTATCATTAACTACCCCATCGAAACCAATCTTGTCTTCAAGGTTGTAAATATTTCTCCTAGAACAAATTTCCCAACTTGGAGCTCAATGGTCTAATTTCCAATTCTTTGGAAACCTCCTTGAAGCATGATGATTCTATAGCATCCCACTTGTGGTTTCCAACAACCTTAGCTTCAATTTTCCAAACCTTTCTCTATCATATACAAAGTTAAGCACACAGTGGAGTGCAGATGCTGGTAAATTTGGATCCTCTCCCAAAGTGATGTTGTTAAAATAGAAAGCAGCCAAATTATCAACAACAGATGCACGCTTTGATGAGATACTTGTATCCAAGACTTTAAGTCTAGACTCAAGGGACCCAACTATATGCATAAAGGTGTTTGTATCTGGGTTCAATATGAAAGTGATGTGGCTGTTGAACAAAACCTCCAAGAATGAAAAGTAAGCCCTCACTCCATTGTAAGGAGAAAAAATGTTCCATCGTATGATTGGCAACAATAAATTTCACTGTATCCCACTTAAGATGATCATGCAAGCCAAGAAGCTCAGATAACCGGGCATATAACTTGGAAGAATGCATGGTCTGATTTCCCACATAAGACTTTCGAAAATGATGAAAGAAAGCGAGAATGGTCCATTTTTATTTTTCTCTTATTTGGGTTAGGCCCAATAACTTAGAAAATGGACCTAAACTCATAAAATTCCACACAGTTTTTTTTCCTTTCTTCCAGAACTACCTTTGTCTCATCAATAAATTGGGCCCGACCTACTAGGTTAAATGTTGGAGTAAATTGATGTAATGCCCATCATGCCCTAGCCTCCTTCTTCCTCCCACATGTGTGACACCCGGGGGTTGACGAGGGCGGGGAGTGGTCACGTGCAAGAAGGCACGGACAAGGAGCGGCTCTTGGCAGGCTTCTAGGCAGAGGGGTACATGAATGAATCGATTGCACATAGGAATGAGAGGGATCCTGAGACTGTGTAGGTATGGGACTATACAGTAGAGGATGGCTTATATGAATTGATTGGTACTACCTATACCAACAAGATACATCTTCTTTTCTGAAGCCCATCACTTAAGAACTCCACAGTTAAACGTGCTTGACCTGGTATAAAGATTTGACTGACGCCAAGCGTAAACAACTCTACTCTGGTTCCCTCGAGGGGCTCGACGAATTCCCCAAGTCTTGGCCAAACACAAAAAAGATTAACCAATTAATCTCCAGATCAAGAATAGGAAAAGGAGATTATAAGAGGGATAACTACGTTACCTTTACTGACACTAGTGCGTGTGACTTCTCTCCAAAACGGACGCAATAACACCAAGAGCTTCAAAGAATTCAAAAGAAAGGGAAAAGGAGAGGTTTCTATCACACTAGAATTGCCAAACGTGTCAAAATGAGGGTTAACACTCGTAACCCTCTAAAACACTCCTATTTATAACATCAGACCCCAAGCACGGCCGTGCTCACCCTAAGCACGGGTGTGCTTAAAGAAGCACGGGGTCTACACTTTCCCCGCCAAACGCCCCATTTTCCGACACGGCCATCAAGAATAGGAAAAGGAGATTACAAGAGGGATAACTACGTTACCTTTACTAACACTAACGCATGTAGCTTCTCTCCAAAACGGACGCAAGAACACCAAGAGCTTCAAAGAATTCAAAAGAAAGGGAAAAGGAGATGTTCCTATCACACTAGGATTGCCAAAAGTGTCAAAATGACGGTTAACACTCGTAACCCTCTAAAACACTCCAATTTATAACATCAGACCCCGAGCATGGCCGTGCTCACCTCCGAGCACGGCCGTGCTCACCTTGAGCACGGGCATGCTTAAAGAAGCACGGGTCTACACTTTCCCCGCCAAACGCCCCATTTTCTGACACGGCCGTGCTCAATCACTCAGTCACTGAGCACGCCTTCGAGCATCGGTACCTGCTGCACATTAGCATGGCCATGCTCATTGAGACGCCCTGACGTCCCATTAAAGAAGCACGGGTCTACACTTTCCCCGCCAAACGCCCTATTTTCTGACACGGCCGTGCTCAATCACTCAGTCACTGAGCATGCCTTCGAGCATCGGTACCTGCTGCACATTAGCATGGCCATGCTCATTGAGACGCCCTGACGTCCCATTAAATAAAACTCATAATATTTAGGACCTAGGCATGTTATTATCGTTATGCGTATATGTTAAAAACGGCAAAAAAATTAAAACTTAAAATATAAACAACATAGATACTGACTGATAACAAAAATACATAAAAAGGGCTAAAGAAAAGATACCTCACCGCCTCTCGACACCCCATCCCCTCTCAAAATACATCAAAAGCCTCACAGATGCACCTACGTGAATAGCCCTGGCCTAGGTTATCACAGACGACTACCCCCGCTATAACACTGAGGTCTCGACGGGCCTGCCTCACCTCCACTGCCACTAGAAGATCTTCTATCTGTGGCGGATCTCTGAAACATCTGTCGGTACTCCCTGGCATCTCGGGATGATAGTCATCGGGAGGATACCCGGGAGGACTCTAACCCGGTGGCCCTAATATCGGGTGGTGTTGGGGCCTCAGGAACGGGCAACGAGTCACAGACTGGATCTACGGGATCCACACCCTCCGGAACTGGGGCAAGTCCAGGCTCTGGTGCCGGTGCAGGTGCAGATATGGGTCCTGGTACCAGGGCATCAAAAGGTACCATGTAGGGTCCTAGGGCCATCTCGAACATAGGCGGCATCGGTGGTACATGTCCATCGGGCTGCCCTATTGGGAAAGGAAAGGTCGTGCCGAAACGAAACATGCCAACAAAACCGATGGGCGTTCCCTGTCCAAGTCCCGTAGTGATGGACATAGGACCCGTATATACCGCGAAACGAGTGACCGGGTCCACAAGTTCCGGTCTAAGCACTCCACCTCACAGGTCCCCGAGAGGGGGAACCCTGGATCTTGAGTCATCCATGGGTGGTCCCAGTGCGCCATCTGCTCTGTCTGGGTCTGAGGATACAATATATATATATATATATATATATATATATATATATATATATATATATACACACACACACACACAACACACAACAAAAGAATGGGGATAAGAAACAATATAACGTCAAACGTGGAAAGGGTTTAGCAACATTTAATTCTATAACAGCACACAAACACTTATATATATATATGACACAATCATCCTCAATCCACATCTAGGATCTTTCCTCTACCCTCCATCACGATGCAATGCAAATGCTGTATGAATCATCTCATCAGGTATCGGCTATATCCGAATATCGACATCAATCGACACGTCCTAGAGTCCCCGGCGCACACCCTTATCCGTGGATGGAGGATGCCCATGCAAAGCAATGACACTATAGCTGCACAATTCGGTGCACACCTCTGAACCTTGATCAGGGTGCTCATGCAACGCATGAACTATAGCTGCAACTAAAATGAAATAATGTCTGGGACGGTCCGCCGTCAGCCTAACCCCGAGAATTCTCCCTCCGAGGAATAGGCCCCAACGACCATGTTTCAGGTCCACCAGACCATATTTAAGGACAACCATATACAGACCATGTTTCAGGTCGCTCCCTAGTGCCCTAACTGCTCATCATAATCTCATAGATAACCTCAATAATAAGCTCATCATCATCATATCACAATAATCATCTTGGTTAGGCACTACTATCACATATGGTATGAATTCCCCTGTACATCATCATGTCTCAACATAACTTATTACTCACTCAACCTCTAAGCCTAATTATTACACTTATCACATCATACCATCATGCCATCAAAATCATCATCATTATCATCATGTCATAAAATCATCATTACATTCATATCATCATTTCCAAAATAATAATCATTATCAAAATCAAATAAAGTAATAATAAAATTATAATATAACATATTCATAACATAATCACAACTCATAACATCATCATCCAGCAATTACCAACATCAGTTCAACCAGTCAAACAATCCAACCAGGCAATCATTAAATAATAAAATAATATATAATAAACGTAACGGCGATAAACGCACAATCTCAATATCATCACAGGTACCACTAAGTAGTCCCCAGCATGATATGGACATTGTCCATTACTCGCTATCATGTAGGCTTTAGGTCGCCCTACGCCATTATCGAATTAAACGTCACCGTGCCGTTTTCGACATTAAATAATTTCTTTCCCCCACCTGAAGAATGTACGACCTCGGAAACGCTACGAGATCACTCCTACTCGACTCCTCTTGAATCTGCCTCACACCGAACGAGATCCCCGAATCTCCGATATCCCACCTAAACATCACATTTTGAAAGGCACAAAATAAGAAACTCAAAATCTGCAGTAAACACCACAAGATCAGTCACTGTTTCGGCTCCATATCTCACAATCTAGACGTTTGTTTAAAAATTTGAACGGTGAGAATAAGAAAATATCTGTTGGAACCAAAATAATTTGGATTAAATAATCTCTAGGTTTTGATGTTAACAATGAGAATTAAATTTGTGTAGCAAAGTGTTAATGCTTTAAATCTAACAAGTGCCTTTAGTCTTAAAGAATCTCTGTTCTTATAAGCTAAAATGTTAAGTCTATTGTCCTTGCAAATCCGCGTCCATTTGTTTTATATTGAATATCTTATGCTGAAAGAGTGGTCGAGTGCACTCTATCAAGGATCTCCCTTTTAACTCAAGTGCCACGTCAGTGGACGAGCGCTTGAATGCTTTTAGTGGACGGAGAATTTTCTCTTGGTGTAGACGAGAGCTTCTCTCAAATAATAACCTTAGTCTGCTTTTGCCACGTCACTGGACGGAGACTTTAGATATCGCAAGTACTGGCAAGACCGATGTTTTATGTAGATGAAGTTTTGGTTGCCACGTCAGTGGACGGAGCCTTAAAACTCTTATTGCTTATCTTGCCTTTACTCTCGTTTGTTGGACGAAGATTTTCTTAAGCATTTATACCTATCTGAACCAAAGCGAATTTATTTCTTATGATTGATATTCATTTTATTTATAATGGTTCTTCTCTTTTTCTATCTTATTGCCTTGTTTCTTTGAGAGAGACATAGTACAAATAAGGACTTGCAAAAAGCAGAATAGTACAATGCAAAACGTTGTGTACCCTGTCACCTTTTACGCTGATATAGTTGGAACTTGTACAAAGGAGGCAAAACTGTTTTTCAAGCTGCTTTTGCTCAGAGGTGTGCTTTTACATGCAAGAATTTGTCTCACAGTACAAAGGCCTCGAGCCAGCTGAGTCTCAACGGATATTTACTGGGTTGACTCTATTACTAAACGGGAATTTCAAATACAACCGTTGATGATTCTGAAGAGAAGATCAAGGACCCTATAAATAGAAGACTAAAGCTTTTGAAGAAACAACTCTTGCGCATACAAAGAAATCTCAAGAAATCTCTTGCGAAGAAAATACTCTTTTATTCATTCAAAAAGCAAAAGTCTGTAATATTCTAGTTTGAATATTGCTATAATATTCATCTGATCTTAAACTTTCACATTCTCACATATAGTGAGTTAGAAGATCAAAGAAATCAAAACTCTTTATTAGAGGTAGAGCCTGAAGAGGCTTGGTAAGAAAGAAATACTTGTGAGCCTGGAGAGGTGTTGAATACTTGGTGTAATCTATTTGAAAATAGTGGAAAAATCCTTCAGGTAGAAGGGACTGGACGTAGCTCTTGGTTGGAAGAGAGTGAACCAGGATAAAACACCTTGTGTAAATCTTCTAATCCCTGATCTCTTTGGTTTTACGTGTTTATACTAACTGTGGGGATTTGAACTTGAATTTGTTAATCCTTCAAAAGACTCTTTTCTGTGTGCTTTATTCTGCCTCCTTATTTTTGTGTGAGAAAATCTTTTTGAAAAGGCTGTTTTCGAAAAATATTAACAAACACAATCCAACCCCCCTTCTTGTGTTTGCCTGTGTCAACTTCAATATCTTTCCTTTAACTCCTCCAAAATTTCAGCTCTATCCAACGGTGAATGTGCCTAGGATGAACCTTCCAAGGAGATTGGTCTGGAGTTACCCGAATTGAGCTTATCTCCTTCTTCTGAGTCAGATAACTCATACTCTGGGGATTTCTACGAAATTTCAACCGTTAGATATGAAATACTATCAACCCAGAACCTCCTTATGAAGTTTGAACAAGATCCAACGGTGGGAGAAGGTATGGTGAGAGATTTACAGAAATAGGATAGGATGAGTTTTTGTGTGTGAATGAGTGTGCAACTTGTTCTTTCCTTCACTTAACTATTCAAGCCAACACATGCAGAGGTGAGGTAACGAAATTGGCTAGGGAATTATGAATGAAATGAGTATGGAGGAGGAAATGAAGTCACTTTTGTGGTTTTACTTTTATATTAGATGAATTTAGGTAGGTAACAAGTGTTATACTTGCAAAGGGGTAGTGGGGATAGGTGTCATACATGCAAAAGGGGTAGTGGTGTGTGAAATGGCGCCACCATGGCCACCTTCCTCCTGGTCACGACACGTGTCACTGCGTGTTGTTCTGTCGGCACAACTGGGTGTTTTCTTCCGCATTTTCCTGTATAACCTACTGCTGGAATATTCTTCTGTATTATTTTAGGTCACTCCTAAGACCTATTGTACTCAGACCCGACCTAATTTAATATTCCGGCTCTCAATTCATTTATCGATCAACTAATCGCTCGATTTGCGTTTCTTTGCGTTCTAGACCCGTTTCAACTCTGATTTTCCTCAAACTTGAAATATAAGCTCACTAACACCTAAAGAGCATGATTAAGCCTTCAAACATGCTTAAACATTTCATTATACACTACTCCAGAAAAACGGGGTGTTACACTCATGTGCCAGGAAGGGACTTTTCACCATAAAATCCCACTTGACCCTATTTTAACATTCCTAAGGCACATTTCTATTAAGCTAAGCATAACATACAACTATCATTTAAAAAAAAAAAAAAAAAAACATAACATACAACTATACTTATCACATACAAACGTATAATGGCTTCTATACCAAAAACGGGGTGTTATAATAGGTCGTAGCCTTAGATAACGTTGCGTGGACACATTATCGTAGATGTATCTACAATAGCCCTTTAAAAGCACCATCTTTAGCTGTCCCATTTAATAGCGATATGATTGATAGCGCACAGAAGTGCTATCAAATGTAGAAAACACGCACTATATATTAAAGGTCATTTTTGGCGTACTTTAAATTGAAAAAATTAATTGAAAATATAATAAGAATATTATAAAAAGATTAAGCTTAATGAATTTTGCAATCCCTCCAAATAGAAGGTCGTTTTTTCCTATAATTGTTTATGTTAGGACTCGATGTGTGCACGTTTCAAACTTTTGGATATTGACCATGCTGATAGGTTTTTTTTTTTTTTCCCCTTCATAAAATGCTGATATGACAAAAGGAGTGTCTTGTCAGCAATTTCGCACCATTTTATTACAACATCACTTAATACTAATAGAAAGAGCATTACCAGAGAGACATTATCCTAAAGTATAAATTTTCCAATATCAAGTCATGACATTAAGGGGAATGACAACCCATTGTATCCGTGTTTATTGCTATTAAAAGTTTTATTTGTTATCATGTCATTGGTACGAAACCGTCATAAATAGCGACTAATCTCCCTCGAGGGACCTAGATGAAATTTAAGGGTTGCTCCCTCCCAACTATGTTTTCTCCATACACAAGAGTCTGGAGTCAAACCCCTGACCACTTGTTTAAGAGGGCCGAGCCTGTACCACTCGAACTAACCAGATGTTGGTACGAACCTTTTAAGTTTGTTTACAACTAATAGCATTAATTGCTACTTAAAAATGATTCATTACTTTGTAATGCTTCATTAATAGTTTTCTAAAATATTATATTCTGAATGAATTTTTATCATGTCTAATATTGTTTGATGGACCTTTCTTAAAATATGCATGAGCCAAATTTTGTATCTAAGCATCCAGACATAATGATAGGGTTGCTATTTCATTTGGATTAAAGCTCAAGAATGACCTGAGGAACATCAATGGCTAAACTATTTGAAGTTTACATCCCAAGAACAATGCATTATTTGGCTCAATGTTTAACCATATCAAAGACCTTTTAAATGCCTTGTTAATCAGTATTCTCTCGATGGTGCAACAATCATTCTTCTTTTTTATGCAGCTTAAAGATGTTAGTGTTGTTGCTACTGCTAATAATTAGTTTTAATTGTATTACCATTGTAGTTTTACTAGAATGACCATTAGAGAACAAAATGTAATAGAGAAGAAGTAGGGTCAAACTCTGAAAAAGAAGAATGAGGGTGAACTGGATAGTGGGCAAAAAAAACTTCATGAGAGGGCCAAAACTCTAGAGATACCAGTTATATGCATTTAGGATAGACACAAAATTGCAGCTTATTACTGTACCACAAATTCTATTGGATTGTGATCTATTATCTTTTAAGTACATTGTACTTGAAATATGTGTATTGGCTAAACCTATATTCAATGAATAAAGTACGTGTATACTGTAAATCACCATTTTGGTCCCTGAAATTGTAGGGCGGTGAGAAGTTGGTCCCTCACATTATGAAATATCCAAAAACATCCCCCAAATTGAAAAAATTCAATCATATTAATCTAATTTGGCGATGTTTTTCAATTTGAGGACCATAACGTAAAGAACGTTTTTCAAATTGGGAGACGTTTTTGCCTATTTCTTGATTGAGGGAGCATTGAAAAAAGTTTAGCGTTGCTCAAAAAGTGCAATGTGCAAGTATACACAATCGTAACAGGTAATAAAGAGTAAGTAAGAGATCGTTCCCACGAGGATTAGAATGCTGTAGCAATTATCAAAATTCAAATTAATTGTTCTTGGTAGTTAAGATTAAGGAATAACCAAATAGTGTGTGAAAGTGTTGATTTTCAAATATTAAAAAGGACAATATTAAAATGCACATTCCTGCTAGCTTAAGGACTTGAATGATTATTCCTAATCCATTCAACATCTACTAGTTTTCCAATTAGAGATGTTACCTTATCTCTTAACCAAATTCACTTAACTTCACTTTTCCAAGTTCAGCAAGCTCAAGTTCTACTTAAGATGGCCAAACTTAAATAAAACAACATATAAACACAGATTAAGAGAAAATGCAAAAGCAAATCATCACATAACATCAACTAAACATTCATTACAACTTCAGCATACCAGACGCTAGCAAATTAGCTCATAACGAGCTTACAAAATCTGGAAACAAAATAGAAAATGAAAGAAGAAGCCATTATAATGAGCGCACGAAAATGGAACAATGAAGAGGAAGAAGAAGACCCCTTGGCTGCTGCTTCTTTGGTCAAAAAATTAGGGAATGAGGTTTCAAAGGAGTGTCCCCTTTTTAGGGTTTTGCAAGGGCCTATTTTCTCTTTCCTACTTTTTGGGCTATTATAATACCGAAATAAAGACTTGGGCCCATTTCATTAACTGCACCAGCACAAAAAGCTTTTAGGGCAAACCCGCATGAAAGAGAAAGTGGTCTCGCTTTTGTCCTTTTCTGATAAGGAGTTCGCGCCCAGATGTTGCAGCATGCCTATAGCATTTTCCAGCAGCTTGTCTAAACTTCAACAAAAACCTAACAAAAAGCAAGAAACACATTAAGCATATTCCTAAACACTCAAAAATAGAAATTTCATGATATTTGATCAATGACACACAATACATTAAACTAAACGAAAACTCATAAACACACACACAAAACACTCAAAGATTACAAAAACTCAAGCTAATAAAGAGCAGATAACTCTCATTTCCAAGAGTCATCATTTAGCCCTATTCATTACTGTACCACTCGTACTTATATTGTCTTATTCTTTTTTACCTTTTTCTGTAGCAACATGGAGCTGGAAAAAAGAATGTTTAGTTTTATTTTAGCAAATAAATGGTACAAAAATAAATTCAAAATTAAAAAGAACTCTATAAATATTGAAATTGCTCAAGAAAAAGAAAAACCGTTCCTTCCATTACTCTCTATTGATTTAAGGCTTAATGAATTTTTTTGTTCCTACAAATATAGGGAATTTTGGTTTTGGTTGTTTGGTTTTGCTGCTATTAACTTTTAAAATTTTAGAATTAGTCTCTGCCATCAAGATGCACAGTTAAGTGTTGACGCGACTAAGAATTGGCCCGTGGAATTAAATATTTTTTTAATGCCAAGTGTCATTTAAAAAAATCTATAAAAAATTGGTTTTTGTCCATATATTTTTTCTTCCTTAGGTTTTGGTATTTGCAAGTTCAAAAGCATTGGAATTGGTCCTTGTCGTCAGTTCCCGTATGTTAAGTGCTGATGTGGCTAATGACGTGCCATATCAACATTGTCACATGAAATAAATTAATAATTTTGTATGTCACGGATTTAAAAATATTATTAATTTTTTTATATCACATGGCATGACGCTTCACGCAGTGATTCCATATGACACATGCTTGAGTTTTAACCCTCAGTGGCTTCTAGCACAAAAAGTCATTGATTGTTTTAACCTATCAAATCTCTCTACGTAGTAGAGTAATAATAATAATAATAATAATAATAAAATAACTATAAATTATTATAAAAATATAAATAGTGATTTTTTAATCCAACATGACATATTTATAATTTATTTTACATTAGTACTTAACATATGGGAACTAACGACATGGATCAATTCCAATGTTTTTGAACTTGCTATGATCAAAACCCAAGGAAGAAAAAATATAGGGACCAAAACGAAAATTTTTATATTTTAAAATTCCATGTGTCTTTAAAAATTATATTTAATATCACGTTGCAGTGCTGACGTGACAATCATTAGCTACGTCAACACTTAACGGTACATCTTGATGGTACGGACTAATTCCAAAATTTTAAAAGTTAAAAAATATCAAAACTAAACGAAAATAAGATAAGGACAGAAATGAAAAATTGATTAAGCCTTGATTTAAATACCTAATGAAAATTGATAAGTCAAACTAAATGTGTTTTAAAATGAAAAAAGTAACTATATATTTTAAACTGAATTAGTCACTTGTTTACCACTCGAATCAATCATGTAAGTATTTGGTCTAGCTTTTAAACTCTTCAAAAGCACATATGTACGTGTAGCTTATGAATGTAGGACGTGCTTTTAAGACCTGTTTGGATTGGCTTACAAACAGTTTATTTGGGCTTATCTACTGTCATAAGCACTTGTCAGAGTGTTTAAGAGAGCTTACGAAAACAACCTATGACATGTCTGTAAGCTGTTTTCAGCTTATTTTGATAAGCTCTCCGATATATCTTATGAAAACAGCTTATAGCTTATATGAAATCAGTTTACTATTTTTATTTATTTATTATAGAAATAAGTTATATATAAATGCTTATATAATAAACACTTATCTTATAACGTTTAATTAGGCCATTTTCCCTTCTGGGCCGTAGTTCCAAACAGGCAACATATGGTCGTACCGTGATAAAAAGTTGATTAAATCAAGAGATTAATAAAAAAACATTTCTTAAAATCTGCAGTCACGTGAGATGGACGTGAGTGAGTAATGATGAGATTGGATGTCAGAGTCAGAGGAATGACGTGATGGAGGAGGGACAAGTCATATTCACACAATTATGGCCATGGGTCTCCTTCTCCTACTCCTATACCCTGTTTGCTTTATGGCTACGGTCAAGTCGGGCCGGTACTGTACCGTTACTGCACCAACTAGCATCATTTGTATAACTGTACACTCAAGCTGCTAATTAATCTCCTGTGTTTTTAATTTTATGTTTGACTGGTTTTTAATGTCAATAATATTTTATTTTTCGTTTAAAATCATTCACGTTGAATAGAGTATAAGCATATTGTAAGAGAAAAGGAGTATGCACTGTTCAGCAGTATTCGGTTTTTTATGGTGCACTTGTCAGCAATATTCTTTTTTATTTTTTTTATTGAATTTATTTTCTCTTCATTCAATAAACGTTGGCTTCAATATTTCACAAATACCTTTTTTTAATAGATAAGTAATCATTCCTTTGGATTGTTTATACAAGCATCCTTGCTTAACTTTAAGCAACCAGCAATTAAGCTTCAATTAAGCTTTAATGTTAAAAATAGTTCTCTCACTCTCACATATAATGCTCTTTCTCTTACTATCATCTTTTGATTAATATTAACATAAACAAATAATTTCATACCCTAATCCATAATTTATTATGTTAATTTTTTTTTGCACTATCCAAACGAAATAGAGATTATCTTAAAATTACTTTTAAACAAATATATCCAAACAAAAATAGATTCTGATTATAATATATTTTTACAATAATCGATTATACATATCGATTATCAGCATAATTTATTTTTTCCAACTTTCCCAGACATACTCTAAATGTCTAATTTTGTCCCTATAAATAATTACATGGATACTTTTGACCATTGAAAAAAATAAATTAATTATTTGTTTCCTCAAATTTACAAATGTAAGAATTGTTAGTCTCGCAGACCAGTTCCAACATCCATTTATTTGCTAACGTATCACGTTAACCATTCTGTATGGTCCTGCTTAGCCTATGACAAATTTCCTTCCTGAAAAACAAAGAAAAATGAAAAAATATGCATAACTTTAAAACTTAAATACCTAAAAATTGAGCATGTTTTGAAACGTTTAATTTGTTTTACATCGTAAAAAATTATTATAATTCATGCAAGACGATCGACGTGCCAGACAAAATGATTAATGAAATATATAGACAAGTAAATGTATATTAAAAATTATACAAAAGAGTAACCTGTCTCACGTCTATAAATTATTTAAGGACCAAATAATTAAATTTTTTTATTTTAAGAATCAAAAGTGTGCATATAGTTATTTTTAGGACCTAAATGGAATTGAACTTTGATGAGTTGATGGCATTAACACTTTGTTTGGGTAGGAAGAGAAGTAGGGAGGAAAGAAGTAGGGAAGAGAGAAGTAGGAGAGAAGTAGGAGAGAATGAATAGAAAATGGATGGATTTTAAGGTTATTTGGATTGATAGAAATAGGAAAGAAGTAGAAGAGAAAGAAAAGTTAAGTTTTCTCTCCACTCGTTTGGTTGGATAGAAAAGTGAAAAGAAAGAAAATGAGTTTTCTTGTAATGACAATTTTGCCCCTAATATCATTTTATTGTAAAAAAAATTAAAATTCAACTTTAAATATATTTTTCCTAATTATTTTTTTAATTGTCTTCCAAACTTAAAATATTTAAAAAAAGTTTTGAAATATTAAAAGTTAAGAAACTGGAAAAAAAATTTAATAATAAAAAATGTTAAAAATAAAAGAAAAAAGAGACGTGAAAAAAAGTTGGAAAGAAAATTTGATTCAGAAATTTGAATTAGAGTTAGTGCTCATGGCTTGAGGAACACAGAGGGCTGCTTGCCTTTTACTTTTTCAGGAGATGGTATGCAGAGAATCGTGTGGGAGAAGAAGATGGTCAATAAGGTAATTTTAGACCATATACTCCCTCCTTCCCCAATTTTCTCTCCATTGGAGGAGAGATTTTATTTTCAGTGGGGCCCACTCGTTTTTTTCCCTCTCTTGCCCACTTCTTTCCCTTCCCAAACAGCAGAAAATCACTTTTCCACCCACTTTTCTCTCTTCCCTACTTCTCTCTTCTCAAAATCTATGGAAACAAACACAGTGTAAAAGAGGGGACGTGGATGTGGGCCTACTGAAAAGGGCGATAGGGACGTCGGGCAGCGTCTCAAGGAGACAATCTGCGCAGCAGCAATCATTTGTACGTAGGATCTTATATGGATTTCTCTCTAATCTATGACACTATTCTCTATTGGCAGTGTTTGGTTCTCTTCTCTGCCTATGCATGTGACAATGATTGTGATATTCAGACACAAATCAAAAGTATTTAATTAACTAATCGGCAAATACATGATTTGTGAATAATAGTGAAAGGAAAATTGTACTGCCTCGCGGCCGCGCCCTCAGCCTCAAGTGGTCCCAATGCAGCGCTTTGTCCGAATTATTGGAACTTGATTGATTTGTATTCACTCATTACTGCAATTGTACGTTAGCTCACTAATATACTAGGGCTGTGTTTACTAAAAATTAGCCTACAGTGTATAAGCTAAACCACAGTCAATATATATATATATATTCTCTTAAAAAAAAAAGTAAATATATTTTTTTAAGCAATGAAGCACACAAAAGCATCACACTAATATCTGGAATTTCAACTAGATTAGTACCACATCACCAATCATCTACATCACATCTCAAATTTATTTAAAAAAATAAAAAGAATACAAAAAATGTGGGGCATAGAATAATTTTTTTTGGGCACAATAACTAACAAGTATTTAATTGGTAGCATAGGGAATAAGCTAATTAATTTTTATATAAAAAATAAGCTAATTAATTGAATTCAAAGTATTTGAAAAAATTAATGGTTAAACTAAATATAAAATGATATATTTATATGTTTTCTTATATAATTTACATTTATATATGTTATTTATTTTAAATAATGATGACTTTAAATTTATTTTAAAGTATTCACCCTGTCAAAATATTTTTAATTAATTTAATTTTTTAATTATTTTTATTAAATACAATGATATAATAAAAATAAAACGACATGTTGATTTGATTTTTTTAATAAACTTAATTTTTTCAAGACTAAAATATATTTTCTATTAATTTTTATCCTAAACATATAAAGGATGATTAGGATTTTTTTATTAGGGATTTAAATTTTTATTTTATTTTTATTAAATAAAAATGAGACCCTAAAATAAAACAATATGTTGATATGATTTTTTTTTATAAAATTAATTTTTTTAAATACAAAATCTTATTTTCTATTACTTTTTATGCTAAATATATAAAGGAGGATTAGGATTTTGTTTTGTTAGGGATTTGAATTTGAATTTTCTATTTTATTTAAAAGTGAGAAAAAGATGAATTTAATTGAAATAGTAAGGTTAAAAATGATAAAAATAAGCCCTAAGCTCAAATGTTACTTGAAATAGCGTCTGAAAAAACACTATAAGCTAATGAGACAATGACGTTTACCAAACACGTCTTGTAGCTTATTCGCTACAAGCTAGCAGTTAGGCATTGTCAAACAAAACCTATATTGTCTAGGATCTGGATTGCCTAAAGTCACATTAATCATACAATCACACAGTCACTTAAATAAACACCTTATTTCCATCTGACCCTTCCTATTGTGCCACGTCCCTTGTTGCCTTTGAACTCATGAGAACCATGTCGTAGTACCCACCTCCCGTCGTTTCCCTCCAAGATCGATCTCCAACTTTCTTCATCACTCACCAAACGAGCAAATATGTTTGCCGCTGTCGTTCGTGCGTCGCCCACACAGCTCCGTTCTCCGACGTCATCCACGGCGCTAGATCTGTTCGCCGCCGTTCGCTCCAGCACTTGTTCTCCGCCACCGTCCATGCTTCCTGTGAACTCTATTTGTCCTCCAGATCTGTTCGTGCCTCCTTGCTCACGTTTGCCAAATCTGTAACACCCTGCTTTTTATATACGCTGTATTACCGTTGGCAATATAATTATTTATATTTTTATCTGAGACCAAGAAAATGATTTTGGATAAAACAAAATCATATTCATACACTCTATCTTATAGTAGAGGGTTACGGTAAAATTTTGGGTTGAAAATTTAGACGGAACTCGGTCTGCGTTTTTCACTGACAGTAAAATGTTACTGAACAGAAAATCTAATTTTGACCCGAGAACGAAACAATTTAGTTTTATATCATATTTCCAACGATATAGACTATTTTGAAATTATTACTCAAAAATATATTATCATACTTTTTACAGGCGAAATTTTAAAGAAAACACGCGTAAAACCTAAGTCGGGAAAACGACGAAGCCAGATACGGAACTGTAGAGACCTGCCAAGAGATCTGGACAACGAGTTATACATGATGACTCATGGCGGATGTTGTCATCCATGAGGTCACCATGTAATCATGACAAAAATAATATCTAGATATTTTATAAGGTTAAAGACTAAATTGCCCTTTGACTTTCCATGTAATTCCAACCTTGTCCTAAAATTTGTCGACCAAACTACCCTCCTCACTCACTCCATACACGACTCACATACTCCCCCTACACTTAGCAAAATTCTTCATCTTCATTCTAAGCATTTTACTCACAAAAACACAAAAACCTCCATTGTTTTTCTTGCAAGTATGATCATTTCTCAAAACTTTTCCTTCCAAGGTGAGGATTATCTTCCTTATCATCTTAGCTCTCTTAATCCTCAACTAATTTCTATTTTCATCAAGTATTTCTCAAATCTCAAGTTCTAGATCTAGTTTTTCAAAAATTCATGAAAAATTATAGAAAAATGTTTTAAGTGTTATGACACTTGAGCTTACCGCTCTAATACTTCTAGTTGTTAGATCTAGAAGCTTGAAGTCAAAATAAATTTCTAACCCTAATTTCTTAGCTTGGCCGTATCTATATATGTGTAGGCAAAATGAGTTTTTCTTCAATTTTTACTTGGTTGATGACTTGTATAAGCTAACTAAGGTCTCTAGGTTCTAGATCCAAGAGCATGAGAGCAAAAGAAATTTCTAGCCAATTTTTATTCCCTTGGCCGAAACCTTAACCAAGTGGTTGGATGAGTTTGGTTTCAAATTTTTGACTTGTAAAAATTGATCTATGTTAGTTAAGACTCTAGTAACTAGAATCCAAAAGATGGAATTGAGAAAATAACTATAGCCCTATTTTGGTGTCTTGGCCGAACCTAACCTAATGTTGAAAATTATGCTAACGGTGATAAACCTACAATCCCCAAATCCTCATTGGTACTACAGAGTAGTTTCCAATACGATTTTGGTTTTGTCGATTACTCAACCACTAGTAGGATTTAGGTCGCCCTAAACCATTATTATAAATTGTATGCTACTTATCCATTCCGAGATAGGATATTTCTTTCTCCCACCTGAGTTAACACCGGAATCACGAAATTGCTACTCCTCGTTACCACACCACAAGCTACCAAATCAACCTTCAACCAAATTAACATAAAAATACATTAATCAAACAAAATCCATCTATGGCAACACTAGGTTAGGGTTCCGCCAAGGGCATCAAAATAGGGCTAGGGTTCTTTTCTCAATTCCATCTTTTGGATCCTAGTTACTAGAGTCTTAAATAGCATGGATAAATTGTTACAAGTCCAAAAATTGAAACAAAACTCATCCAACCTACTTAGCTAGGGTTTCAGCCAAGAGGAAATAAGTCGAGGATGTATGATTTTATCACCATTGAACTGCTTGTGATGCGTTGGTTGTGATAAACTGTTTTACGTGATGTTTGGTAATACTTGACTATTTTATTATTATTTTACCATGTATAATCTGTTTTGTCTGATAACGTGAAATATATGTTAGTCCATGCTTAGTTGGCATATAGGCAATGATATATGCTATTCGGGAGATGTGTATGTGGGTGAAAGAATGAATTTAAATAAGAAGTGCCTAACCTTATTAAATAACATTTTATTTTGATGAGATTAATGACGGGATATAACTTGAGATATTTTACAAGATAGTGATGAGAGGTTAAGGCACTAGGGTATGACTCGATATACGTCGGTGAGACCATGTAGATGCATGAGAGAGATCACCGTCGTGTGAGTGGAACACATGAGTTCAGCATATCCATAGATATATCTGTAGCTTTTGCAAAGCAGCTCCATGTAGCTTCGGGATACTGTGGCTTTGGACCATTTATGGATACATGTGTGTGTGTATATATATATATGATAAAGGGGAGTGCTCACTCGGACTAACATTCCTATTATGATGGAGGTTGTGTGACAAGATCGTAGGGGTCACGCTAGCATAAAAGTTTAGTTACGTGAGAGTAAGGGTAGAGGATGATATCGTAATTTAAGGATGAATGTTATTTATATGTGATGAGTGTCTATGACTATTATTGTATTATATGCTAAGATTCCTTTCCACTTATGATGATAGAACTGTTTCTGATATGGACATGGATTCACAAAGCAAAGCATTGAAGACTCACATGGACCCATAACAAGGTCAGGACTAAGAAGAGTCCAAGATATCTACTTAGGGATAGGGCTTAGGACCTTTGTATAGAGTAGAATTCATGTAATAAAGTTAGGGATTAGGACCCTTGTATAGAGTAGAGTTCATGTAATAAAAGTGCTTATTCAAAAAGCACTTAGGACTAGTTTATGAATTGGGCCTATTAGGCCATAGCATAAGAGTAGGAGGCATTAGGCCCAAAACAAAGCTACTTGCACCTTAAGTAAGAGTAGCTTGCACTTCAAGTTAGATTAGCTTGCACCTTAAGTAGGATGAGCCTATAAATAGGCTTCATGTAAATCATTTTACAAGTTTGAATTCATTTGGAAGGTTTTCTCATACTTGAGATTTCTAGAGAGAGAGAGCTCTCCTCTCCTTGGTTCAAGAGTTGAACCCTTGATTCTTATCTTGAATTTCCATATTCAAGTGGTGAATCCTCCTTTGGCTTATCAAATTCAATCTTCTTCTCCAAGAAGAATGCATTTGTCGCGCCTTTCCCTTCATCTTCTTCCAATTCCATTTTCTACTTGGTTCTTTAATTCTTGCACTTTAAATTCTGCACTTTAATTCTTGTTCTTGTCATTTCAATTCATATATAATTATGCTCTTTTACTCCTTTTTGTTTCGCTTGATTCTCACTTGAGAATCAAGCTTCATTCTATTGTTCTAGTTTGTGTTTGATCTTGAATTCTTAGCACTTGAAATCAAAGAAAAATCCTCAAATGTTTAGTGATCAATCCTTGATTCTATCATGTAGATCCCTTGAGGAGGAAACTCTTGAGTGGAAAGAGACAAGAGAGAAATCATCTTGTAAAAGTCTACATTGAGTGATATACACGAGTGGCAATATTTGAGTGAATGGTGAGTGAGTGGTGAGGTCCTTGCAATATTCATGTGTGACATGTAATTCTTTTCTTTCACTTGTTCTTTAAGTGTATTTGTTCCTTGTTAGATTGTACTTAATTCTTTTGATTTTTGATGGTGTAATTGTTTTTATTGGTGTAATCTTCATTTGATTTGTGTAATTTTCAATTTGCTGGAATTTGTATTGTAATTTCACAAATTGTAAGTGCACCATGACTTCACTACATGAAGAAGACATTGAAGATTCTCCTCCATCATCACCAATAACAAGGAACTTGCATAGGAAGTTGGATAGAATGACAAGGAACATAGAAAGAGTGTTTGAAAGATTAGAAGTACTTGAGCACAAAAAAGGATCAAGGCATGACAACTCACATAGAGGCTCATCAAATTTGGAAGACAATGAACATAGACCTAGGTTTGATAGATGGAGACATAGACATGAACATAGAGGAAGAAGGAATGAGAAGCATGACAAGTTGCATAATGTGAAGGTGAAGATCCCTAGCTTCCATGAGAAGAGTGATCCCGATGTTTACTTGGAATGGGAGACCAACTTGGAGCACATATTCTCTTGCTACTACTATAGTGAAGAAAAGAAAGTAAAGGTAGCTAGTATAGGATTTCATGATTATGCTTTAATTTGGTGGGATCAATTGTGTAAAGAGAGAATAAGGTATAATGAGGAGCCAATTAGTACTTGGAGAGAAATGAAGAGGGTTTTGAGAAAAAGATATATGCCTTCAAGCTACACTAGAAACCTACAACACGCACTCAATGTTGAAGCACAAGTGAAGAGAAAGAACTCCTTCAAGAGGGAGGGTGACTCATGAAAACAACTTGAAGTTGTTGGTAAAAGTGGATCAAATTAAGGCCACATTTCCTAACTCTAAACCTTCCACTTCTACTCTTTCTATTCCTCCTATGTACCACAACAAAAATATTACTCTTGTACCCCTCTTTACAAATGAAATTAGTAAGGATCAAAAGAAAATGAGAGAGAAAAGGGAACTTGAGAGAAAAGCCAATAGTGACAAAGAAGAAAAGAAATAAATGCAAAAGAAAAGAATGTGCCACAAAATAATATGGAAAAAGCAATTGGCACAAGTGAGCAAAACTTTTGCGAAAACCATAAGGTTAAAGAACAAGATGGCAAAGAATGCATAGCTTTAAAGGAAAAAGAAGTAAAGAAAATACTTTTAGAAACCCATCCATTGTGTTTGCTTTACTCCAACAATTTTTGTAAGAAGTCTCTTCCATATTTTTCTTTACCTACTACCTCGGAGTTTTTTTGGATAAACTTCAAGTCACTTCTAAAGAAACTAAAGAAATTCAAAGGCTTGTGGTAATCTCCAATGATGCTATCTTGGTACATAGCAAGACACAAGAAAATCTTCTTGAACAATTAAAATGTGTTTTGTTATTACTTATGAAAGAAAAACCTTTTGCTAATCTTGAAAAATACACTTTTTGCATCACCAAAGTGGAATTTATGGGCTATGTTGAAAGTGTTAAAAGTGTGCATATTGATAAGGTTAAAAGTGAGGTAAAACATGCTTTCTTATTAGGGCAACCAATAAATGATTTTAAAACTAATGATGTTTGCTTGCCTACTAATACTTCAACTTTACCTATGTGCATTAAATCTACTTTGAAAATAAAAACATTGAAACTAATGCACATCCATCAAGTTTTCCATTCTTTGAGAGAACTACAACACAAATTCAATATCTTTCCACATATGTCTCTCAATAGTGGACAACCATTACCAAACAACCTCCAAGAGATTACACCTTAGAAAAATATTTGAAAGGGTTGTTAACAAAACTTGTTTTCAAAAATGTGGTTTTTGACCCGGGAGAATGGGTTGAGAATTACAACAATAATAAGGGAGTTGCCTTACCAAATAAGGGAGTTTTCCTTCCCAAAAACTTTTTTCTTTTAGGATCTTTATAAAAGAAAAAAAAAATAAAAAACCTAAACATCTTTTCTTTAATGTAGGGTTAAAATTCGGGACTAATTTTCGTCAAGAAGGAGGGGATGATATGGACATGGATTCACAAAGCAAAGGACCAAGCATTGAAGACTCACATGGACCCATAACAAGGTCTAGACTAAGGAGAGTCCAAGATATCTACTTAGGGATAGGGCTTAAGACCTTTGTATAGAGTAGAATTCATGTAACAAAGGTAGGGATTAGGACCCTTGTGTAGAGTAGAGTTCATGTAATAAAAGTGCTTATTCAAAAAGCACTTAGGATTAGTTTAGGAATTGGGCCTATTGGGCCATAGCATAAGAGTAGGAGGCATTAGGCCCAAAACAAAGCTACTTGCACCTTAAGTAAGAGTAGCTTGCACTTCAAGTTAGATTAGCTTGCATCTTAAGTAGGATGAGCCTATAAATAGGCTTTATGTAAATCATTTTACAAGTTTGAATTCATTTGGAAGGTTTTCTCATACTTGAGATTTCTAGAGAGAGAGAGTTGTCCTCTCCTTGGTTCAAGAGTTGAACCCTTAATTCTTATCTTGAATTTCCATATTCAAGTGGTGAATCCTCCTTTGGCTTATCAAATTCAATCTTCTTCTCCAAGAAGAATGCATTTGTGGCGCCTTTCCCTTCATCTTCTTCCTATTCCATTTTCTACTTGATTCTTTAATTCTTGCACTTTAAATTCTGAACTTTAATTCTTGTTCTTGTCATTTCAATTCATATATAATTATGTTCTTCTACTCTTTTTTGTTTCTCTTGATTCTCACTTGAGAATCAAGCTTCATTCTATTTTTCTAGTTTGAGTTTGATCTTGAATTCTTAGCACTTGAAATCAAAGAAAGATCCTAAAATGCTTAGTGATCTATATCCTAGATCAAGTCAGTTTCTTATCTCCTATGTTGTTGTATTGTATTTGTTTGGGTTATGTGATCTGATGTGAAGAACCTATAGAGGAGCCAGCTACTGAGGATCTGGATGTAACTCCGTATGAACCGGATGCAGGAGGACGAGCGGTGGATTCTAGTGGTAGAGTTTAGGTTAATGGCCATTACGTCTTTTGAGACGTTTTATTTTACTTTGTTTATTACAGTTTGTCTAAGTATGTACCTACAAGGGATCCTACTGATTGGATACCTTAGATAGTGTTTTGTATTGTGAAGGTTAGACATATGTGTGTATGTGTAATATAATTATGGTGTGGTGTTTTTAACTTTCAAAAGTTGGATATTTTTATAATTAAGTTTTTAATATTTACGTATTTCGGTGTATACGTTTAACGTTAATAACGCGATTAAGTTTTAATTAATGAAGTTTTAATTTAATGGCACAACAGGACACAACGGGGTGTCTCATTTGGTGGTATCAGAGAAGTTTGATTTTGTTCAGGCTGTGATGTTTAGGATGTTGTTACTAGCCGTGTCTAGTTGACTCCACATCGGATATTGACTATGCTTAGAAGTTGGGTATTATGTCCGTACTCAACGTGATAACAAACATTTATATGACATATAGTATTTATATTTCAATTTAATGTGGTATTATATGCCATACAAGTGGGAGCTCATGATTCCTTTTACAGGATCATGGGTCGAGGTAAAGGACGAGGTGGACGAGGTGGTGGTAGAGCCACAAATAGAGTTGCCATAGATGGCAATAGAGAGACTTTTTAGACTGGTGGAGGAGCATATCATGGAGTAAAGTCATCTGAGACTCTCCAGACCATCAGAGATCTTCCTACATCTATGATACAACAAACACAACAGAACGTGCGGATGCTCCAGATAATTATGGAGCAGTAGGGCCAGTTTAATTAGAGGCAGCAGAGGAGTAGAGGTCCGGTAGGATTTAGTGCTCAGAGGAGAGGTAGTGATTTCCAAAGAAGGCAGGGACCAGATATTAGACGTGTGCAGACTATTCAGACATCTGCACCCTTACCAGTTTCTTCAGTACGAGCCAGCAGCAGAGAGGCTTAATTTGTTTTAGATGCAGGGGATTGCATTATATGAGAGATTGCTGCGAGAGACGTGTTTGTTACATCTGTGGTAAACCAGATCACTTGGCTCGTGATTGTAGACAGTGGGCTATGCAGTAGCCGGTAGCTGCTGGTAGAGGAGACAGTGTTCAAAAAGGTGGAGCTGGAAGCAGAGTTCCAGCAGCAGGATCACAGGTGGCCAGACCTCAGGCCACTGGGAGAGTGTTTACCGTGAGAGGAGCTGAGTCCTCTCAATCTGCGGATCTTATACAAGGTATGTTTGATATCAGGTAGACTCTCGTCTGTATTATTTGACACAGGTGCTACACATTCATTTATTTTGTATGAATGTGTGGATCATTTACAGTTACTTGTTCTCAGTTACCTTATACCCTTACCGTATCTACTCAGACTAGTGATTCTTTGACTACCATGTCTGTTTGTTTACAGTGTCCCATAGTTGTTGAGAATAGGACATTTATGGTAGACCTTGTCTATTTGCCTATGCAACAAATAGACGTTATCCTTAGCATGGATTGGCTTTCGGCTAACCATGTAGTGTTAGATTATTTTAGTAAGACCTAGTCATCTTCATCGATGATGTTTCCGTTTACTCTGAGAGTCACGAGGAGCATGAGTAATATCTACGTCACGTGTTGCGGATCCTACGTGAGAAGATTTGTCACGAAGTTACCTAACTGCGAGTTTTGGCACGATGAGGTGGAATTCTTGGGAAATGTGATTACCAAAGAAAGATTTACCATCGATCTTGCAAAAGTGGAAACCGTGTTTTTGTGGGAATTTCTGAAGGCTGTGACGGAAATCCGTAAGTTTTGTTAGTTAGTCGGTTATTACCGAAGATTCATCAAGGATTTCTCGAAGATTATACCCTGTTGACTCAACTTATGAGGAAAGATCAACGCTTCGAGCGACCAGGAAATTGACTAAGTTGTCTGTGATTGTGCACAACTCAGAGGAGAATACAGGAAGCAACAACAAACCAGATTAATCCGTGTTTAGAAAGACCTTCGTGTTTGTTTGGAGTTGAAACAAGCCAATATGAATTTTCAACCTTGGACAAGTGTCTCATGATTAAGAAAATTCTTTACTTTACCATTCGATCCTTTATGAACTTGGGAATTGAAAATTGTCTCTCGAGTCCTTATGGTTGTATTAAACAATCGCAACAAATAATATTGTAAGTGTCGATCTGAATTTTCTGACTTTAAATTGAAATCTATTCGGACTCATATATTGATCATGCTAGTTCGTAGTTCAATTGACTCAAATGTATTTCTTTATATGTGAGAATTTGTGCTCACGTTTCTAAATAATCCTCAGTGAATTAGACATTTGAGTGGATTGATGGGATGGTATCCATTGGTTTACATCTTTTAGTATTTCGTCAAAAAATTTGTTATGACTGTTTCTTGAGTCATAATACAGATGAATTCTTGGTAACATAAATTTATTGATGAAACTTATTAGGCTAAAATACCTTTTTGGTCCTTTATCTTTTGGGTAAAATTCATTTTGGTCCTTTATCTTTAAAAAGATTCATTTTAGTCCTTTATATTTCAAAAGTGACCCAAAATGGTCCTTTCCGTCATCTCCTATCTAAACTCCGTTAGAAACTGGTGACGAAAAAGATTCATTTTAGTCCTTTATGTTTCAAAAGTGACCCAAAATGGTCCTTTCAAGGACCATTTTGGGTCACTTTTGAAACATAAAGGACTAAAATGAATCTTTTCAAAGATAAAGGACCAAAATGAATTTTACCCAAAAGATAAAGGACCAAAAAGGTATTTTAACCAACTTATTATGGTCACTTTTACTTTTGGTAGGTGTGATCCAGTCTGCAATTTTGTCAGACTGTTTTCCTTATAAAAATTGTCATTTTGTAAATTCCTTATATTAAAAAGGAATCCTCTTGATGTTAGGAATTGTCCATCTGGTGATTTCCCTGATTCACTAGAAGTTCTTATGGAAGGAGAAATTTAGTAGAGTCATATTTGTAAGAATGTCCCGGGCATTTTTACACTCACGAACCTATTGAAGAATCTTTTTACATAATAAATATTCTTGTATCTTTCCGGTTGACAAAATTCTTCTATATACCTTCTTGTGAGGGTAAGACCAAGAAATTGCTCTTCTTGAAAATTCCTTTCCATAATATTCAAGACCATGTCTTATTGTAGTTTGAAAGAACTTGTCACCTTTGATCAACTTTACCCTACATATTTTCCAAACGTCATTGATGTGTGACCTATCTCATAAGTCATGAGGATGGTTACTTGATTCATATCACAATACTAGAATTAGTTGAGTATAGTAAAAATATAGTGTGACGTTTGAGACATTCCTTGTTAAGATGATAGTACCACAATGAAAATTGTAGTTTATGGAAGGTTTACCGAAAACCATTAAGAATCGAGTTTTTTTTCGAGCAATCGTGAACTGGCGGACGAAGTTGACACCTTCCCTACCTATTAAAGAGTCACTACGCAGTGAGAAAGCGAAACCGAATTAGGTATCGAAGGACTGACTAGATGTCATGTAGTATTTTCCAACATCAATTCAAAGTTGAGACCTGAAAACTTACCTCACGTTTTTATAATGTCTGCATCAATACGTTAAAGACCAAGTTGAGATTGAGTTCAACTGATCACCCTCAACTCGATGGACGAGCAAGAAAAACGAGCTGATCCTTAGAAAGTTGGTTGGGAGTAAGTGTAGTATTTAACTACAATCATCCCTTTAGCAGGATAGACAAGAAGTCATGGGAGTTTTGTTGAGGTATAGTTGTGACTGGTATGATGTGAACCCTTAAGATCAATATCAGTGAGTGAGACAATTATTACAAATCAAATGTCGATCGAGGCAGAGTATCATTAAGGGATCTAGTGTAATGATCAATGTCCGTAGTTAAGATTAATTGTATGAGTTTGAAGAATTATAGGAAGGTGCCTATAGTAGTTTTATCCAAGCTGAATGTGAGCGGAAAAGAGGAGTTCTTGAGTAAAACTAAGTGGTTAGAAAAGTTCAAAATTTATGAGTTAGAAAATCCTATCCGACGTGATTTCTTTTGGTTTTAGTTGCATTAAGAGGTACAATAATGTTCTTTTGAGGATGAGATGTGTGATTCTGATATATCTTGGAGTGGTGAATTATAATCAAAAGGAACTAAGACTATGGTTGGATATCTTGGATAGGAACTGATGTTATGCTGTGAAAGAGATGTGAATCTTAGTTTAAATCTTGGTGTTAACAGTAAGAGTTAAAGATGTTGAAAAAAGATTTTTCTAACGGACTAGTATTGAAAGGAAAAGTGGTTAAGTTTTAATTATACCTTTCAAAGAAGATAGATTAAGGTGAAATGTTAAGGACAATGAACATAATGTAGTGGTGGATAGTCTCGAGGATAAATAGAACGATATAAGAATGAATTCCGTTATGAAGTTACCGATGTCACTTAGGGAGAAGACAGCGGTGGGAAATACAATGTAGGATCTTTAGATTAAAATACGATTACAAGATACTATCTAGTTTCGAGTCACGAAATTCCGAGGACGGAATTCTTTTCTAAGTGGGGTAGTAATGTAACACCCTGCATTTTATATACACTGTATTACCGATAAAGATATATTTATTTATATTTTTATCTGAGACTAAGAAAATGAATTTGGATAAAACAAAATCATTTTTATACTCTACCTTATGGTAGAGGGTTTCGGTAAAAATTTGGGTTTTGTTGCCTTAAAAACAAATGTCTTTAAGTGCAAGTATACACAACTCACAACAAGTAGTATAGGAAGTAAGTCAGATATCGCTCCCACGAGGATTATAATGCTGTAGCAAAATTCCAATTTAGACTATATGATCTAGTAGTTAGATTGGTAACAAAAATTGGTTGTGTGTGTAAGATAACTGTAAATTGAGCTTGAAAAAGTTAAAGCTTTAGAAAATGAAATGTAAATTGTGTTGTCAAATACGGGAAAAAAGCTCCAGGTATGCTCTTTCATAAATCCTGCTTAGCCTATGTTTGATTATGTTCATTAACTGCTTTCTATTCCTAGATTCATATTAATTACACCATCCTCGTAATAAGCATGTTCCAGTTAGTTTAGAGATTTGAATAACTATTCCTAGTCTATTCAACACTATTTAATTTTCCAATTAATGATTTAATCCCTTTCCTTTATCTCTTTCCACTTTACTTAATTCTTCCAAACCAAGTAAGCTTTATATTCAATTAAGTTGATCAATCTTAACCAAACAGCATTCAACACATAATAAAGGAAAATACAGAATCATAACATTGCATAAAAATCAGCTAAGCATTCATTAAAATAGCATACCTGAAGCTTAGAAAGTTTAGCTCATGTTGAGCTTACAATAAACGAAATATAAAAATGAGTAGAAGTTCATTACAATGGGGAGGAAAAATTAGAAAAGGCAGTAGCTTGGAGGTTGAAGAAGAGCTCGGCGCTGCTCTCTAGGTTAGGACAAAGGAGTGTGTCATCAATGTCTCCAAAAAAAAGTCCCTTCCTTTAGGGTTACCAACTTGGTTATATACCCCCACCCTCTTTCATCCATTTTGGGCCAACAAATAATATTATTAAATACAACCCTGGTCCATTTCCAAAAACGCAGGAGAGCTGATCCCTAGGCGTGTGGGCTCCACTTTTTCAGAGGTACCAGTGCCTGTGAGGAGAGAGAAAAGGTGTCCATGTCAGCTTTGTCTTCTAGTGCAGAGCTACTGAAATTTGGCTTTGCTGCAATAGTCAAGAACTCCGTACTTCATGCTTTAATCATGCTCCAGCAATTCTCTACTTGATCACGTAGAAAAATATGAGACAATGATGAAGCACAATAAGAGCAAATAACTGACATTCAAATGTTTCAGCACCACTACTTACAAGCTAGCAAAAGATTTACATAAATGCAAACTTGAACTTAGAAGACAACAACAATTAAGGGTATAAAGGTAATGAATAACTATTCTTTCAAAGAGTTATCACACCCCCAAACTTGAACCATTGCTTGTCCTCAAGTAATGCAAGAAAAACATGGCAACAAAACAATTTTGTCCCTTGAATGGCATACATGACTCCCCCAGATTCTTCATTCTTTTTATGACACATAATTCTACACTTGCAATCATAACAAAACATTCATCCTGTCATGCACACATCAACATTTTTTTCCACAAAATTGGTTTGTCTTTAGATTAACCTATGCTACAGCAAAGTCACTCAGAATAGTTGGTTCTGTTACTCACCGTATCATCAGAATTTAACTCTCAACACAAGCATACATCTCTGATTTAAGCTTCATAAGGATCACAATCAAAACAACACAACACTGCACTCAACAAGAGGTCTTTTATGGTTGTAAGGGGCCTTAGGACAGGTGAGCTTAATTTTTTTTGGATAAGTAGCTAATCACAAGGTAGAGCAAGAGGATGCTTTTCTATTCAGGTCTGCAATCCCAACTTTTAGTCTTTTAGCCATACTTTCCTTGCCTTACTAAATCCTCACATTATTACTTTTGTTGAGAACAAAGAACAAATTATTGTTAAACTTTCAGGTTTTTCATTATTCTTTGTTCTCATTTTTCAACATTTATGCATTTTTTTTTTTGAAAGATGGAAATGCAGCTTCACATTTTACATTTATGAGTTCCTTAATTCTTTGCTGCTTCGCCTTTTTAGTTTTTTCTTTATAACCTTGCTGCACAGCTGTTGCAGCACAGCACCCCCAAACTTAAGTTGGTGCTTGTCCTCAAGCCACCCCCAAACTTATCTCAGAACATAGCCACAAAAAGCATCCTTAAGCTCTACCTATTCAGGTAATATTTGTTTTTCCAGTTAAGGACTTGTAATGTGCTAGTTATCACAATAAAAGGGTTAAGGCTCAAAGGGGAAACACTATGGACATACAGAGTAAAAAGGTTGGCTGTTTAAGCTCTATCTAAAATAAAAACAAAGCAAGAAAATGCATCAAGCATAAAGTGTATGCAATCCTATGTGTTCAGATCAAACAGAATCAAATCAAGCCTTACAGAAAATACATGAGGTGAAGCATATGTGCAGTGTAGTTTTGTCACTCAAGCTCACATTTATCTATTCATGCTGCAGTATAAGTGTCCTCATAGCTAAACCAGTGTTGCAGCAAGGTTAATATTGCATAGTTAAGTCAGAGTGTTAAGTTATTTTCAAGTGTTTTATTCAAAGAGTCTTGATTGAACACAGCAAAACGATCAGAGGCAACTTCCATTTAATCATTAATCTTATGGAATCTGAGGGGTGGGGAACATGCATAGCCATTCATCAGACGTATTTTAAAACTTTGTCCCTAGTGGCCCTACAAACAGTCAGACAGAAAAGGTCCTAGTGACCACTACTTGCATAAATTAAAAACATAGTTCTAGTAATGAGGTGGAGGGCTCAGAAATGCATCCTGTTGTGGGATGCTGCAGCTCTGCTAGGGCTCTGTTTCAAGCCTGTGGTGCTTTGACACGTGAACCCCTCCTGGTACCCCCACTCTTGGTGGAAGGTGCCTTTCGTGCTATTGTTCTAGTGACCTGGACTTTTTCTTCTCCTTCGTCATTTTCATCCACTTCCTCTCCTTCAGCATCCTCCTCCTCAGTCTGTTCTTCAGCTTCCTTCTCTTCCTCTGCTTGTTTAGTATGCTCAACCTTATCTACTGCAGCATCTACTTCATTGGCATCACGCTGTGCTGCAACCTTTTTCCAGTTTAATCTTTGCTGCAACAGAGAGTACATCAAGCTTTGGCTTCTTGGAGAGAGGAAGGATTCGTTCATCTTCATCCTCCTCTTCTCCCTCAGTTGAGGCATATTCAGCAACAATCTGCATTATAGTGCTCCTCCTTCCAGCAATACTCTTGAATTTCTTAGCTTGCTTGGAGGCCCGAGGAGCAGCCTTTGCTACAACAGTGGCAGGGAGAGGAGCTTCTTCTGATGCTACAGCACGTGGTCTTATTGCACTCCCCTGGTCTTGCTGGGGGATTTTAGGAGTTGGCTCTTTCTTTTTGGCCTTAGGGGCCACAATAATATCTTGCTGCTGGGATGGAGGAATACCCAGCCACTCCTTGTCAGATGAAGGGCTATTGGCAGGTGTGATGTTGATGTTAATCTCAGGGTTTTCAGGTTTAGGATTTTGGACAGCTTTCTCAGATGGGACTTGGTTATCTTCTTCAATTGGTGGTAGCAGTTCTCTTGGAAATTGGGAAATGGGGGTCTCTAGCTTCCAGCTATTGAGCTTCATCGTTTGTTTCTCCCATTGGAGTTTCACAAAGCAGAATTCCCAGAAGGTTTTCTTCTGCTGCACTCGTTACTGCAGCATGTCTGTGAGTTGGTCCAGCTTTTGCTCTAGCATCCCAAAGCGATCCTGTTGCTCTGGGGTGCCTGCTCTGGGTGGTTTACTTGCACTTGCATAAGTTTTGTCAGAGTTGGAGTACATTCTCAGGATACAGGTCATGTTAATAGGCCCTGAGTTTTTCTCTAGCCCCTCTCCAGGATTATACTCCACACCTTGCTCTAGGCAGAGGCCATGAACAAGCAGGGAAAGATCAGGTTTCCTTTCTTTTTCATTGCACAAGAGGAGATCTGGTCCTTGATCATCTCCCCCATATTGATTTTCTTCTTCTTCATATGCAGTGCAGAAGGACTAAGTGTTCCTTCTCCATTGTTTCAATATGCGAAGTTGGGGAAAGAAAGTGTCTGAGGAAGTGATACCAGATCTTCGCTAAAGGCTACAACATAGGCCTGGGAAGCTTCAGCTGACCCTCAGGCTGCTGGATCCATTCTGCTCCAGCAACAGCTTAGTCCTTTTTGATTTGCTGCAGCTTTTTGTCTTTTATCTTCTTCAAGATTTTTTGGTATTCATCCTCCACATCCTCTAGCCCCAAGTGCAGATTGATTGTTCCAGTAGAGAAGGAGACGTTTCCACCCTGTATCACCACAAAAGTTTGGGCTTCTGAACCTATGTTGGCGTAGACCTCTCTCACCAACTGGGTACAGTAACAATCAGGGTGTTCAGCAAAGGTCTTCCAGCTGTGGGCCTCTATGACCTCTACCAGTTCAGGCAGTATTCCCCAGTTTACTCCCTTCCCGTACTTGATTCCTTTCTTTGGATGCAGGTTGCGGCTTAGGGTTTCAGTTTCAAATTTCTCTCGGGCCTTAGCGCTGGTCCAAGAGGTGTGTTGATCCTTCTCTGTACCCTAGGTGGGTGTGGGTGTGGGTGTCTTGGTGGCACGACGCTTTACACGGCCTCCTTTTTTGGTGGTCATGGTGGTGGGGTTGGGTGAGGCTAAAGAAGAAGTGGGAGCGTTTAGGGTTGTGGGGTAGAGAAGTGTGGTTTCAGAGTGTGTAGTGGGTGAGTGAAGGAGGGAGGCTATTTAATGTGTCAGGGTAGGGTGTGAGTTGGTTAATTAGGGAGGTGAGGTTTGGGAAAGAATGCAATAAAGTGGGAGAGAGAGTGGGGCTGTACGGTTGGTTGAGTTTGTATGGGAGCCCATGATCTTCTCTCTCCACATCCCACTATTTAATTCAATTTCAAAAACTATCCAACTGACTTCATTCACAACAGACAAAAATGTGCTGGCCCCCACCTTGTACCTATGTCAGGTATTGGTCCTTATCCGCAATTGTCATAGACTGCACTCAGAATTTGGGAGCATGATGTAGCATTGCCCCACAGCAAACCAGTTTCCTTTTCATGCTATAGCCTGAACTCACTTCTTTCCTCCTTTACTTCCTAATTATTCACTTCTTGGCCTTGTCATATACAAACACAATTAAAGGCTAATTGAATTTATTGATGGGCTGCCTCCCATGAGCGCTTGGTTTTTAAGGTCCTCAGCCATACCATGTTGCAGCATTATTCAGTGTCATCAAGAGTGGTGGTAACCTTCATTCTATCTAAAGGTTCACCAAAATAGTGCTTGATTATTTGTCCATTAACTTTGAATTGTCTGCCATTCTCTGTATCTAGAAAATCCACAGCTCCATGTGGATAGACTTTCATAATTTTGAATGGGCCAGACAACATTGATTTAAGCTTGCCTGGGAAGAGCCTTAGCCTTGAGTTGAATAACAGGACTTGTTCTCCTTCATGAAATGATCTGCGATGGATCCTTTTGTCATGCCAAGCTTGGGTTTTTGCCGTAAGCTTCAGCATTTTCATAGGAAAACAGCCTGTGTTCTTCCAGTTCATTAAGCTGCAGCAAACGAGCTGCTCCAGTAGACTGAAGATCAAAGTTCAGTTTTTTAACTGCCCAAAAAGCTTTGTGCTTTAATTCCAAGGGAAAATGGCAAGCCTTCCCATACACCAGTTTTTATGGGGACATTCCTAAGGGAGTCTTGAATGCAGTTCTATATGCCCACAAGGCTTCATCCAGATGTGTGGACCAATCTTTCCTTGTGGGATTAACCATTTTTTCCAAGATTCTTTTGATTTCCCTGTTAGACAACTCAGCCTGCCCATTAGTCTGGGGATGGTAGGCAGTGGTTACCTTATGTTTAACTCCATATTACGCAAGTAGTTTGGATAATACTTGATTGCAAAAATAGGTTCCTTCATCACTCATGATAGCTCTAGGGGTGCCAAATCTAGAAAAAAATATTTTTTTGTAAGAACTTTGTCACCACCCTAGCATCATTTTTTATTGTAGCCACAACCTCCACCCATTTAGACACATAATCAACAGCTACTAGAATATAGAGGTTGCCAAAGGAAGGGGGAAATGGTCCAATAAAGTCAATACCCCACACATCAAAAAGTTCAATTTCTAAAATAGTGTTCAGGGACATTTCATTTTTGTTAGACAGAATCCCTATCCTTTGGCACCTATCACAATATTTAACAAATTCACGTGCATCTTTAAATAAGGTAGGCCAGAATAAACCTGATTGGAGAACCTTGGCAACAGTTCTCATGCCATCAAAGTGTCCACCATATGCTGAAGCATAGCACTGGGTCAGTATATCCTAGAACTCTTCATCTGCAGCACATCTTCTATTCAAATTATCTGGACATATCTTGTAGAGGTATGGTTCATCCCAGACATAATTGTTTTGCTTGATGAAAGAATCTCCTCTTTTGCTGTGATGTCTAGGGGAACCACACCACTAGCCAAAAAGTTCACCAAGTCAGCATACCATGGTGCGGTAGCATCTTGCATTGCTAGCAGTTGTTCATCAGGGGAAGATTCATCAATGGCTATTCCCTTTGCTGCAACATCTTCTAGTAACCTTGAGAGATGATATACTACTTGGTTCTCCACTCCCTTCTTTTCTCTGATTTCTAAGTCAAATTCTTGTAGCAGCAGCACCCACCTTATGAGCCTTGGTTTAGCATCCTATGGCTGAGTGGTCAGTGTAGACTACTACTTTTGTACCAACAAGTGGGATCTAAACTTCTCAAAGGCAAATACCATAGCTAGCAGCTCCTTTTCAGTGATAGTATAATTGATTTGAGCATTTATCAAGGACTTACTTGCATAGTAAACAGGGTGAAATACCTTGTTATACCTTTGTCCCAGGACTGCTCCCACTGTAAAATCACTTGCATCACACATGAGCTCAAAAGGTTTCTCCCAATCAGGTGGAACTATGATAGGTGCAGTGATGAGATCCTTTTTTAGAAGCTCAAATGCTTTCAAGCATTCAGCTGTGAATTCAAAGGTCCTATCATGCTCCAGCAACTGACACTGGCTTTGAGATCTTGGAAAAATCCTTGATAAACCTTCTGTAAAAACCAGTGTGGCCAAGGAAGCTTCTTATGCCCTTCATTGATGTGGGAGGGGGCAGCTTTTCAATAGCTTCAATCTTTGCCTTATCCACTTCAATGCCATTTATGGAGATTCTATGACCAAGCACAATCCCTTCTGTCACCATGAAGTGGCATTTCTCCCAGTTCAGCACCAAATTGGTTTCCTCACATCTAACCAAAATTTGCTCTAGATTCACCAAACAGTTCTGGAAAGTTTCTCCAAACACAGAGAAATCATCCACGAAAACTTCCATTGATTTCTCAATCAAGTCAGAGAAAATTACCATCATACATCTCTGGAAGGTTGCTAGAGCATTGTATAGTCCAAATGGTATCCTTCTGAAAGCAAAGGTGCCATAAGGACAAGTGAAAGTTCTTTTCTCCTGTTCCTCTGGTGCTATTGTAATCTGATTGTATCCAGAATAACCATCAATGAAGCAATAGAAATCTTTTCCAGCCAATCTATCCAGCATTTGATCGATAAATGACAAGGGAAAGTATCTTTTCTATTTGCCTTATTCAGCTTCCTGTAATCCATGCAAATCCTCCAACCAGTTATAGTTCTTGTTGGAATGATTTCATCTTTTTCATTTATAATAACAGTTACACCCCTTTCTTAGGCACACACTGGATGGGACCCACCCACACACTATCTGAGATGGGGTAGATGATGCCAGCATCCAGCCACTTGATGACCTCTTTTTTAACCACTTCCTTTATGATTGGATTCAGTCTCCTTTGGCTCTCAATGATATTCTTTGAATTGTCTTCCAAAAGGATCCGATGCATGCAAATAGAGGGATTGATTCCCTTAATATCTGCCATTTGCCATCCTATAGCCTTTTTGCGCCTCTTTAAAACTGCTAGCAAATATTCCTCTTGAGGACAGGTTAGTGAGGCAGAAATTATCACAGGTAGTGTATCATTATCACCAAGATATGAATATTTCAAATAGGTTGGCAATTTTTTCAATTCTAAGTTGGGAGGTTCAATAATAGAAGGAATATTATCCTTAAAAGTACCGTCAGTTACCTCCAATGGCTCATATTTCCTGGACCATACATGTTAAGCTACCTTGCTGTCCTAGAATTTCACCGCTTCCTTATCAGATGAGTTATCAGCCTCTACTGATGATGCAGCATTGCCATAATTAGATTGACTCTTCATGAAATGTTGTTGCACCAGCTCATCAAATGACTGTATGTAAGAGCACTCTTGCATCTCTTCATCTGGGTACGTAAGGGCATTGAAAACATTGAATGTGACCTGCTGATCATTAACCCTCATTGTGAGTTCTCCTTTCTGCACATCAATCATAGTTTTCCCTGTTGCTAAAAATGGTCTCCCAAGAATGATAGGGACTTCCCTCTCTGCCTCAAAATCCAAGATAATAAAGTCCACAGGGAATACAAGTTTGTCAACTCTGATCAGAACATCTTCAATCTTTCCCTCTGGATAAGCAATAGATCTGTCTGCCAATTGAAGGGTAATAGAAGTAAGACGAACCTCTCCAATTCCCAACTTTCTGAAAATTGACATTGGCATAAGGTTGATGCTTGCTCCTAAGTCACATAGAGCTTTGCCACAGTAAGTATCTCTAATGGAGCAAGGTATGGTGAAACTTCCAGGATCTGTCATCTTTTGTGGGACTTTGTTCTACAGCATCATACTGCATTCCTCAGTCATGGCCACTGTTTCAAACTCTCCCAATCTCCTCTTCTTAGTTAGCACATCCTTCATGAACTTTGTATAATTAGGCATTTGTTGCAAAGCCTCCACCAAGGGTATGTTGACATGAAGTTGCTTCAACACATCCAAAATCTTATTGAACTAATTCTCTTGATGGATCTTCTTTAATCTCTGAGGAAAATAGGGAGGAGGTCTTTCTGGAATCAGTTTAGGTATAGTATGTGACGTTGCAGCACTAGGTATTTTCTCAGCAACTGCAGGCTGTTCTGTTGCAGTATCTTCACTTACTACTATCTTCTCAGGTTCTGCCTTCTTCACCTCTGTTTTCTTCTTTGGTTCAGCAACCTCTACATCTTTCCCACTCCTCAAGCGGATGACCTTACACTGCTCATTTCCTCCTCTAGAACTTGAGGCCTTAGGATTTTCAGTTGTTACAAGTAATGTACCAATCTGCCTTGAGTTGAGTACATTAGCAAGTTGTCCCACCTGAGTTTCCATATTTCTCATTCCAGCTTTAGTCACTATCATAAATGCCTTCAGAACATATTCTAAAGATGGTTCTGGAGCATTCTGTTGAACTTGTGGTTGTTGCTGTGGTTGTTGTTGTCCAGGTTGTTGCTGCTGATTGTATCTAGAATGTGGATTCAGAATGTTATTTAATTTGAGTATGAAATATTAGGGTGCTGCTTCCACCCTGCATTGTAGGCATTGTTGTATGAACTGTTTCCTCTGTTGTTGTTTCCTACATAGTTAACCGAGGTAGGGTTTGCAGAACAATTTTCAAAAAAGTGCTCTCCACCACAATATACACAGGAAACAGAATCTGCATTATAGATCTGCTCTTGCACCACTGCTTCAGTCTTGATAGGTGGAGCCACAGAATTGCCCTGATTCCCCATAGTCATTACTTTTACCAAATTGGTCAAGGCAAGCATCTGTGCAGATAATGCAGATGCTTCATTCACTTCATAAGCTCCTGCTACAGCATTGACTTTGCCAGGAGCAAGTCTAGTTGTTGGCCACTGATAACTGTTAGCAGAAATGCTCTCGATCCGAGCATGGGCTTCATTGTAAGATTTAGTGAGCAAGCTACCTCCAGCCGAGGCATTCGGCATCATCCTTGAACCAGGTAAGACACCATTGTAGAAGTGTTCCATCTGGATACAGATTGGAATACCATGGTGAGGACACTTCTTCAACAGTTGTTTGAATCTCTCCCAAGCTTCAAATAATAGCTCATCTTCTTGCTGCTTGAAGGAGGTGATTTCAGTTCTCATCTTTGCATTCATTATAGGTGGAAAGAATTTGATTAAGGACTTCACAGCCAATTTGTTCCAAGTGTCAATTGAATTTGCCTCCAAGGAGAATGGGAACAGTCTCAGTCTGAATGCATCATCAGTGATGCCTGGGATCTTGAAGTTACTTGCTACATCCAGGAATTGTTTCAGATGCAGGTGATGGTCCTCTGTTGCAGCCACATTGAATTGTCCCATAGCTTGTAGCATCTGGAACATGACTGGTTTGAACTCAAACTGAGGTGCATTAATTGGAGTCCTCACTATCCTAGTAGTCATTGCTTCAGGATCAAATAATGCATGCCCTCGGATAGCACAGTTTTTGTCATTGGCCATAGCCATGCTGTCCTGCTGCTCTTCTTCAGCCATTTCTGAGCTAGCAGCAGATGGTGATTAAGTAGAAGTTGATGTGGAATTGGTTGGAGTACTCAACACCAACTCAGGTAAGGACTGAGTAGTTTGGCATCTTCTGAGCCTCCTAAATGTCCTTTCAATCTCTGGGTCAAGTCTGTAATCAGGTGATAGGAACCTGTACATGCAGTTTCAGTACCTAATGCTACAACAAATCACCCAGAGTATTAGATATTCTAACTACAGAACTAATAATCTAAAAATAGAATTTTAACACCATTAAAAATCCTCGGCAACGGTGCCAAAAACTTGTTGCCTAAAATACATGTCTTTAAGCTTGTGCAAGTATACAATCACAGCAAGTAGTATAGAAAGTAAGTCAGATATCGTTCCCACGAGGATTATAATGCTATAACAAAATTCCAATTTAGACTATATGATCTAGTAGTTAGACTGGAAACAAAAATTGGTTGTGTGTGTACAAAATAAGTGTAAATTAAGCTTGAAAAAGTTAAAGCTTTAGAAATTGAAATGTAAAAGAGTTGTGTTGTCAAATATAGGAAAATAGCTCTAGGTATGCTCTTTCATAAATCCTGCTTAGCCTATGTTATGCTCTACGTATGCTCCAGCATTCAACTTCAGGAAGTAAAGATATGTTTTCCAACACTTAAGGATGAGGTTCATTAACTGCTTTCTATTCCTAGATTCAGATTAATTACACCATCCTCTTAACAAGCATGTTCCAGTTAGTTTAGGGACTTGAATAACTATTCCTAGTCTATTCAACACCATTTAATTTTTCAATTAATGATTTATTCCCTATCCTTTATCTCTTTCCACTTTACTCAATTCTTCCAAACCAAGTAAGCTTTATATTCAATTAAGTTGATCAATCTTAACCAAACAACATTCAACGCATAATAAAGGCAAATGCAGAATCATAACATTGCATAAAAATTAGCTAAGCATTCATTAAAATAGCATTCCTAAAGCTTGGAAAGTTTAGCTCATGTTGAGCTTACAATAAACGAAATATAAAAATAAGTAGAAGTTCATTACAATGGGGAGGAAAAATTAGAAAAGGCAGTAGCTTGGAGGTTGAAGAAGAGCTCGGAGCTGCTCTCTAGGTCAGGACAAAGGAATGTGTCATCAATGTGTCCAAAAAAAGTCCCTTCCTTTTGGGTTACCAACTTGGTTATATACCCCCACTCTCTTTTACTCATTTTGGGCCAACAAATAACATTATTAAATACAACCCTGGCCCATTTCCAAAAACGCAGGAGAGCGGATCCCTAGGCGCGTGGGCTCCACTTTTTCAGAGGTACCAACGCCTGTGAGGAGAGAGAAAAAGTGTCCATGTCAGCTTTGTCTTCTATTGCATAGCTACTGAAATTTGGCTTTGATGAAACAGTCAAGAAGTCCATACTTCATGCTTTAATCATGCTCCAGCAATTCTCTGCTTGAGCATGTAGAAAAAATGAGACAATGATGAAGCACAAGAAGAGCAAAACACTGACATTCAAATGTTTCAGCACCACTACTTACAACCTAGCAAAAGATTTACATAAATGCAAACTTCAACTTAGAAGACAACAACAATTAAGGGTAAAAAGGTAATGAATAACTCTTCTTTCAAAGAGTTATCAGGTTTAAAATTCAGACGGAATCCGGCCATCATTTTCATTGACAGGAAAATTTTGCTGAGCAGAAAACCTAATTTTGACCCTAGAACGAAACAGTTTAGTTTTAAATCATATTTTTAACGATATAGGCTATTTTGAAATATTCGCTCAAAAATAAATTATTATACTTTTTACGGGCGAATTTCTAAAGAAAACGTGCGAGAGATCTTAAATCCGGTAAACGACGGAGTTGGGAACGGATCTGCAGAGATAGGGCTGGACACCGGAAGGAGGTGCACTTGCCACCTAGGATGGTGAGTCATGGGGTGAGTCACCACCATGACTCACCATGTAATAATGGTAGGAGAAAATAAATGCTAACCTCCTTAAACCAATGACCAAATTGCCCTTGAACTTTATTTGTATTTCCAACTTTGTCCAAGCATTTTGGGACCAAATTGCCCTCATTACACGGCATCCCCTCCCATTGAATCACTTGGACACGTCATTTTATTCATTTCATCAAGTTCTTCATTTTCTTACTCCAAAATACTCTAAGACTCCATTCTTGAAAAACTTACATTTTTGATCAAATTTCTTCAAGTTCTTCATCATCTAGAGGTATAGCCTCCTTCTCCATGATCTATTCTTCCATTCCCCTCTTGAAAATGGTTGATTTCATTAAGTCTTTCTCACGATCAAGTTTCATGCTCTTTTCTTTAGAAATTCATGAAAAATCATAGAAAAATGTTTTAAGTGTTATGACACTTGATCTTACCTCTCTAATACCTCTATTTGTTAGATCTAGAAGCTTGATATCAAAAGAAATTCCTAACCCTATTTTTACCTCTTGGCCGAATCTATGTATAAATGGGTCAAATGATTTTTCTTCAATTTTTAACTTGGATGATGATTGTTTTAAGCTATCTAGGACCTCTAGATTCTATACCCAAAAGCATGTGAGCAAAAGAAATCTCTAGCCAACTTATTTCCTCTTGGCTGAAACCCTAACTAAGTGGGTTGGATGAGTTTTGTTTCAATTTTTGGACTTGTAACAATTTATCCATGCTAATTAAGACTCTAGTAACTAGGATCCCAAAGATGGAATTGAGAAAAGAACCCTAGCCCTATATTGATGTCCTTAGTCGAACCCTAACCTAGTGTTGCCATAGATGGATTTTGTTTGATTAATGTATTTTTATGTTAATTTGGTTGAAGGTTGATTTGGTAGCTTGTGGTGTGGTAATGAGGAGCTGCAATTTTGTGATTCCGGTGTTAACTCAGGTGGGAGAAAGAAATATCCTGTCATCGGAACGGATAAGTAGCATATAATTTATAATAATGGTATAGGGCGACCTAAACCCTACTAGTGGTCGAATAATCGACAATACCAAAATCGTATTGGAAACTACTCCATAGTACCAATGAGGATTTGGGGATTGTACGTTTATCACCGTTAGGATAATTTTTATAATAGTCGAGGATGTATGATTTTATCACTGTTGAACTGTTTGTGATGCGCTGATTGTGATAAACTGTTTTACGTGATTTTTGGTAATACTTAAATATTTTATTATTATTTTACCGTGTATAATTTGTTTTGTCTGATAACGTGAAATATATGTTAGTCCATGCTTAGTTGGCATATAGGCAATGATATATGTTGTTCGGGAGATGTGTATGTGGGTGAAAGAATGAATGTGAATTAGACGTGCTTAACCTAATTAAATAACATTTTATTTTTATGAGATTAATGAGGGATATAACTTGAGATATTTTACAAGATAGTGATGAGAGGTTAAGGCACTAGGATATGACTCGATATACGTCGGCGCGATCATGTGGATGCATGAGAGAGATCACCTTCGTGTGAGTGGAATGAATGAGTTCAGCATATCTATAGATATATCCGTAGTTCTTGCAGAGCGGCTCCCTGTAGCTTCGGGCTACTGTGGCTTCGGTCTACTGTGGTTTCGGACCATTTATGGATATATGTGTATCTAGATATATGTATGATAAAGGGGAGTGCTCGCTTGGATGATGGACTAACATTCCTATTGTGATGGAGGTTGTGTGAGAAAATCGTAGTGGTCACGTTAGCATAAAAGTTTAGTTGCATGAGAGTAATGGTAGAGGATGATATCATAATTTAAGGATTAATGTTATTTATATGTGTTGAGTATCTGTGACTATTATTGTATTATATGCTATGATTCCTTTCCGCTTATGATGATAGAACCGTTTCTTACATCCTATGTTGCTGTAATGTATTTGTTTTGGTTATGTGATCTGATGAGAAGACCCTTCGGAGGAGCCAGCTACTGAGGATCTGGACGGAACTCCATATGAACCGGATGCAGGAGGACGAGTGGTCGATTCTAGTGGTAGAGTTTAGGTTTATGGCCAGTGCGCCTTTTGAGATATTTTATTTTACTTTGTTTATTACAGTTTGTCTAAGTATGTACCTGCAAGGGATCCTACTGATAGGATACCCTAGACAGTGTTTTGTATTGTGATGGTTAGACATATGTGTGTATGTGTAACATAATTATGGTGTGGTGTTTTTAACTTTCAGAAGTTGGATGTTTTTATAAATAAGTTTTAAATATTTGCGTATTTCGGTGTATACGTTTAAAGTTAATAATGCAATTAAGTTTTAATTAATGAGATTTTAATTTAATAGCACAACGGATCACAACGGGGTGTCTCAACATCTCTTTGACCACTACTAATGGCCTCTGTGTTCCCAAAACTTTATAGTCCACCTACTGGTATTGCTTTATGTCTAGAGTCTAGGGATAGTTGTCTTCGTTGTCCTCGTATCGCCTCTTGCCCATCACTTGAGACTTAGAAAGGGGATAAGACTTGATATCAAAAGACGACAACAATAACCTAAGTTCGTGTATTATCTTCCTCAGTTCAGTGAGTGACCTGAATGAAAAGATTAAAACACGAGAAGGAGGGTTGAATTATGTTTTACATAAATTTTTTCAAAAACAATTGTCTTTTTGCAAACAGCAACGAACAGACACACAACAAAAAAAACGAGATTTATCGACCGCCAAAAACGAAACATAAAAAAGATGTTGGTAATGACGTGTTTCTGATGGCTTACCGACGACTCCAAATCCGTAGGTAACTGGGTCCTCGAAAATAGTTACCAACGGATTTTGGATATCCGTCTGTAATTATCGATGGAAATTTTGTCGGTAAATGCCTCGGAAGGCAACCCCATTACAAACCGAAAAAGCCTTCGGTAAGTTTGTCCGTAGGTGAACCCAAAACAGTGACAGAAATGAGTGGCGGTGGTGGTGTGGGCCGACACTAGCTGGTGGTTGCCACAGGTAAACAAATATAGTAAGTAAACAAAACACTAGATAATTAAATGTAAATGGCTGAGGAAAGAGGCGAAAAGCTTCAAACCTGAGGAGGAAGGAGGAGAAACACAGGCGAACAATGGTGGCTCTACCTCTGTTGGTGGTGGCTCATGCGCGGCGGAGGCGCGATGGGTCGCAGAGGAGAAAGGGAAAGAAGACATAGAGGTGAGGAGAAGGAGAGGGGAGGTGAAGGAGAGGATAAGGAGATGTGAGCGGTGGTACGCGTTGGAGGTACGGTGGTGGATAGTGGAGATGCGGTTGGTGTGTCACAGAGAGGGGAGGAGTAAGGAGAAGAATAAGAAAAGAAAGAAGAAAGAAATGGGAAAGTGAGGGAGGAGGGTGCACGGATGAGGGTTTAGTGAAGCGTACCTACTGGCCCACAAATTTACAGACAACCTTATCCGTTGGTAGTTCAAAAAACATGGGTACCTACGGATATGTCTGTCGGTAAGCAAAACCTGATTTCTGATAGAAAAGTCGTCGGTAAGTGTAGTAAAAGATTTCCGACGAATAAACAGTTGGTAAATTTTAGCGCCAAAAAATTCACAATTCGCCCCAACAATCAGGTCCTTGTCTAGTGTCTTGGCATTCTAAAAAAGCAAATTTTAGTGGCTTTATCCACTGCAGAGGCTGAATATATGGCCATCACAAATTGTTGCACTCAAGTGCTATGGATGAAATATCAACTACCAGACTATGGCATAAAACTTGACAAAATTCCCATCAAGTGTGATAACACAAGTGCCATAAACTTGTCACAGAATCCTATTCAACATTCTAGAACAAAACATATTGAGATTAGACACCACTTTCTTAGAGATAATATTCAAAAGGGTCTTGTTGCACTTGATTTTATAAGTACTGATTTGCAACTTGCTAATATTTTTACAAAACCACTCAATGAGGAGAGATTTTGCTTTATGAGGAATGAAATTGGTTTAACTAGCCTTGAATGATACATTTGTGCTTTCTTTGGTTAAATGAAAATTGGTTCATAATAATTGTTAATATGCCTTATATATTGCATGCTAATTTTATATGTGCTATATGCTAATTCCATGCCAATTTCTCTTTGTTTGTTAGAGTGTGCATGGGATGATGTCTTTATATGATAATAATGCCATTTTAGAGTGATTGGAACCCTGTCCAAATATTTTTTTAAGTTTAATTTTCAAAGGTTTTAAGTTTTGTTGCTGCTATAAAAGTAGCAACTGTTGGGTTAAATAGAAACTACATAGTAGTTGCTATTTGTAGTTGCTACTATTCTCATGTCCCATTATGAGTCACTTGTGTCATCAATCACTTAAGGACACATTCGGTATTTATCTCTTTCTTTAAGGACTTTTTCGTCCTTTTCTTAATTTATTATTTATAAAAATAAAAATAAAAAATCCTCTTTTATTTTCTTTTTCCAGCATCTTCTTCTCTCCATCTCGACTACCTTTCTTCTTCTTCTTCGTCTTCTTCTTCTATTTCTCTTTTATTTTTTCATTTTTTCCTACTTTCACGTGCATCTCTGTCTTCTCATTCATCAGGACATCTTCTTCTCTATTTTTTATTCTTTCTTTTTATAAACTTACGTAATTTCTTATTCTATTGTTTTTATCCTTTTGTATCTATGTTAAAAAAAATTCTGAATATGGACACGGTGTCAGTTACCTTGGCATATTATCCTGACCATAGCATTCTCAATTTTTCTTGTTGTTCATCAAGTTTTATTTCCTATCATTTATCATTGTTTTTTATGTCCATTATTACATAAATTTTTGCATGTTCTTCCTTTTTGCATATTGTATTGTTTGTATTGTGCTCTAACTCATTTTGATGCTGAAGGAGGAGAAAAGAAATGCACAGGAATCCAAGTATTTTGTCAAAGCCACGCATGAGTTTAGGGGGAGTAAGTTGAGTTGCAAAGTGCATCATAGATTAAGGGGGAGTTTTCGTTAACTCTTACTTTTAAATTTTTATTTGCTGCCAACTCTGATAAAATACATGCTTGTTATCATGCTCAAATTCATTTATTGTTTCATCATCAAAAAGGGGGAGAATGTTGGGTTTAAGGTTTTAATGATGCATTTAAGTTATTTAGCATGTGGGTACTTTGGAAGATTTGATTTGCCTATGTTAATATGTTGATATGTGATTGATTATGGGTCAACTCTTTCCATTTTAAAAGAGAAAATATCTTTCCTAAATATATTATGTGATTTGATGATTGATTTGTTTTTATTAGGATCAAATGTCATTAATCTCTGATCTCCAACGGTCAAATACATTTATGGGAGAATTAATTGGTTCCAACAGCTAGAAATTTCAAAATGCTAGTCGTAGTCAAATCTAACAAGATTAGCAACTAAAATGTTATCTACTAGGTGAACCAGCAACTACTAGTGCGAAAATAACAACTACTTAAAAAAGGGAATACAACATTTCAACACGTTTTTAAAGGCTCTTGGCTGATTGTTTGCTCTCTCCAACAGCAAGAAAATCATAAGAGAAGCACTCCTCTATATATAGGAAGCAATAGGAAAGGATCATGCACACACTTGCATAGAGAAAGACTTTCAAGTTGCTTCTTCATTTTCTTGTTGATTCTAAATTTGCTTATCTACTCTTGAGAGAGTTTTTGGGATTCAGCTCATTCATAAGAGCAAACACTTCTTGTTGATAACTTCTTTGTATTACTCTATCTTGGGTTAAGGTAGTGGGAGGTTTGGTGGTGTCCTTGAGTGAAAAAAACCATTGTTACTCTCTCTTCGGTTAAGGTAGAGGGAGGTTCGTCGAGTCCTTGTAAGAAACAATTCGACAAGTGAAGAACTCCTTGGGCAATTGCTTGAGGACTGGATGTAGGTCACGCATTGTGGCAGAACCTGTAAATTTGTTTGTGCACTCTTCTCAACATTTTCCTCTTTATCTTCAAGTACTTATTTGTGTTATTATTGCAATTGGTTGATTTAATTTTTAAAATTTCTGCGATTTAATTTATTTGAACCAATCCACCCCCTTGGTTCTGTCAATTGGTACCAGTGCTTAATTCAGTGGCAGGAAACTTGATGAACTCAAATGTTTTTGAAAGGCAATCCATCTTAAGGCCGCTATACTTTGATGGGTCAAATTACACCTATTGGAAGGAGCGCATGAAGATATTCATTCAGTCAGTTGATTACAAGCTTTTGCTCGTGATCAAGAACGGATCATCAATTCCAAAGAAAAAGGTAGATGGCAAAGAGGTGGAGAAGACCGAAGAGGAATTGGATGATGAAGACATGAAGAAGATTGAACAAAATGCAAAAGCCAACAATATCTTCTACTGTGCTGTGAACCCGGATGATTTTAGAAAAATCTCAATGTGCAAAGCGGCTAAGCAAATGTGGGATAAGTTAGAGGTGACATATGAAGGAACAAGTCAAGTAAAAGAAGCGAAGATTGACATGCTTGTTCATGAGTACGAATTATTCAACATGAAAAATGAAGAAAAGATTGATGATATGTTCGAAAGGTTCTCAAACATAGTTAGCACCCTTGATGCTCTTGGAAAGGTCTACATGGATACAGAATTGGTAAGGAAGATACTAAGGAGCCTCACCAAAGAATGACAATCAAAGGTGGCTGCAATTCAAGAAGGACGAGACCTCAACACTATAACATGTGATGAATTAAGAGGTAACCTCATAACTTATGAATCAACTTTTCTTAATAAAATGCATGATGAAAACAGGAAAAAAGAGAGGAGTCGCATTGAAAGCCGCTTCAAGTTCCCATCAAAAGGAAGAATATGAATATGGAGGACAAATGAATGAAGATGAAGAAAATGCTTTCATCACAAGAAGACTATACTCTCTTCACAAGAAGAAGTTCGAAGTAAAAAGGAAGCAACAGTTCAAAAAGGATCCATTAAATGAAGAATTCAACAAAGATTAAGTAGTGTGTTATGGATGTAAGAAAACCGGTCATTACAAATCTGAGTGTCCTCACATCAAGAAGAAAATTCTTAAGAAGCCCCAACATGAAGAAAGCTATGGTGGATAATCGATTATGCTACGAAATCTGACAGTTTTAGAAAAAGTTTTTTTTAAAATTTAAAATCCTAATTAATTAATTTTTTTAATAAATGCTTCATTATGATATGATATCTTATTTAATTTTCTAATCATTTTCAAGATATCAAATTCAAATGAAATCAAATTTGATTTGGCATTAAATTCTTTTATGATACAAAGTTATTTTGAAAAATTACTATTTTTTTCACTATTTTTCAAAATCTGATTTGAAAATTAATTAGTGATTTAATTCATGATCACACTTTAATGGAAAATTGATTTCTTATCATGAATTAATATACCACATATTTTCAAATTAAAAATCATTAAGATTGTGGAAATAAATTCTTGATATTGAGTGATACAAAAATTTATTGAGGATCGTTTTTCAAAATTTAAATGATAAATCAACTATTATATCACTTTAATATCTTTTGAACACCATAATAAAGAGAATTCAATTTTTGAGATTTTAAATCCAAAATTTAAATTATTATTTTCGAAATTTTAAATAATGGTGATATTTTTTTAAATTCAAAATCACTATTTCTTCATTTCTCTTTAATTAAAATCAAAATCTGATTGAAAATTTATTTTAATACACAATTAGTAATTAATTCATGATCATGCTTTATTATAAAACTAATTTCTTGTCATTATTTAATATATATCATATTTTCAAATTGAAATTCATTTTGATTCACTAAAAAAAAAAAACCTTGTTTAGCGATTCGGTCGCTAAACATGGTAATTCGGTCGCTATCTTGGTTAGCTACCGAATAAAAGGGGTAGTAGAAACCCTGGTCGCTAAGGTTTTAGCGACCGAATTTATATTTCGATCGCCAAATAGAGACTGAATATTCGGTCGCTAAATTATATAATTCGGTCGCAGCTAAGTTGGTCTCATGATCAGGGTAACCGAATTTGGAGACTGATAATCGGTCGAAACGGTTGCTAATGTTGGCTATAGTAACCACTTTAGCGATCGATATCGGTCGCTAAACATGAAATTATTTAATAAATGTATTTATTTTTCCTGTAATTTAATCTTAGCGACCGATTTAAGGGGTTGCATTTCGGTCACTAATACTATTATTATTTTTTGGTTTTTATTTTAAAATTTATTTTAAAAATTAATAATTAAATTTTTTTTAATTTAATATTCTTCAATTTACTACTACAACTCATCGATAAAAAAAAAAAAATCAAAGTATCATATAAATAAATAAAAAATGCCATACAATAAAGTGAATGTAAATCCATAAAATGAAAAAAATACAACTGACAAATTATCAGTCCTGCTGCGGCGGACGCGGAGGCGACCAACCATGCTCACCGTCCGTGCTGCTGTCGTCTGCCATCTCATCATCCTCTGGAGCAACATCATCAGTAGGAGGAGGCGGCGGAACTGGAGGAGCGACAACAGGCAACACAACTGCCGGAGCATCACCCTGAACAACTGGAGCCTGTATCCTCATCTGGTCCAACACCAACCGCAGTGTCTGGCCCTTCTTGATGCTCATCTGCATCAGCTGCTAGTGTGCCTGAGTCAAGTGTACAATCTGCTCCGCTATAATCCGCTTTCTTTCCCTCTTCTCCCGAAGCTACGCATTCAGCTGCGTGATGGTGTCCTGCATCTGGTTGAACTGCTTCGGAGGGACGGTATCCGTGTATGAAGGAGCAGGTGAAGGAGCAGGTGTGTCGGATGATGAAGCGATAAACTCGCTGCCCGAATGTCCGAAGCCATACACGTGCCCCTTCTTGTTCTTGCCCCCTATGACCTCCAAATACATGGCATTTTCGTCGACGAAGAAAGGGGGGTGGGGCCCCTCACCAGTCAAGACCTCATCTTGTGACTGTGATGCACGTGATATGGCATCGTCCTTCTTCTCGTTAAATCTAGCCTACAAAGTAGAGTTGCAGAGATAATTAGTTACAGTTATAAACAATATTAACAAAATAACAATAATAAATTACTAGTATATACAAAAATGTTTTTTACTTACAGCATAGTTACGGGCCTTGTCATTGACCCATTCCCCAGACTTCAGCTTCTTCGTCCTCTCCACCAACTCCATAGCAGTGGGGAGTCGCTGTTTCTGTGCTTTCTGCATATAAAAAAAAACTGTTAAATTCATAAGGATATTAAAAAAAAGAAAACTGATTAAATAGTATGCTAAAATAATCAAGTTTAAAATAGTACCAGCTCGTCGAAGTGAGCGACGGCTGATTTAGAGCTGCCGGTGTAGGCATATGCACCACCATCAATAGCTCGATTATGCCGAGCTGTGCCCTGCTTCTCCTGGAACTTCTCAGTAGCCTAGTACTATTCCATCCCCCTCCTGATCTCAGGATCCAACCACTTACCCTTACTCAGCTTGTTCATGGCTTTCTTCATGGCCAATGAACCTTTATGCTCATATATGGACCTGATGAGCTTCTCCAATGCCTGATTCCACCTATACTCTTTCTGCAACATACACTTGTTAGGCAATTGTTATATATATATTTAAATTAAATTTAAATTAATAGGTAATGTAAATTTATTTTAAATGATATAATAAATTGTTACCTTAAACTCTTTAAACAGTTGACCCCTATGGCCCTCAGGGATCCCCTTCCATGTAGGCCATGGACCATCAAACTTTCGCTTTATGATCTTCGAGATCGAATCAAATGGGCCCTTCGCAGGCAGAAAGCTGCAGGAAAATTAGAGTATTAATAACTGTTATGAATAATTAAACAAGTAATACGAAAATTAACGATACTTATATATAAAAAATTAAATTAGCTTAATCGTTATCGCCCATAGGGATAAGAAGAGTCCTCCGGTCGGATGAATCACAGCTCTCCTGCGCCGATGATGATGATGGTCCTGGCACGGGTGTGAATGATGACGATGCAGCCTGTGCCCCGACATCTGAGGGCTACGTAATGGGTGCAACTCCATCACCCTGAGACCCGTCCACAGAGGTACTGGCAGGGTGATCTCGATCAGAAGTCGATGTGTCGACAGGGGGAGCATCTCTTGCAGCACGACCTCTGTCACAGCCTCCCCGACGACCACCGCGCTGCCCCCTACCTCTAGTGGAATCTGCCATCTGTGTAAAAAATGATAAAGCTATTACATCACAGTATAAATAATAACTAATTAATCAACAAGTTTAGACATGAATAAAAATTACACAATGAATAATGCATATATAAATGAATAATGCATATATAAATTACCTAAGTAGAATCTCCGTCATTAAATTCACCCTCACTCTCATTAGTCTCTCTTGATTGGAATGTGCCTTCGCTAGATTCATCCAACTCAGATTGATCCATTAACTCTCTTTCAACTTCTTCCCCATCGCTGGAAATGTCCGCCAGAGAATTAACAATGATGTCCGGCGTAATATCCAACGATATGTGGGGCCCTGAAGACTCATCATCTTGGTACGGAGCATCTTTTTCAGCCTGGTTGATTACGTTATCAGTAATTGTACTACGAGCCTTTATCTTAATGACACCCAACCAGCCTTGATGCCCTTCGGGATATGGAGTGTAATAAACCTGATCGGCCTGTTGTGAAAAAATGAATGGGTTGTATGCCTTATTATACCTACGAGATAAATGCCATACTTTTTATCGATTTTTGTTCCTAAGTCAAGAGTAGGATCAAACCAATCACCCTTGAAGAGTACCAACTTCATCACGGGGAAACCGGTATACTCAAGTTCAAGGATGTCAGTTAGAACCCCATAGAAATCATCCTCTAGATTGCCATCAGTGGCTCGCACACAAACACCATAGTTACACGACTGCAACCTATGATACATCCATTTTCGATTCTCCGGAATATCTATTGTTGCCAATTAAATAGCCCGAGCAACCCTATAATTACACTTATATATTACGGTGCAGTCCAATAACTCCATCAATCTTGTTCTTATGACAAGATATGAACCTATCCCATTCGAGAAGAAACCTTTTACCACACTCGGTTAATAATAGTTATTCCCTTATTCAAATGTCTTATACTTAACGAAATTTCGGCAGCATTTCCCATCGGTCTCCAAGTACACGACTCGAGCAGGGTGAGACCGAGATTTCATCAAGTATATAAGGCACCTGAACATGACATGACTATTGTACGAGTGTGAAAAGGGTTTTTTCCCAAACTGTCCCACTTGGACAATTCAAGATTCAATACAATAAGCATGCGTACCTTGAGAAGGTACGCATGCTCATTAATATGAATCTCAAATAGGAAACTTAGGCTTTCGTAAATGCTTAACAGTCACAGAAAATAAAACCATCCACATATAAATATTGCAATCTAGTTGAGGTTTTATATATTACAACGTAATTCAATAGAAACTAATATAAAATATTGTAGTAGACATCCTATTGAGCTCCACTCTCCACTTACAAGTAACACATAATTGTCAAACACATGCATAAATTCTAAATTATCAGCACATAACCAGCATCCCACCTTTTGGACAGGATCACATCCTATTGAGCTCCGCTCTCCACTAACAAACAAACATAATTGCAAACACATGCATAAACAATAAATTATCAGCACAGAACCAGCATCCTGCCTTTCGGACAGGATCACATCCTATTGAGCTCTTCTCTCCACTAACAAACGACGTAATTATTCATATAACACGTTACATACACCCCAAAATAGAAGCTATTAGAGTATTGAGACAACTTACCTGAGAGTGAAAATCTGAACCAAGCAACTTACTCCGATGAGGAGCTAAAGAAACCAAAGAGCAGAAACTGAAAAATAAAAAAGAAAACAACAAATCACCAACAAAGGATAGTGTAGCTGAAAATAATGTACTCATCAATAACCATTATTATCTTGCCTAATCAAGCATACACATGAAATAACAAACTATGACAGCAATGTGAGTGTGTTCCATGAATACAAAAAATAAACATGCTCATAACCACAAGCATGGGTAAATAAGTGGCAAACTCTATTCACAATAGTCCAATTAGCCAAATCATTTACAGTTTTACACTTTCATCAAATAAAATCTAGTGCAAACTTATGTACATGTCAACCAAAACAATCAAAAGAATCAAGTTGATCCCACTTCAAAACATGCTATCATACAAATGAAGGTTTCAGCATTATTTCTTATCAAATTATAACAAGAAAGTAAACCAATATAATACAATTAGAACATTAGATTAACAATTCTAAAATTATTTATATTCACTCATCATAAGTAAAAGGTAGAATTAGCTGCAGGACTTCAATTCTCATATGCATCAAATTAATTAGTAAATGTTAACCAACAAGCTAAGTGAAACAAGCATATGTATCACTGAAACCATTACCCTCTGTCCATTCAAACCATACCAGTCATACAAAACCATCATTTCCTAAGACAATCATTAAGCTAAACAATAAGATACGCCTATCCTAAAAAGTTAGCATAAAACACCACATTTTCATTGTTCAAATGAAATACTTAACACTGAAAGAACAAAACCACACCCCAGTTAATAGTAAAATGAGTTTAGCATTTTATCAAGCAGTATGCACACAAGAGAGGAATGTCATAAAGAGAAACCTTTAACAACAATGGCAGCGACAAAGAGAAGCAATCGAACCCTCTTCATCTGAAAATACATGCCAGTAAACAATAAGATTAAATTAAATTAAATAAAACAGAGGAGAGACAAGAAGAGATTTCTAGGGTTACCCAGATTTCTAGGTTTATGTCTGCCTTGTGGTGGCCCTTGCAGTGGCCGGAGTGTGCGGTGGCAGTGGTCGGAGCTGTAGAGACGAAGAGATGAGAGGAAGAACAGAGAAGAGAAGAGGTAAGACAAAGAGAAAGAAAAATCAGAAGAAGAGGGGAAGATAAAGAGAGTAACTGAGAGAGGAAAATATTGTTCTTACCGGTGGCATTACACTAGTGGTGTAGGTGGTGGCGGCTTTGAGGTGGTGGACAAAGATACAAACAGGAGGGGGAGGCTCGTGGTGGAGAGGAGGGGGAGGAGTAGGCATGACCGGAGCAGAAGAGAGGGGAAGGGGGAGAGGGAGGGGGAGGCTCGCGGTGCAGAGATGAGAGAAATGAGAGAAATGGGGAAGAAAAGGGGAGGGGCTCACGATTTAGGGATTTTAGTTTTAGCGACCGAAATATTCGGTCGCTAATCGGTCACAAAACCAAATTTTTAAATTCTGTCGCTATTCGGTCGCAAGTTGGTTGTTTATATTTTTAAATTATTAAAAGTTATCGATCGATCTCTAAATCGATCAATAAATGATCCATTTTAACATGAGTTAGCGACGGACATGATATCGGTCGCCAAAATAATTAAAATTTTATTGTTGGGATAAAATCAGTCGCAACTTCTGTCAAAAAAAGTCAACAAATTTTGACTTTTAATTTTATAAATATTGCAACCGAATTAGTGACCGAAGGCTTTGCTACCACGTATTTCAGTCGCTATTTCGGTTGCTGAGTATAATATTACCAGCAATCTTACAGATCCTAAATTTAGTCGCTAATTCGGTCGCCGATAGCTACTGATATATTCGGTCGCTATTTGACCTTTTTTTTGTAGTGATTGTAGTAATAAATCCTTTATAATGTTTGATTCAAAAATTCATTAAGGATTGATTTGGAAATTGTTTTTAAAATTCAAAAGTTTTTCAGATTTATGAAAATCTTTTATTATACCATAAATACATAAATGGAAATCCAATAAGATTGTGGTTAATAAAGAAATATCTCAAATGAGTTTGGCATATCTTTTATTTGAATATTTCATATTGTCAAAAATTATTGAAGATTTCAAATCAAATCTTTTATGATTAATTTCGAATATCTCATTAATTTTGAAATCTGGATGATTCTCTGAAATTCAAAAATCTATTTTTATAGAAATCTTTAATTACACCACAAGCAATTAAATTGATATTTATTGAGATTGTGGTTAATAAATTTGGCACCTTTTATACTTGAGTATCTCTTGCCAAACTTATCCAAGATTTGAAAATCAAAATTCAAATATTCTTAAAATTTGAATCTTGGAACTTAATTAAAATATGAAGGATCGAGGCTAAATGAAAATTAATTATAAAGACCCTCTAAGTCTAATTGTGATAAACATATCAACATTGATTCTTTTTCTGATCTTATCACCCAAATTGGTATTCCTAAAGTGCAATTAAATGGCATCCTCTTGTGCATTAGTTGCTAAATAATTTTCAAAAGGTTATCATAGTCGATAAAGTCAAATTTTGAGGTGGAGAAACCTTTATAATAAATGCACAGTTTTAGGGAGAGATTTAAGTCCTTTTTGCTATTGTCAAATAGGGGGTGAAATGGTAAATATCCTTAGAAAACAACAAATGATATTAGGAGAAAAGAAAAATAGCAAATTAACATCTATGTCATACATAGGGGGAGAAAGGCCAAAAGGAGACAATATCTTTATACATTTACTATAAGTATTTGTCACCATAAAAAGGGGGAGAATGTGAGCCATATTGTCATGTATGATTTGATGTTGACAAATATAGTATTAAGGGAATCATTCAATATGATATATAGGTTTTGATGTTGACAAATAGAGTATCATGGTAGTAATTGATTAAAAGTAATATTGGGCTAAATAAATATTATGTTGATAAATGCCATGTGACTATTTGATGTGTATTGTGATATTTGATACTTGATTAACAATATAAGTGGCATAGAATTATACTGTGAATTATTATAATATGCCTCAAGACATAAGGAATATAAATATAATATTATCTTAAAATATGTCTTATGAAATTAAATATTATACATGGCTTTGTGTATGAAATAAATGTGAGTTATCAATATTTTCAATACCTTGAACTAATGCGATTTTAGAGAAAATTGTGCATTAGAAAAGTTCAGGTTGGACCAAACTTTACAAGAGCTAAAATCCCCAGAAGGACTAGATTGTAGAAAGCGGAAAAGAGTATCCAGAAGATCAAGTCTTTCAAGATGGGGACAAGGGAATTTTATTAATTGTATTGTCTGTTTTAAATTGCCTTGTAAATGGTAGTAAAGCCCTCTAATTAAAATTGGTCACACACATACACATAAATGAGCTTTCAAAATAAAACTTAAATGACTTTTAAATGAACTTAAATGAGTTATTAATTTTAGTCATTAAGTTTTCGAATTCAAATTTAAAAGCCAGCCATAATCGATTATGATAATCAATTATCAATAGTATTAATGGCTCTTAGTATGCTTTAATAAGTAATCAATTTTAGAGCTGTTAAAGAATTTGAATCAACTGATATTAAAATGACATAATCGATTATAGTAATTGATTATTTATAGCTGAACACGTTTTATTAACTTAATTAGCTTTAGTATTAATGAGTAATTATTTCTCTAGCCGTTAAGTATTGGAATTTGATCTTGAAATAATCGATTACACATCTTTTAGAATCGATTATGATCTTTTGAATTACAAGACAAAGAAGTGCTCGTCGATTATGATAATCGATTATTCCTTTTTCAGTTCACATGATTTTTAACAGAGAGTATATAATCGATTAGTATGATCGATTACGTTGTGATTGTCTCAAAGTGCCTTTTGTAGTGAATTAAAATAATTAAAATAATTGATTATCATGCGACGAAAATGAGTTTTAAAATGAGGGTAATCACTTCTTCTATATAAAGGAAACTTTGGCTGATAACAAAGGACGAATTTCCCCATTTTATAATTGTGCAAAAACTCTGCTAAACTTCTCTCCCTACTACTCTCACTTTTACACTTTGATCATATTATATTGAGAGAGCTTTACACCATATATAGGTGATTTTGTATTGTGCTTCAATTTGTTTATCCGCACTATTAAGAGTGCTTTATCTTTGTAAGAGTCAGATTGACTCAAACCATCTTTTGGTTACCAATCTTACAAGAGAGAGTATATCTTTTGTAGGTGTTTCCAAATGTTTACAAGGGAGCAGGGGCGGAGGGAGGGGGAGGCCTATGGGTGCCATGGCCTCCCCCAAGTTATCATATTTTTTTTCCAATATATAAACCTGTATAAATTTTCCCCTAAAGCAATTGTCTAAGGCTAAGCCCTCCCCTATGGTTCCATGCGGTGGTTTGACTGAGAGAAACGCAACTGGACTTTGCTTCGTTCCTTTCTTTTATTTCAAACTTTTTTTGATTCCATTGCTTTTTCAGTGTAAGCAAGCACGTAGCTTTTAGGTGAGGATATATTTTCTTTGTTGTTTTTTTTAAAAAAAAAATTATTTTCCTTGTTTCTTTATTTGATTGTTTGATACTTTTATGTTTTTGACTTTCTTAGATGGTTTTTTATTGAATTTATTTTCAATTATTTAACTTTTTTATTTACAAAAATGTTGTTAAGTTTATTTTTTAGGTTCACTTTTTTTAGTCAAAATAATGTTTAAAATAAAATTGTTGACTCATTTTTTAAAAGGAAACAGAGAATAAATGATGAAATACAATCTAGTACACCAATTTTGAATTCACATAGTAATGTTAAAAATGTTGTTGAGGCAACCTATTGAGCCACCTCCTTCGAAAGCTATAAGGATTGAAGAAGGAAAAATTAATATTGATACTTTGATACCTGCTATCCCGGAAAACGTTCACAAATTTAGGATTATCCTATCAATCAACAAGATGAAATTCATAGGACATATATAAAGTTTGGATCATATATTATGTTATGTATGTTATTTTTTTTAGCTAGATATTTTTTAGTTATATATTAGTTAATGTATATTAGTTATTTTTTTATTAGTTATTTATGTTATGTATAATCAATCTTGGCCCCCCTCATAGGAAATTCCTGGCTCCGCCCCTGCAAGGGAGGTGATTTTCCTTGTGGTTGACAAGAGAGGGTATATCTCTTGGGTTATTGTTTTAGGCTCTTTCACTGGGGGAGGTGATATCTCCGGTCTGTGAGGAGTGCTCTTCATGCTCTTCATTGTAAAGGTTCTAGTTAATCCTGTGTAAAAACTAGTGTTGAGTTAAAAACCTTGGTCATATTGCCTCAGGGACTAGACGTAGGCCACGTGGGTAGTCTGTGGCCGAAACAGGATATATCGCCGTGTTCATTCTCTTTCCCTATCCTCTTCTTTTTCCACAATCGTTTATTTTTCCTACGCTTTATTATTTATGAAGTTTTCTTTATCGTGCTTTAATTTCAAAGGAATTATTTTTATGCGCTTTAGTTTGAAAAGAATTATTTATCCGCTGCAAATTCTGTTTTAACTTTGAAAAGGGTTTTGACTTATTGCAAAAGATTTCATTTTTATTTAAAACTCAATTCACCCCCCTCTTGGGTGATGGTTGTCACGGCCAACACTTTTCAAAGCTTATGCAGGGAGAATTTGAGATGAGTATGATGGAGGAGATGACTTTCTTCCTTGGTCTTCAAGTGAAGGAAACTAAAGACAGAATCTTCATTAGCCATGTAAAATATACTAAGGAACTCATCAAGAGGTATGGAATGGAGTTGGCTAAACCCCTAGCTACACCTATGAATCCTACCACCAAATTGAATAAAGATGAAAATGGTAAGGCAGTAAGTGAAAAGGTATATAGAGGTATGATAGGCTTATTATTATATTTGACAGCAAGTAGGCCTGATATCTTGTTTAGTGTATGTCTTTGTGCAAGGTTTCAAGCAAACTCTAAAGAATCTCACCTCATGGCTGTAAAAAGGATCTTTAGATGCTTGGAACTCAAAAATTTTGTTTATGGTATCCTAAACTTGTGTCATTTGATTTACTTGGGTTTTCAGATGCTGACTATGCTGGTTGCAAAATTGAGAGAAAAAGTACAAATGGAGATTGTCAATTTTTAGGCCCTTGTCTAGTGTCTTGGCATACTAAAAAACAAACTTCAGTGGCTTTATCCACTGCAGATGCTGAATATATGGCCATCACAAATTGTTGCACTTAAGTGCTATGGATGAAATATCAACTACTAGACTATGTCATAAAACTTGAAAAAATTCCCATTAAGTGTGATACCACAAGTGCCATAAACTTGTCAAAGAATCCTATTCAACATTCTAAAACAAAACATATTGAGATTAGACACCACTTTCTTAGAGACGATGTTCAAAAGGGTCAAGTTGAACTTGATTTTATAAGTACTGATTTGCAACTTGCTGATATTTTTACAAAACCACTCAATGAGGAGAGATTTTGCTTCATAAGGAATGAAATTGGTTTAAATAGCCTTGAATGATACATTTGTGCCTAATTTGATTAAATGGAAATTGGCTCATAATAATTGTTAATATGCCTTATGTATTGCATGCTAATTTTATATGTGCTATTGCTAATTCCATGCCTATTTCTCTTTGTTTGTTAGAGTGCATGGGATGATGTCTTTATATGATAATAATGCCATTCTTGAGAGATTGGAACCCTGTCCAATTAAATTTTTTTTTTTAAAGTTTACTTTTCAAAGGTTTTAAGTTTTGTTGCTGCTATAAAAAAAGCAACTACTGGGTGAAATAGAAACTACATAGTATTTGCTATTTGTAGTTGTTACTGTTCTCAGGTCCCATTATGAGTCACTTGTGTCATCAATCACTTAGGGACACATTCGATATTTATCTCTTTCTTTAAGGACATTTTTGTCCTTTTCTTAAATTCTCGTTTATAAAAAAATTAAAAAATCCTCTTTTCTTTTCTTTTTCAAGCATCTTCTTCTCTCCGTCTCGACTACCTTTCTTCTTCTTCTTCTTCTTCTTCTTCTTCTTCTTCTTCTTCTTCTTCAATTTTTTTCACTACAAAAAAAAGCCCGATTACCGACGGCCAAAAACCTTGGAAACGCTAAAAATCCGTCGGAAAAGCGCGTTTCCGACGGACTTTCCGACGGACCAAGTTCCGTCAATACTAGTCGCGTAGGAAACGGTTTCCGACGGACGGGCCAAATTCTGATGGCTTTTTCCGTTGGTAACGTTTTCGAAGGATTTTTCAGTCGGAAATGTTACCGACGGAAAAAGCTGTCGGAAACGTTACCGACGGAAAAAGCCGTCGGTAATTAAGTTGTTATAAATTGTTAATTATCTTTTTTTAAAATATAAATTATTAATTCTTATTTATTTTAAATATGACATTTTTTATTTTATAATATTTAGTTGGTGGCTGGAATTCCTAAGGCACGGTGGCTGGTGCTCCAAACTGGTGGTGGTTCTCTAGAGAAGAAAAAAGATTTCGTCACTATAATGCACAAACAGAGAAGAGAGTTGGAGGAGAAAGGCTAGTTACCTCAGTGTGGTGGCGTGCGGCAGAGAAGGAGGCGGCGCATGCTGCGGAGAAGGCGACATATGGTTCCGTCTCACACGGTGGTGGAGAAGAAAGAAGGAAAATAGAAAGGAAGGAGAGGGAGAAATGAAGAAGAGGAAGGGGGAAGATATGGTGGCTCACGGTGGAGGGCGTGTGGCCGGAGAGGACAGGGAGGTGTGGCAGCGGCTGGGGTCGCTGGTGAGGAGAGGGAGAAGAGTGGGGGAGAGCAAAGACGAAGCAGGGAAATAAGGGAGGAGGGAACCGGTTTATATAGATAAAAGGAAATTACCGACGGACTAGGCCATCGGTAACTAATGTCGGATTCAAATTTTCGATGCTGGGATCTGAATTTCCGACGGCTTTTGCAGTCGGTAATTCAAAAAAAGATTACAGACGGAAAATTCCATCGGTAACTGAGATCTTAATTCAAAAAATGATTACCGATGGAAAATTCTATCGGTAACTGAGATCTGATTTTCCTACTGCCTCCCAAGATTTTCAACGGCTTTTGCCGTCGGTAATTCAAAAAAACGATTGCCGACGGAAAATTCTGTCGTTAACTGAGATCTTAATTCAAAAAATGATTACTGACGGAAAATTCTGTCGGTAACTGAGATCTGATTTTCCAACGGAAACTCCGTCGATAACAGGTAATCGGCATTTCCGACGGAAATTCCGTCAGTACAGACACGTGCCAAAAAAACGCATTTCCTGCCATTGATATCGACGGGATTACCGACGGAAAAGCCGTCGGTAATTCTTGTGACTTTTGCTTTCCAAGCTTTTCGACGGAGGATTCCGTTGGTAAGTTGTTAGTTTCCAACGGAAATCGTAGTCATCGGTAACAATCCGTCGGAAATCCCGCCTTTTCTTGTAGTGTTTACTTCAAATCCCTAAAACTAAATAAATCACCAAAGCTTCTATTCTTCTTCTTTTATTTCTCTTTTCTTTTTTTCATTTTTTCCTACTTTCACGTGCGTCTCTGTCTTCTCATTCATCTGGACATTTTATTCTCTATTTTTTATTCTTTCTTTTTATAAACTTACGTAATTTCTTATTTTATTGTTTTTTCCTTTTGTATCTTTTTAAAAAAAAAAAAAAATCTTGTGAATATGGACATGATGTCAGTTACATTGGCATGTTATCCTGACCATAGCATTCTCAATTTTTCTTGTTGTTCATCAACTCTTATTTCCTATCATTTATCATTGTTTTTTATGTCCACTATTAAATAAATTTTTGTATGCTCTTCCTATTTGCATATTGGATTGTTTGTATTGTACTCTACATCTTTTTTATGCTGAAGGGGGAGAAAAGAAAAGTACAAGTATCCAAGTATTTTGTCAAAGCCACGCATGAGTTTAGGGGGAGTAAGTTGAGTTGCAAAGCGCGTCAGGGATTAAGGGGGAGTTTTCTATATCTCTTACTTTTAAATTTTTATTTGCTACCGACTCTAATAAAATACATGCTTGTTATCATGCTCAAATTCATTTATTGTTTCATCGTCAAAAGGGGGGAGAATGTTGGGTTTAAAGTTTTGATGAAGTTATTGACATGTGGATATTTTGGATGATTTGATTTGCCTCTATTAATATGTTGATATGTGATTGATTATGGATCAAATCTTTCCATTTTAAAAGGGCAAATATCATTCCTAAATATATTATGTGATTTGATGGTTGATTTGTTTATATTAGGATCAAATGTCATTAATCTTTGATCTCCAAAGATCAAATACATTTATGGGAGAATTAATTGGTTCCAACAGCTAGAAATTTCAAAATGCTAGTCATACTCAAATCCGACAAGAGTAGCAACTAATACAGCATCTACTGGGCGAACCAGCAACTACTAGTGCGAGAATAGCAACTACGTACTTAAAAAAGGGCATACAACATTTCAACACGTTTTAAACGGCTCTTGACTGATTTTTTGCTCTCTCCAACAGCTAGAAAATCATAAGAGAAACACTTCTCTATATATAGGAAGCAATTAGAAAGGATCATGCACACACTTGCAATGAGAAAGACTTTCATGTTGCTTCTCCATTTTCTTGTTGATTCTAAATTTGCTTATCTACTCTTGGGAGAGTTTTTGGGATTCATTGTAGCTCATTGATAAGAGCAAATACTTCTTGTTGATAACTTCTTTGCATTACTCTATCTTGGGTTAAGGTGGAGGGAGGTTTGGTGGTATCCTTGAATGAAAGAAACAATTGTTACTCTATCTTCGGTTAAGGTAGAGGGAGGTTCGTCAAGTCCTTGTAAGAAATAATTCGACAAGTGAAAGAACTCCTTGGGCAATTGCTTGAGGACTGGATGTAGGTCACGCATTGTGGCAGAACAAGTAAATTTGTTTGTGCACTCTTCTCAACCATTTCCTCTTTATTTTCAAGTACTTATTTGTGTAAATATTACAATCGTTTGATTTAATTTTTGAATTTTCTGCTATTTAATTTATTTGAACCAATTCACCCCCTCTTGGTATTGTTACTTTGAAACCGAAGCTTTGCAAACCATCGAATGATGGACATGTGGCCTGAGAATATTGATAAATGGAACATAAAAAGACGTGGAGCAGGTTAAAAGACAGAGGATTTAACATGCCGGGAAGAAGGCTTGAACAACCTTACTTAAGGGTACAACCACTTTGCATGAAGGAAATAATAAACCTTACACGATACTCATTGTGTTCGGTCGTTGTAGAGCTCGGTGCTTGCCTTGACGAGCACTGACCTTGGGGCAAATTCTAAGTCACATATTTATGCCTACAACCTATTGGGTTTTGACCATTTATGTGTTGACAATTCAAAAAATTTATGAATTGAATTTTTAAAAAACTTTGAATAAAAAAGCACAAAAAAAAAAAAAAACTTGAAATGAAATAGCGTGATAAATAATATATACAAAGAATAATAATAAAAATATCAATATTTATATAGTTATTACCCAAGAGCGCTAGCTAGGATGAGATGGCATGGATCTCTTCCAGCTTAACTAGTGGTCTTGAGTTTGGATCGATCCTGACCTTGATAATGCAACAGCGTTAGTATTCTTTAGGAGAGCTTTGCTGCCCTTATGGTCCTATTCAAACCTAGGGATTAGTCTTCGTAATTGTGCACGGAGGATACTCTGGGGAACCAAAAAATGTTTATATAGTTATTTTTATTGAGGTGATAATAGTAACTCCAGGAAATCGGGAAGAGATTAGTAGATTTATTTTTTATATTGATATTTATATTTTAAAGGTGATATGAATAAATTCTGGAATCAGGAAGAGAGTAGGTGATTTATATATTATTTTAGTATCTATATATATATATACATATATAATTATATAACAATAAATAAATTTGCAAAACATAGAGCGACAAAGAGAAAGAGAGAATGCATACCAAGATTTATCCTGGTTCAGCCACAAATTGCTTGTGACCTCCCAAGGTAAAACACTAAGGTATTTATCACTAAAACAAGCTAAAAATAGATGCTTGAAACCTATTACAAATTCAAGCTTTCTCCACACAAATAGGATACCATCTCTCTTGTCAAGGAGTCTAAAAAATACCCAAATATATTGCCTCCTTAACACCTTTGGAAATCACATCTAAACGAAATAGGGATTATACACTTGTAACAATAGGGATCACACCATGTGATCGTCTCAATAGAGGAAAGAGATGAGAGGCACTCTTAATAGTGAGAATATAAATTTACAACTTGAAGCACAATACAATACTCAAATATGGAGTAAAAATATCATCCTCAAAAGATTGAAATAAAGGTGAATAGAAAGAGATAGAGATTTTAACAAGTCTCAGTGCAAAAAGTAGTGTGTTAAGTGGCTACCTAGTTGCTTCTATTTATAAGTAAAAGATCAATGCATAGGAATTAGGTCAAGCCTAAAAACCAACTCTTTTAAAATACTTTGCACAACATAATTGATTATATTCAAGGTGCCTTCTAAAGTGAGGGAGCAAACAAATCATCCATGAACTATTGGTTCCCAGTAAATAATAAGTTTTTTATTTCTTTCTAAAACTCATTTCTAAAACTTCTCAGTCACCCACCTGCCAGTCTGCTACCACCTCCACCGTCGATTGTCACTATCTTTTGGTTAGATTTGTACTTTGACAAGATTATAGGAAATGTTTTAGCATCTTTTATCCTTTTTCTATTTGAATATTTCATATCCATAATTTTGTCTTAGATGATTTCTAATGAGGAATATGAGAGTGCTGATCAACGGGTGTTAGCCAATTCTTCTAGTGAGCCCCAAGTCTCAGTTGTTGTTTTCCTCGACCCTAGTAATAGGGAGAAGATGTTTGGACCATTGCCAGAGCTAACATCAGCAGAGAAACCATCTCTTTATAGGAATTTCACGCTCAATGAATTTATGCCCAGGTTTTTCAAGAAAGAGTTGGACAGTAAATCATTGACAAATTACTTCAGGCAGTGATGTAAATGCATCTATTGATGGTGGTATTAATGTAAAAATACATTTGTGAAAAGGTTGGTGTATGTATTGCTGGTATTAACGCGAAACATTGTTGCAAAATGGTTCTATATACTTAATAAAAGTGCTAGAGGCTTCAAATAGCAACCAGGTCTATTAAGCCAGAAGTGGAGAGGATGAAAAGCACAGGGAAGACGATAAAGAGGATTGGAATCAATTTGTTGAAACAATTCTGGGAGTTCAGGTTACCATTAAATGATCTAGCCATTCATTTATTAATGACTATTTTTGCTCCTTCATAGGTGAGGGACTTACTCCCTCACCCTAGAAGAAATATATTCAAAAGCATAATAGATTATCATTTATGTTAAAAACACGCTCATTTCACTTTCGTATAAAATAATCGATTATCACGGTTCTGAAAAACACTAATCAATTATCAAAAGATCGTAATAGATTATGTCTTCTGTGTTTGCAAAATGACTTTTGATAGTGAATTCATAATGGATTATACAAAAATGCCATAATGGACTATCAAATTTGAAAAGTAGGTTTTTGAAAAACATGATGGCTCTTTAAAACACTTTCTTTATAGAACCTTTAATTTAAGAAATTACTTATTAATTTTTTGAAAACCTTTTTCAAAACATATGTATGTAGCTAGAAAGCATGCTGAAAACAGGTGTGGCTCAAACAATTCAAGCGCGAAAGCATATTGTAAATTCAAAACAGGAGAACAAAAATTCCCCTCTCCCCCCACCTCCAACGAAACTTTGCTATCAGTAAGGTAAAAAAAAATAATAATTAAATTATAGTTAAGTAAAAATAAATAAAATAAATTGAAGTCAAACATTAAAAATTATAAAAAGGATAAAATAACATATAAATATGTAAATTTAATTACGTTGTGTAAAGAGGGTAAAGAATATAATTTTGATAGTGTAATAAATTTAATTCAAAGTACTGAAAGTTTGTCCTGGTCTGTGCATAGCATATCTTCTAATTAAGAGCAGGCGGATCCCGCGGTAATCTCCTCTTCCAAGACAAAGTTATTTACTTCTCCTCATGCCTTTACGAATATGAAAGAGGTTTCTGACCCCATAACAGCACAAACTTTGTACAACCTGATTGAGCGTATATTAATGGAATCCACCAAGAAAGAGTACGTTGCTCTGCTAAGCTAAAGGAGAGAAGAGCGCAGCCGTGGAGGGGGAGCTTAAGCTACAGACATGTTAACTCAAAGCTTATAGTTTGTGTACTTCTAATTTATAAAATTTGAATTTTTTTTTTACACAAAATAAAATTGATTTTTTATTCTTATGAGAGATAGGTTTACGGTGTGTTTGATTTACAAAAACCTAAGGGTCTGGACAAAAAAATTTCCCATGTTTGATTTAAAAACTGGTCACGAGACATGGACAAAAAAAAAATTGGGTGAAGGAGTGAGGGATTGGGCAAAAACTCAAAACTTTGTCTCTTGCCAAACACGGGGACAACTTTTTGTCCCATGAACATATTACTCAAAAAACAAAATTATCCTTACATAAGCTCTCTCTCATATATAAAGATGATTGCAAATCTTAACTCTCCATTGATTATGAGATGTATAAATGCAACATATTTACAATTCAAATTTCCTAAAGATCAGCAGCTAATAATGAGAAATAATACAAAATATTCTGTGAGGTGGAAATATTCTAAAAGGTTAGTAACTAGTAATTACAAAGATATACAATGATATTGTAATTAAGCACATGCTGATATGCATCAAATAATTAAATGCTAATTAGTTAATGCGCCTATACGCCCCGACAAGATGGTGGAGTAGTCAACGACGCCAATCTTGGAAGCTAGGAACTGATGCCTTGTCCGTGAGAGTGGCTTGGTGAGTAGATCAGCAAGTTGATGACTAGATGGTACATGAGAGACTTGAAGTTCATACACCAATATTGTCTGAAAAATGGTTGGTGGCTTAGATATTTGAATGCCAAGTTCCATTAAGAGTTGTTGTAGCAACAAGATTTCAGTAGTTGTAGAACCAATGGTGCGATATTCAGCCTCCGTTGATGAACACATAATTGTTGATTGTTTCTTGCATGACCATTAGATTGCATTGGAACCAAGATAGATAATGTAAGCTCTGGTGGACTTCCTGTCAGCATTGTCACTGCCCCAGTCAGCATCACAAAAGGCAGTGAGATGGAGAGTGTTGGTTCAAACTAAGTGTATCCCATGAGATAGCTCAAAACACGCTTTAGTGCCTTCATGTGAGTAACAATGGGAGCCTGCATGTATTGACACAATTTATTCACAGCAAATGCAACATCGGGACGAGTTATAGACAGATAATGTAGTGAACCAACGATGATGAGATAAGGCGAGATCACAGCTAGGTGTATCACCATCTAGAATGAGAGACCATGTAGTGGACATGGGAGTCCATACGAGTTTGGCATCAATCACGTTACCTTTCTGTAAAATTTCTCTAATGTAATGTTGTTGTGACAGAAAAATACCATTAGGAGTAGGAAGAAGCTCTACTCCAAGAAAATGGATCGGATTAGATAAAAATTCAAGGCAAGTGCCGTTTTGATTTTTGAAGAGAGGCAGGAGTGTTACCCGTAATAAGGAGATCATTAACATACACTAGAAAATATGCCACAATAGTGCCCTGTTTGTAGATGAGAGATGGATCACTGCGAGATTTAATTTGGTAAAGTCAGACTCCACCACAAAAGATTATAAAGCTTTGTACCATGCACATGGAGCTTGCTTGAGAACGTAGAGAGATTTGTGTAGCTTATATACATGGTTAGGATAGGCGTGATGAACAAAGCCCGGTGGTTGAGAAATGTAAACTTCCTCAGAGATTGTATCATCTAGAAATGCATTATTTACGTCCATTTGCATGAGTGTCCATCATTTAGAGAGAGCAATACGTAGAACCATTTCAATTGTTTGAGATTTGATGACAGGACTGAAAGTATCTTTGTAATCAATGCATGGACGTTGGTGAAAACCCTTAGCTACCAACCGTGCTTTGTATCTAGCAATAGAGTCATCCAGAGTTCTCTTCAAACGTCCACGAATGATTATGGGGTGAGTTGAAGTTGAAGGCGCTGGGAGAGATGCTTCAGCAATTGGTTTAGACGGAGACAATGTGCACACTGGAGAAGGTATATTTGTAGGTTCAGATGGGCGGTGATTCCATGGAGGGGAAGGTGCTACGGCTGGGGAGGGGGTTAATGTTGATGGAAGAGTTGATAGGGGCAAGATGTGATGAGTTTTGATTTGGAGGTGAGGTTTGGACGTCCAAGTTTGAAGGAATATGGGAAAGATTGGGTACAAGGGATGTTAATGTGGGAGAGAGATTTGATTTTGTGTTGAATTTGAAAGTAGAATTTTCATGAGGCAGGGGCGTGATTGTAGGAGGGCGTTGGGATATGGATGGGATTTGATTTAAATGAGGTTAATGGGATAAGATCAGGAGAAGATTAAGTGGGAGGGGGTTTGGACGAATTTTTAGGGGAGTAGGGAATGATATTTTCCACAAATTGCACATGTCTGGAAATGTATATTTTGTGATTGTTGAAATTGTAACAGATGTAGGAACTCTGAGTTAGGCTATAACCAAGAAAATACATGGTTCAGACCGAGATTCAAGTTTATTATTTGTGTAAGGTTTAACCCAAGGGAATGGTTCTAAACATGTATATGGATTTTAAACATGTCAAATAAAATAGAAATTACACTAACCCAATTGGAGAAATTATAATTTTGATCATTGTCTGTTGAAAATGTGACTAACAGAATGTTCTGCTTGCATTAGAAATTTAAAGGAATGGAAACATTCATTAGAAAAAAAGAAAGGAAATGGTTTACATAGCAAGCATTATTAAAATGACATTCATTAATAGCGTTTACTGAAGAAGCGCTATTGTTTCCCTATTTTAAAACTGAAACTTTTCTCTATGGCCACACTCTCACACCTTAGACTTTATCATGAGTTAGTCATACAATTTTTGTTACTTTTATTTGGTTCTTGTCATTTTCTATTATAGCTTAATGATAAATAGTTTTAACTTCTTACTTAATCATACACTTTTCATAACTTTTAAGTTTGTCAATGTATTCAATGTTTCATTACTTGTAGATATTGAGTTAATTAGATAGTGATTAGGAAAGCACATATATACATAACAACAAAAAATGCATTGAAAATAAAGTACGTATTTCATTAATAATAATAAAAATTTAAATTAAAGTATACAAATAGCCCTCAGTCCCATCTTCTCCTCTTTTCCCTATGATATTCCAAACCTTCCCTGGCCTGATGAGTAAGCCAGAGCATGGGGTAGGCCACTCTGTACTCACCCCTTCTTTTTTTATTGAATCACCATCATGTCAGATTCAGATAGAGACAGTGGCAAGGCAGGCTTATACGAGAGGAGGTATTGTCGAGGGAATCGGGCCACTCTGACAATGCTTCATGCTAATAGGCTTCATGATGTACAAAGAACTTAGTAAATATAATTCCATAGGGGATGCTTCCATTATTCTTGCGAAGACGGTATTTTAGATATTCCATGATGAGGAATGAAAGGTTGATTTTGGAGTAGGTGAGGAGGTGACAGACCAGAGTAATTTCAGAAATTGATAGAGTGGAGGAGTGCCGACCTTTCCTATCTATGAGGGGATGAATGAAATGGTGACAAAGTGCTATTAAGTTATCATTTTTAAATGTATCCAGTTATGCTATCAAGTTATAAAATTTTCTAGAGAAGCACTATTAAATGTATCCATTTTAGTAGTGTTTGCTACACAAAGTGCTATTAAAGGTATGGTCCACCTAAAATATAAAGGTCTGAAATATTACTCTCTCAATCTTTCAAACCGTGCGCTCTCTCAAACTTTTGTTCTCTCTCTCTCTCTCACTCTCTCTCTCTAAATCTCTTGGGTCGATACACCACCGCCACCTAGCCACTAATTGTCGTTGTCTTCTCTGGTAAGTCTGTTCACCTCTGCCATTTACAATACTTAGGGTTACCTTTAGTATTTTTGTTGCCATTTCCTATGTTAAATATATACTTAGGGTATCTCTGTCACATTTGAAATACCTAAACGATGAAGACATTTAATGGCTACTTAGGGTTATCTCTGTCCAAGGCTTGGCATTTGAAATACCTAACGATGCAGACACTTAGTGGCTACATAGGGATACCTCTGTCCACGACAACATTATTGTTGGACAAATACAAATTATGTAAGTTGGTGTTTGGCACATTCGTAAGAAAGTTTAAGCTTATTTTTAAGTCCATCTATGTTGTATTGTCTATTGTTACTGGATTTTAGAGTTGACCAAGCATTCTCGAATCATCCTACATGTGGGAATGAAGGGTAAAAGTTTGCTATTGGAAGATTTCTATAGTTAGTTCTTTAACACCCTGCTTTTTAGCTACGCTGTATTATCGGTAAAAATATATCTGTTTATATTTTTATCCGAGATCTAGAAAATGATTTTGGAGAAAACAAAATCATATCTAGAACCTACTCTATGGTAGGAAGCTCTGGTTAAAATTTGGGTTTAAAACTCAAACGGAAAACGGTCTGTGTTTTTACTGACAATATAATTTTACACTGGCAGAAAACCCTAATTTGACCCGAAACTGAAAAATGGTATATTTTTTTATTATGTCCGTGAGGAAGTCTAGTTTCCAAATTTCTAATCAAAAATAAAATATTAGATTTTATTCGAACGAATTTTAATGAAAATTTAGACATAAATTGTCTGTGTTTTCACTGGCAGTAAGATTTTACTGAGCAGAAAACCTAATTTCGACTCGAGAACGAAATGGTTAGGTTTTATATCTCATTTCCAACAACTTTCATTATTTTGGAATTTTTCGTTATGAAAACGAAATAATATGATTTATCCGGGCGTAAAACCCTAATCAGGAAATCGACGGAGTCGAGAACAGATGTGCAGAGACAAAACCGGACACCGGAGGAGATGAATCATGGAGTTAGTCACCACCATGACTCACCAAGCATTTATGCACATTTAATGCAAGTAATCATGAGTTTTTAGGTGAAATGACCAAAACGCCCTTAAGCTTAACCTAACCTATTCTAGTTAGATTTTAACCATGGTTAAGGCAAGTCATGTTCAAATTGAACTCTTCCTCCTATTTTGTGGCCCAAAATCAGTCACACCTCTCCTTCACCCTTCACCACACATGTTAACCTTACCATGATTACTATTAACCATAGTTAAGTTATTATATTATTTTCTAACTTAACCTATGTCAGTTAACTTAACCTTGGTTCATTATTAAGCAATCAAACAAAACAATTTTCTCTCCTCACTCAATCAATTTCGTGGCTGCCACACCCTTCCCACACTTAACCAAAGTTCATTTTTCTTTCTAAGTCATTTCTCACTAAAAAACACTAAGAACACCATAGTTGTTCTTGCAAAGTTCTTCATCTTTCTTCAAGTTCTTCATCAAAATTCTTCATTCTAGGGTGAGGAACCTATTCCTAATCATCTTAGCTTCATTAATCATCCATAAATCTCTATGTTCATCAACTATTTCATGAATTTCCATTCTTAGATCTAGAACTTCAAATAATTATAGAAAATTGTAGAAAAATCATTTTAATGTGAAACCAATTTCTATGATCTTGATATGTCTCCTACTATCATCATTTAAGAGCATGTAAGAAAAAGCCTTTTATTTCCTATTTTTCTTGTTAAGACCGAATCTATGCATATGTGAGCAAAGGATATTTTGTTCAACTTTTAACTTAGATGAGGTTGGTTATAAGTTTTCTAGGGTTTCTATGTTTTTAAATCTAAGAGTTTGAAATCAAATGAAATTCCTAACCCTATTTTCTAGTCTTGGCCGAGTTGGTGTTCATATGGACAAAATAAGTTTTCTTCAATCTTTAATTAGATCATGATTTATATGAACTATCTAAGGTGTGTAGGTTCTAGATCCAAGACCATGTGAGCAAAAAGAATTTCTAGCCAATTTTACTATGTATGGCCGAAACCCTAACCCTAGAGGTTAGAGGATTTTGTTTCATATTTTTGAATTGTAACACTTGATCTATTTTAGGTAATACTCTAGTAACTAGGATCCAAAAGATGAGATTGAGAAAATAACCCTTGACTTATTTTTGAGTCATGGCCGAAACTAACCTAGGGTTGCCATGATTGGATTTTGTTTGATTAACTAGTGGTTATGTTGTTTGGGTTGAAGGTTAATCATTAACCGTGGTAGAGTAACGAGGATTGGAAAGTTCGAGACTTCGGTGATAAGTTCAGGTGGGGGAAAGAATCAACCTATCGTTCGAATGGATAAGTAGTATATATTATAATAATTGTATCGGGCGACCTAAACCCTACTAGTAATCGAGTAATCGACATGACCACAATCACATTGGAAACTTTTCTGTGATACCAATGAAGATTTGGGGATTGTAGATTATCGACGTTAGGATAATTTTAGAATATTCGAGGTTAACTGACTTTATTATTTATTGAATTATTTTGTGATATGCTGGTTGAGGTATTCTACTGCTTGTGACAATTTATTTTGATTGAATATTTTATGATGATTTTGTTATACATGATCTGCCTGGTTCGATAATGTGCTTAGCTGACTTTTAAGTAAGGATATATGTTGTTCGGGGGATATGTGTGTGGGTGAGAGAATGAATAGGACTTAGAGGTGCATAGCCTAATCAGGTTGTTTTATAGATGAGATTATGAGGTATGATTTGAGGATTTATACGAGTTACTGGTGAGAGGTTGAGGCAATAGGTTACGACCCCATAAGAGTCGGCGATGCTTGAATCATTACATTGTGTAGCAATCGGGCTACTATCATTACTATCATGATTAGAAATCGGCCTACTATCATTATTATCATGTGTAGCAATCGGGCTACTAGCATTATTATCATGTGTAGCAATCGGGCTACTGATGTTATTGCATTGTTTAGAAATCGAGCTACTAATATTATATTATATTATATTATATATATATATATGATAGAGGGGAGTGCTCACTCGGACGAATGACTAACATTCCTATTAGGATGGAGATGGTGTGACACGATTGTAGTGGTCACGTTAGCATAAAGGTTTAGTTTGCGTGAGATTAAGGGTAGAGGACGATATTATGATTTGAGGATGATTGTAAGTTATGTGTGACGTGTGTCTGTGACTGTTATTATATTATGTGCTATGTATTCATTTCCGTTTTTGATGATAGAAATGTTTCTTATCCCTTATATTTTTCTGTATGCTGTATTTTATTTATTAGGTGATCGTACGAGAAGACCCTGTGGAGTAGCTTGATTTTGAAGAGCTGGATGGGATTCCGTATGAACCGGATGCGGGAGAACGAGTTGTGGATTCCAACGATGTAGTTTAGTGTCTAAGGCTAGTGAGTCTTATAAGATGTTTTATATCTCCGCAAATGTTAGTTTGTTTAAATATGCACCTACAAGGGATCTTGTTGCTGGGATACCCTAAACAGTGTTTTTGGTAACTCTGATGGATAGACTTATGTGGTGTATTTGCGTTATGTCTTTGGTGATGGATTACTTTTCAAGAGTTAGATGTTTGATAACCAAGTTTTTAATTTCTTCGTATTTTCGGGTCACGTTTAACGTTAAGAACACGAGTAAGTTTAAATAAATAATTAATGGCATAACGGGGTGTTTCAAGTTCCATTATTATCATCGACCAATGGTTTCTTGAACTTTTCAAATATTTCAAGTATGCTACATGTGTTGGTAATTATTATATATATATATTTTTTGACTATGTAGGTTGATTAAGACACAGAAGAATAGAACTTGCTTCTTGTTACTAACTTATTCTGGATGACAAGACATTAGTGAAGGTTAGTTTGTCATTTTTTGCAGATATTTTTTTTTTTGTTTCAGTAGCGCATAGATATTTTAATCTTTTGTTTGTTAAATTTTTTTTCTTGCATTATCATATATATATTTTTAAGACCCAAAGTTTGTTTATGGTCGATTTTGTTGATTGCATTAGGGGTATGGTTGGTGTTGATTACTGAATGCTATTTTTTGAATGTTGAGTGCTCAATTCTATTTTATTATAAGCTGAATCTTTTTTTAATTAATCAAATTCTTGTATGATTTGCGACTACAGAAAGCAGCTATAAAATGCCAATTAAAAAAAGGTCGTTAATAGACAACATTTGTTTATGAAAATGCTATCGTAATTCAAACTACGATAGCTTTTTGGTGAGATCGCGTTGTTGTTTTTTTGGGTAACTTATAAGATAGCGCATTTTTTAGTCAGTGTTATCTTTATTTTGAATCACGCGTTAGCACCACTTCCTGGTTGCACATTTTAGTGTGAAAACCACTATAGCGTTTCATTGGACAAACATTATTATAGTTAAATCTACAGCAATACTTCAGAAGCACTATCTTGTTTACAACTTTCAATGACACAAAGATAGATAACGTGTGAAAGCGCTATAAAATACCGAAATTAAACACTATTAAATCCCGAATCTATTGTAATGTTGACTCACCAAATCATAGATTAAATATCTTCTTTACTCTGGCCCCTGAAATGGGCCTTAAGGCTCGGTATGATAAGATAAAACTCAAAAGAGGCTAATGTATATTTTTTTTAAAAATTGCCGAGTGTAATTGATTAAGCAAATCTTAGGGGAGTTTCGTATAATTTTCCAATTAGAAATATTTACAAATTTAAGACTTCTTGAACTGTATACTAGAACCTTTTAAATCGCATATAGGAGATAAATATAGATGCTATATAGGATTCCTGTCATACATATAGCTTCCACAAATCAAGTAGAACTAAAAGTGAACAATATTATATCAGTTAATCAGTCCAATTAAAAATGTGATTTTTGAAGATTGAGAAAGGGAAGGTAAAAAACAATCATGAGGGCAGGGTTCAACATAACTTGCATAATTGCAAGCTACTTAAACACATGGTCAGTAATTAGATCACATTTTATAAACAATGTATAACTATCAAGATGAGAGCAATGCAAAATAAGCGACAACTCGGCATGCAATTCTGCACATAGAAGTTCTTTGCTCCCCTCCCTAGACATCATCATGAGACATTTCACACGCTCTTTTTCTCTCATTAATTGTGATAATGATAATCATCACCATCATAATCTTCAACTTGTTCAATCTGGGATGCTGTGCAATGCTGGCAAAGTATGGGACAACTCAACCTAAAATATTTGCACTTTGGTGACTGTTTGATGACAATGCTGATGATTAATTACGCGCTTAGGACATCTTTCCCCGTTCCTCTACCTTTTCTTAACCTTTTTGAAAATTTTCGTTTGGGATGATAAGAAATTACTCTCTCTGGTCCTATATATAAGAGGCAAAACCATAAAACACACAGATCGAGAAAATACATTGAAATAAGCTATTTGTAATTAATATTCATATAAATTTACAAATTTAACCTTTCAATAATTAATGAACAAACCTACTTGTATTGAAAGTTGCATTGTCTCGTAAATATAAACCTATTATAAATAAGGGTAAAATTGAAAATGAGCATTTAATATTTGTCAAAATACATGTATGTCTCTTATATTTTGGAACAAAAAAAAAGTAGCCATTTGTCTCTTATAATAAGGACCGGAGGGAGTATTACAGTATTAAAACATGGGTTTTTTATCATGTGCAACTTTGCACATGTTAAGAAACCCAAAAGTAGCAACTACTTATTGGAAAACTAAGCATTTCAGTTTTGAAAATATAAAATACACAAGTTCCTATGTAAATTTACTCTTTTAGGATCCTTAACATGTGCAAAATTCCATAGACTAGAAAAACCCTTAAAACATTGCAAGAAAGATGTTGGTCCGATTATGTTCAATCAAAGATACTAATTGTAAGCGACTTCCAAGATTGTGATTGAAATTTACAAATATGTGTTTTTTTTTTAAGAGAATTACTTTTCAAAAAAATTTGAGGTTAAAAAATTAAATTGTGTTTGAGAATAATATTATAAACATTTGGTTTAAAAGAGTTAACGTTGTTTGGATATAAAAAAAACATTTAAAAAAATAAATTATCTAAATATATTTAATTTAAAAATGAAAAGATACAGAAATAAATAAATAAATAAATAAATAAGGGTAGTATGGTAAATGACTAATTCACGTTTCAAATGTGCAAACTAGGGACAAGTTTGGTTTAGGTTTTGGTGGAAGCACACTAAAAAAAACGCTTTACAATGCTCTTTCAGCCAACTATTGACTAAAAACAACAATATGTTTGGTAAAAAGTGCACCCTATCAAGAATCAAGAAAACAAAACCATGGGTGGATATAAACCAAAACCCAGACAAAAAATAAGAATAAAGAAAATCTAGATCAAGTCTTTTTATTCTTTCTCAGGTTATACTTCAGAGAGCTGCAACCTCCGTCCCAGCCTGAGGGTAGTTAGCCTATCGAGGAGGAGAAAGAGTCGTTTGATGATATATTCAGCGATTATCAAGATGATTATTATATTGTTTTACATTTTTTAGGACTTAGATATAGCTTATGTTTTTAATTTGTATTTGACACACTTGTAAATAATATCAGTTTGATTTATTTAATTATAAATTTTAGGATAGCTCTGCTAGGGTTTGCCTCCATGTGAACTCTTAGGATGTTATCTCATGGTTTTCATGGCCGGCTCTAAAACTATTTGCCCTTGGGGCTTTCTTGCTTCTCCACCGTCTTCTCCCTCCCATCCTTCTCCAACTTTGAAACCCCATTCTCAGCATAGAACTTTTGCTCAAGATTTGAGCAATTCTTTGGATGTTGTGACACCCTCTACCCCGCATGTATAAAATAAAATAAAATAAAAATAAATAAAAATAAAACATGCATATCATTAATAAACGTAAACCAAGGTAGTGAGTACCACATGAACAAAAACATGACATCTACAGAAAAATAAAACATCAACATAACATAACCCCAAACCCCGGTGTCACATATTAGAGCTAATAATTAAATCCGGAAATACATTGAAAAACAACTACGTAAAAGTAAAGTCCTAAACTACGAGCGAGCAAGCTCCTCGGAGTCACTCCTCAGCAGGCTTGAGATAACCCGATGTCCCATTAAAGAAAATCCTAAATTAATTTAAACCTAATCATGATAATAACATTAAGCGGATATACGTAAAACAATGAAGATAAAAAAAAAACTTAAAATATAAACATCATACATATAAAATCATCACGTCACCATATATCTATCTATATAATATCATACAAACGTCTGTACCATCACTGAAAAGCGAAACCCCATCAGTAGGGCCCCATACAAGATACAAACTGTCAAGGTATAAAATACATCAAAAGACTAAGGAAAGAAGCCTCACCGTCACTCTACTCCCCATCCCCTCTCAAAATACATCAAAATCATCTCACAGCACACACCTATGTACAACCCTAAGCATGCACTATCCTGTCCTATTGCGGATGACTACTGCTACCCTGACTCTCTCCCCGGGCTACTCCATGTCCTGGTGGGGTCTAGAAGGTCCTGAAACTCCTCTGCTGCTGCTAGATGTACTCCCCCTTGGACGCTGCTGGAAACAGCTTCGGTAGAGAAAATCGTGGCAAAAGGAATCCTGTCTGACCTATCTAACCTCAAGAACCCTCGGGAACTGGAGCAGGGTCTATATCAGGTACGACCTGATCTTGGCCATGGTCATCTGGTGCTGGAGCTGGTATCGGTGCAGGCACGAGTACGGGTACTGGAACAGGAACTGGGAATATCGGTGGTATAGGCGGCACCGGAGGTATCGATGCTGCAGGGAAGCCAATAGGGAAGGAAAAGTCTGGCTGAGACGAACTGTACCGACTAGACCAAAGTGTGGTCCCTCCTGTAAGACTCAATGACATAGAGATTTTGATATATGACAAATATACAATTTAATGTGTGTGCAAGTGTTTTTAGTATCAAATTGCAAAGACAGGTATCAAGCTGAATATATCAAGTTCTGTAAACAATTAAAAGGAGAATATCCAAAGAAGAACTTGAAGAGCTCAAGGAGCAACAAGCAAGGACAAAGATCAAGGAGTCATCAAGACAAGAGCTTAAAGAAGAATTAGATTTAAGTCTTAGATGATTTGTAAGAGAAGAAATCTCTTATTCACAAATAGCTCAGTTGAAATAATGCATGAAGAAAATCATTTTACATCACCTGCATTAAAAGGAATAAGTTTTAATAAAAATGATTTATGAAATTAAGAAAATTCTTTGTCAGTACAGCCATGTACTCAATGGATTTATACCATTTCCTGTAACTGTCAAATGAAAATAAAGTTCTTAATATTCAGTACATAGATGTACTACACCTATGAGTAACATGAAATCAGATCAGTTATAAATAGTTAACTGAATACAGGCCTGTACATATGCTATGTACTCGTGTATTCAAGTATCTGAAAAATCTGATGTTCATTAATACATAGATGTACTGAATGGGTGTACTGGTGGTACTGGTGGATTAACCAAGATCAAGCTTTTAAAAGAACTCGTACAGCCATGTATTACACAGGTGTACAGAAACTTTCAGTATGTAAAATGGTTAATACATCCCTGTACTCAACCCCTGTCCAAGAACTTGAATCAGTTCAACTGATTCTGATATCAGACCCAAATCTGTTTGGACTGATCCAAAACGGTTACAACTTATTTTCTATATAAAGTGGGATTAATAGAATACTGATATCATATCAGAAACACATGAAATCAATTTGAGAAATCAATTGTGAAAATCATTCATCATCTTTCTTGAGCTTATTGTGAAAAGAGTGTTTCTTCTTGTTAGAGCTTCAATTTGTGTATTCAACTTTTGAGAGTTTAGAAATCAATCTTTCTATTTTTATTTGATTGTAAGAGAGAGGGAGTCTCTTTGTGTGATTAGGGTGAGGAATCCTAAGGAAGAACATTGAGACTTTTTCACAAGAGGTGTGGTATCCTAGAAGTGAAAGAAGTGCTCTGTGGTGTAAAGGTTTTTCAAGCTACCTGGCTAAAGCTTGCTGTGTTAGTGTGTGAAATCCCACATGTGGAGTGGGGACTGGATGTAGGTCACAGTGGTGGTGGCTGAACCAGGATAAATCTGGTTGTGTGGTATCTCTAAACTCAAAGCTCTTTAATTTCTGTATTGCGCATATAACTGAGTTCTTGATATACATTGTTCAATATTGTTTCTGTAATGATCTGAAATACCTGATTGAACTTTGTGCAAACTGCAATCTAATCTGTGTTGTTCAAATCTGATCTTAAAGGCTCAATATCTGAACTGAATCTTGTAATCAAAGTTGAGTCTATTAAATCTGTTCTTACTCATATAAACTTCTGATCATATTCAAGAATCTGTGATTTTGATGTTCTAAGTTTCAATTGATATTAAATACTCATATAACTTCTATTCTTGATTTGTTTAATTTGAAGTGAAACCAGAAGTATTATTGCAATCAATCTTGAGTTATTAATTGTTCAAAACTGAGTTGATTAAAACTGTTCTTGATCACTGAAACTGAAACTGAAACTGATATATTGTAACTTCAGTTGCTGACTGATTAAGGCCTGTATCTAATACCTGTATAACCTGTTCTAAATCTTAAAAAGCCCTTTCCTGATCTGTTAAAGATCCTGTGGTAACTCTGATTTGAAAAGTAAGTTTTTGAAAAGGAAGAATTTTTGAAAACTCAATTCACCCCCCTCTTGAGTCTTTGAAGGCAAAACAACACCTCCCCCAACCCAACCTAGTATACACCGATACTGGATCCGTATAGACAGCAAAATGGGTGACGGGATCCATGAGCCACCCTTGCTCGTCCAGAAACTCAAGCTCTAGGGTTCCCATCAAGGGAAACCTCGCTGGCTCCGCCATCCATGGGTGATTCATGTGCGCCATCTGTAACGTCTGGGTCTGTGCATGCAACGACAAAAAAGACGAACACAGAAGAAAATAAAAGGAGATAAGAAACTATCTACCGTCAAATATGGAAAAAGGTACATAGAATATAAAAAATAACAACACACAGTAACATGTATAGGTACAACCATCCTCGAGTTATATTATCATCCTCTACCCTTTGCGCTCATGCAACTGATCTTGAATGCTGACGTAACCACCACAATCCTTTCACTTATCCCTCATCTGATCAGGGATGTTAGGCAGTCGTCCGAGCAGAGCGTCCATGTAGATTTGATCAGTGCACACCACCATTCCCGTTAGGGTGTTCGTTCAGAGAATGAGAGCACACCCCCATTCCCGTTAGGATGCTCATTCAAAGAATGACACTATTCCCCCATTCCCGTTAGAGAATAGCTGCATGATATAAAAGTATCCCTATTCCCGTTAGAATACGGGACATGTAACACCCTTCTCAGGCGCTACATTGTCTGTGACATTTTCACATAATCATTTAACACGGAAAAATAATTTTTCTGAAGATACGAGTTTCTTTTTCTTCTGTCCCTTTTCGCAAAAAAGGAATTAGATAATACTTAACACTTATTAACAATTCCCCAACCACAAACAGGCCTGAAACATATACAGCCAGAAAATGAGAAAATTTAAATAGTAAATAATTATTACATAGTACCTTCATAAATTCTATAAAAAATAAAAGTCATGTAAGACAGAAACACCAACAGGCAGAAATAACAACACAATGCTTATCCAATTTTTTTGCGGAGTTGGTCACAATTCAAGGACCTATTTCAGATCGGTGGACTCTGTATGTTGATGGTGCATCTAATGTGAAGGGAAATGGTGCAGGGATAATCCTAGAAGGACCTGGAGACATAGTGCTGGAACAATCCTTGAAATTTGATTTCAAAGCATCAAATAATGAAGCGGAATATGAAGCCCTTATTGCTGGGTTGAAACTAGCTAAGGAGGTAGGTGTAAAACTGGTCAAATGCAAAAGTGATTCTCAGCTTGTAACAGGGCATATTTGGAGGACATATCAGGTGAAGGAACCACATCTTACCAGGTATTTGTGTAAAGTCAATACTTTAATTTCTGAATTTGATGATTTTAAAATAGAACACATTCCCCGAGAGAGGAATGCTCGAGCTGATTTAATATCAAAATTGGCCAGCACTAAGAAAACAGGTCAACATAGGACCGTCATACAGGAGACAATATATCAGCCGAGTATTGAGCTGACAGAAGAGGTCTTGGTGGTGGCGGAAAAAGACCGAGAATGGATGGCTCCAATTTGGGAATTCATAGTGAATGATGTAATCCCAGAGGATACAAAAGAAGCTCGGAGGCAAGCTAGTTCATATACACTGAGATCGGGCGATCTGTATAAACGATCATTCTCAGGCCCTTTGTTAAAATGCTTAGTTAGAGAAAAAGTGAATATGTGATGGCAGAAATGCACCGGGGTATTTGCGGCATGCATAATGGAGGCAGGATGATGGCAAAGAAGGTTATCCGAGCAGGTTACTTCTGGCCAACATTGACTGCTGACTGTGCAACATACGTCCGACAATGTGAAGAATGTCAGAAATTCTCTTCCATCAAGCACATCGAGGAGCTTCACAACATCACGGCTGCCTGGCCTTTTGACATATGGGGGATTGACATTGTTGGTCCTTTCCATTTAGCAAAAGGACAGGTCAAGTTTTTGCTCGTGGCTATAGATTATTTCACAAAGTGGATTGAAGCGGAGCCGTTAGCAAGGATCACAGTGAATCAAGTTCAAAAGTTTGTATGGAAGAACATCGTTTGTCGTTTCAGATAAGCACTTTGGAGAGTTCTGTGAAAATCTCGGAATTCATAGAAAATTCTCCTCAGTTGAGCACCCGCAAACCAACGAGCAGGTAGAAGCAGCAAATAAGGTCGTTCTGAATGAGCTGAAGAAGCAGTTAGGGAAGGCAAAAGGATTTTGGGCCGAAGAGCTGCCGAGTATCCTTTGGGCATACCATTGCACACCTCAATCGTCTACTCAAGAAACCCCTTTCAGAATGGTGTATGGCACTGATGCTATGATACCGGTGGAGTTGGGAGAGATATCTTTAAGAAGGAAAGAATATGACCCACAGAACAACGAAGAGGGTAGGGTAGTAGACCTTGAGTTGGTTGAGGAGGTAAGGGAAAATGCCAGAATTGCTGAGGTAGCTAGTAAACAAAGAGCTGCGCGTAAATATAACTCAATTCTTAGACCAAGAAGCTTCCATACTGGAGATTTAGTGTTAGGTTCCAGGGAGAAGCACGAAAAGACTCGGCTGAAGGAAAGTTAGCTTCCAACTGGGCAGGACCATTTAGGGTGGTGGAGAACTTGAACAATGGTGCATACCGACTACAAGAATTATCGGGGAAGCCTATTCCGAGAACATGGAATGCTTCTCACCTTAGGTTCTACTTCAGTTAGTTTTATTTTAGAAGGTGTGTACTATTTTTCCTAACCCGACCTTTTTTTCCCATAAAGGGATTTTGGTCGGGAAGGTTTTAACGAGGCACACCAAAGTCATGTAAATATGCAGTTTGAAGTTATGTTAATGAATCTGTGATTTCCAGTAGTGTTGCTGCATATTTGAAGTTATACAATATCGTAAGAACCAGAATGATCTCAGCAAAAGAAAAATTATGATGTCTTTAAGACGAGAATGATCTCGGTAAAGGCATCAAAGCCCTTCAGACGAGAAAGATCTTGGTAAATGGCACTAAAAGCCCCTAAGACGAGAATGATCTCGGTAAAAGGCACTCAAAGCCCTTAAGATGAGATTGATCTCAGTAAAGGTCACTAAAAGCCCTTAACATGAGAATAATCTCAGTAAGAGGCATCGAGGCCCTTAAGATGAGAATAATCTTGGTAATAGGCATCAAAATAAGTCGTGTAGCAAGAGATATCTTAGGTTGAAACAATTTCAATCCTATAAAGATACCCTCGAATTTACTAAAAAGCATATAAAAATTATGATTATATTTTTGGGAGGAAATGTAACTTATATGCCCTTGTTGACGAGTGTGTTATATTCATGCGTTGGCACTAGTGACATGTTATATTATGTCTAGCTGAAGTTAACAGTGAGTTAACAAGTACAGGTTGATTTAAAGAGAGAGTTATAGATTAAAGGTTGAAAGCTGGCTATACCAGACATTACATTAAGTCATCACAGGCATTACAAAATTTAGTCACACAGGGCTAGGTTCAAGGAGCCTAAACAAAGCATGTAATGAAAAGAAAAGAGAGAAAAATAAAACAGATACTACACTAGGGTGGAAGGACATTGTCTCCTGTATTTTCTTCAACAGGGGAGGTGGGGTGGTTCTCAGTAGCTCGGACTTCAGCATCTCTGGTAGAGTTGGTTGGGCTACTGGTATGCTTGTCCTCGAGGTGAGGGGGCACCAGCTAGCCATCCACTATTTCATTCCAAACATAGACAGCGGAGAGATTAATATCAGGCGCAACAATGCGCACTTGCTCGAGTGCATAGTTAAACCCATTTTCATACTAATCTCCGGCTTCCAATTTGCAACTCTCTAACTTGGCTTCATGAGAATCTTTTTGAACTTTCAACTCCTCGGTCAGCGTGAGGAGGGAGTTCTTAGATGACTCAAGCTCAACCAACACGGTTTCAACCTTCTTATCAGCGACCTGTAAAGATTCTTGTAGCTTCTGTAAGTCGTTCTTAAGGTCAGTGTTGATCTTCTTCATTTGCTGATAAAGTTGGGAGAATGTATCTCTCTTATTCAGGGAATCTCGAAGCTTTTTCTTGATTTCCTCTATCTTCCTGAGGTCAGCAGCAGCTTGTTTAACCTGTCGTTGAGCTTGGATCCTCTCTCTCTCAGCTGAACGAATGAGCTCGAATAAGCGAAGTGCATAGGTCTCAGCAGCTTCATAAGTTGATGCTGCCCCAAATTTGTTGAAAGTTTCTATGTTTGCCGAGAAGCTCAGCTGCGAGTCAATAAAAGCCCTTGGATTGGTCTCATGATGCCAAAAGGATTGAGGTTCGACATTCTGAGTAGTGTCGTACCATTTCCTCTTATGACCTTTCTTCTCGGGAACAGGCTTAAGAGCATTGTCTTTGTCGGAAGCAGAAAAAGCTATCTGCTTTCCAGACACCTCGGTTGCTTTCTCGGTGTTTTCGGTTAAACTCAGCATTTAAGAGGCGGGGAAGACAGGTTGACATTTGATACTTCAACAGCGGGACCAGCTGGTGAGGAACAGAGCTTGGAGAAGTCGACACGGGTACTCCAGATTTTTTAAGCCTTTCTTTCTCTAACTTGAGTTTCCACATCTTGGCAAAATTCAACTTCGAGCCCATGATAACTGCAAAAAGAGCAATTCCTTCAATCCAATATTATAAAGTAATACAAAAATCATTACAAATATTTCGGTATTGTCTTATGTTTCCAACTCTCCTGATGATTCTCGGCAAATGAGGAAGTCAACCTCCTCTTTCTCGTTGTGGGTTAACTCGTGATAAGTGTTGGCTACACGAAAGAGCGTACGACTCCAATAGAGAAGGTATTTTGGTTTTCCTTCAAAATTCAAAAAGAAAGCTAGTTCTTCAGTGGAAGACCTAACTTTGAAGAAATCGGTTTTAAAGTGCTTATACGATGACTTGTATAAGGAGAATAGCCGATTATTCTGACGAGCATGAAGAGAGACCCAACGGGCCTTCTTACTAAGTCGGATGGAGTAGAAAGAGAAAAATCTGTCGGCAGACACTGCTATTTGAAGCGCGGTGCAAAGAATCTCGAAAGCACGGATGAAAGCCCAACTATTACGGTGAAGTTGAGATGGTGCCACGTTCAAGATAGATAACACGTCACTTTGGAGAGCCGAGAAAGGTAGTTGAAGGTAAAGTTCTTTGAAAAACGTTTTGTAGAGAAAGACAAAAGGGAAGTCGTCCTTGGATGCTTTGAAACAAACTCGGTCGAAGTCCGAGCACGGATAACATAGGAATTTACTTTCCGATTCTGGGGTGGATAATTGAATCTCTTTACGTAGTTGGGTGATGGAGCTGGAAGTTTGGTAGCTAGAGAAATAGGCTATTACGCCAAGGTCTACCCACTCATAACCAGGAACGGATGCAATCGGTGGAGGAGGCAGAATTGTACCACGCCTGGGATGGCGGGTGGAAGAATCCACCGAATGTTCATCCACATTTTCTTCATCAGAAAGAGTGTTTTCTGTTGAAGAATGAGAAAAGGTAGAGATATAGGAGTCATCATCGATGACAAAAGATCTCTGGGGGGTTAGGGGGAAGTAGGTTGAGAGCATCTTCGGGATTGTTAACAGGATCCATGAAGATAGAAGTAAAATGAAGAATAGGTAGGAAAAATGTACCTGGAAAATGGGAAAGGTTGCAGGAAAAATTTCGATGCAGAAGAGGAAGATGTGAAGCTCTCTGAAAGATGGAGAAAGATGAAGAGGATGATTTAATTGATGAAGGGCAAAGGGTTTAAATAGCTAAATAGGGGCACAATGATTGACCTAAGTTATGAAGTTGAAAATACGGGATTCGTCATAAATGAAGAGCAGTAACAGGTGGGCAGAGTCTTAGGGTAGAGTAAGCGGCAGAAGGCACTTAGAGACCCGTGCATAGAAACACGTGTCCTTTTTGAAGATGAAAAGACAAGGCAGTTATTGTAAAGCGTGTGGAGGAAGAGAACGTTTGAATTTTTTATATAAAACATTCTTACATATTGCATAAAACATTTGAGTTAAAATCGGGCCTTGGGCTCGACCCAATAACCAAAATCATTACATACTAGTTTGTTTCTGTTGAAGTCACAATAAAGCAGGTACATATCAATAAGATGAGAAGCAGAGACTGAGTAAAAGAACAAGAAGCCAGAAGCAGATACAAGTAAAAGGCTGCTTTGTTTGCTAGAAAGACGTCTATTAAGGCCCTTTCGTGTGTACTCTTTTTCCTAACCCGGCCTTTTTTCTCCCATAAAGGGTTTTTGGTCGGGAAGGTTTTAACGAGGCACACTTAATATCCCTTTGAAGACATCGGTAGTTTAGCATGGGAAAAGCTAGGACGTGCCGAGTAATATCTGGAACTCGATCTGGCACGAAACCAACTCACTTGCAGACATGCTTTAAAGCTTTTTCACCTCTTTGAAGCTTAGAGCTTGGGGGGCTTATGTAGTGTCAGGAGCAAGTGGGCTCAAATTTAGCCGAGGTCCAGCCCAATTGCTTAAGTAACTAGCTGGAGATAAATGAAGTTTGACCAAGTCAACGAATAAGAGAGAAAGACTTCGACACGAGCCACGAAGTGTAGGGTAGTTAACTAGCAGTTTAAGATGGGAAGTGGAGGAAGTCAGTTATCCGAGAGTTATGAGAATGGGCCGAAACCGTTTAAAACTCGGCATATATTATATAGAGCAATAGGCAGATTATGGAGGTTAAGCTATTCTGTAACTATAATCTCTGTTGAGAGCATTCTTCAATAAAAGAGAGTATTCTTGATCGAGATTGTGTGTGAAAAGTAGCAATATTGTTCTTTGGTTTCTCGGATTGTTCACCGCCGAAAATCTGTAGGAACATTATATATGAAGATAATGAAGCAAGGAACACGATTATCAACATGAGTCAAGAGAGATTACCTCCTGGTTGTTGAGAAAGTGAAGAACAAAGTGTAAGCTAGAATAACCTATTTCACAAACAAGCTCCAAATGAATTTTTGTGTGAAATAGAAAGTGTCTAGATGATATAGAGGAGAATATGGTCTTAGAAGATCAAAACCACACTTGGAGAAGAATTAAATGTCTTGGCCGATTTTAAAAGCTAGGAGGAAAAAGACTTGAATGTTCTTGGATTTAAGAACATGATAGCTGAAAGTAAAGACAAGGATCTAGAGGACAAGTCTCATGAATGAAGAATCATGAAATCATGTCTCTAAGATGATAAAATATGGAAGAGAAGGGAAGAACATGTCATAAACTTTCTCAAGAACAAAGGAGAGAAAGTGAAAAAGGCTAGTTTGATCTTGAAACTTTCTAACTTAACTAATTTAGGTGCTTTTATGAAATGAAACATGAATGGATGGTTGTTGACTTAGCTTGGCCGAAATTCACTAAGAGAGGGAGGAAACTTGTCATCTTGGTTGTCTAACCATAGTTACAAGGGTGGTTAGTTCATAGGGTAAGATTAACTTAGATATTTTAGGATATTTTCATAAAAGTCATCATGACTTGTGACTCATCATGGTGACTCACTTGTGTGAATATATGCCTTGACAGGTACTTTATTTTTTATGAATGATAAAAGAGAAAGTCGGAAGGACTTAATTTCAAAAGGTGGCAAAAGGACATGCAAGCAATCAAGATGGTTTAAAGGGAATTTTACTATTTGTATTGTTTGTTTTAGAAAAAGATGTAAATGGTAAGTAAATCTCTCTAATTAAAATTGGTCACACACACACTTAAATGAGCTTTCAAAATAAAACTTAAATGGCTTTTAAATGAACTTAAATGAGAAATTATTTTCAGCCATTAAGTTTCCAAATTCAAATTTGAATCGAGGAATAATCGATTAGTATAATCGATTATCATGCTCTTAATTATGCTTTAACGAGCAATCAATTATAGAGCTGTTAAGAATTTGAAATCAGAAAATTTGAATTGTAATATTCGATTAGTATAATCGATTATCTTTTTCTGATCACGTTTTTAAATCAACTTAACTAGCTTTATATGCATCTTAATGAGTAATTACTTCTTTCTAGTAGTTAAGTTTGAATTTGAATATGAATAATCGATTATTCTTTTTAGGTAATCGATTATATGTTTTAATTGCTCGCAGGATTTCAAACAGAGAACCAATAATCGATTATCATAATCCATTATGCTGAAATAATCGATTATCATAATCCATTATGCTCAAATAATCGATTAGCATAATCATTATGATGAAATAATCGATTAGCATAATCCATTATGATGCAATAATCGATTATGATGCAATAATTGATTATCATAATCCATTATCATAATTAATTATCAATATCAAAATTAATTTCCTGAAAGTACATAGCATCCACACGATTATCATAATCCATTATGATGCAATAATCGATTATCATAATCCATTATATTACGACTGCCTTTTCAGTGTGTTTTCATATTTAATCATCAAATAATCGATTATGGCTTTCCAATAATCGATTATGGCGCGACAAAATGTGTTTTAATTGAGTTTGACCTATTTTCCTTGAGCTAATCATAGATTCTGTATAAAAGGAAACTTAGGCAACTTTCAAAAATGAGAATCCTACTTTTCATATTGTGTTGAAACTTTGAAAAACAAACCCTCTACTACTTCTCTCATTCTTACACATTGACCATATACTCTTGAGAGCTTTATACACCATATAGGTGTCTTTGCATCTTGTGCTTCAATTTGTTCATCTGCACTAATTAGAGTGCTTTATCTCGGTAAGAGACGGATTGACTCAAACCATCTTTTGTTACCATTCTTACAAGAGAGGTGATATCTCTTGTGAGTGTTTAGTGGGTGTGATCCCATTGGTTATTTTCATTGAGGCTCTTTCACGGGGGAAGGTGATATCCTTAATTTGTGAGGAGTGCTCTTCATTGTAAATTTTTTGTAGCTGTGCCTATTTAAAAGCTAGTGTTGAGTGAAAACCCTTGGTGGTACTGCCTTGGGGACCGGATGTAGGCCACGTGGGTAGTTTGTGGTCGAACCAGGATATATCACCATGTTCATCTTCTCTTTCCCTATCTCTTTTTATTATCGCACTTAAATTACCGGTCCTTACGTTTCTGCCATTTTCCTTATCACGCTTTATTTTCAAAGGATTTATTTTCAAAGTATTTTAATTTAAAAAGAATTATTTATCCGCTGTGAATTTTATTTCACATATTGAAAGAGTTTTTGATTTATCGAAAAAGATTTCATCTTTATTTAAAACCCAAATCACCCCCTCCCCTTTTGGGTGATGGTTGCCACGACCAACAACTTGATGACTCTTGGGATGAGTTGTCCTTGTGATCTCATCCTCACGACCCTCCTATATACCTTTGCGGTTTCATATCCGGCTCCAACATTTTACCCAATTAGGGTTTTCACGCGTTTTTCATAAAGCTTCGCCCGAATAAAATATAATATTTTATTTTTGAGTGAAAATTTTCGAAATATATCACATCACTAAACTATTGATAAAGTCTAAGATTTTTCAGTTTCGGGTCATTAGGGTTTTTCTGCCTTTATAAAATTATACTGTCAGAAAAAACGCAGACCGGTTTCCGTTTGAGTTTGCAACCCAAAATTTAACAGTAACTTTCATCGATATAGCATGTTTCAATTATGATTTTGTTTTTCTCAAAATCATTTTCTCGATCTCAGGCAAAATTACAAAATATAATTACCAGTCAAGAAGAGAGAAAACGAGGTGTTACAATAGGAGCTAACTATTGGCCACTGTGAAACAGTCTGCACACGGCTACATCCCCAAGGTCTCACAGACTGTTCCTTCCGCATTTCGTACAGGCACTAAGGTACAACTAACCTCGCATGATTCCAATTCATACAGCTCGCCACTTAGCAATAATGCATTGCAATACATCGATCTTTAGTTGATATTGGTACAATTATACCCATTCGCAATATCTCAACCATGACACCAACACATCCACAATCTCATATCCTCATTCTCAAGTACCTCGACGGTGTCAACCTAGACAATTCAGATATACAAAAATATCAACCAACTTAATAACAACACATGTGATAATGCATATCATCATATCAGACATACCAATTAAACATATACAATTAATCATATAGCAACTAATCAAACACCACATCATGCATAGTAGTCGACCCCAATCAACATTCGTCTAACATAGGATATGAATCCTATTGTTGACGAACCTACAATGCCTAAACCCCAATTAGTATCACGAGGTAGTCGCCAATGGGTTTAGGTGTTGTCAGTTACTCGACCACTAGTAGGGTTTGGGGTCCCCTACACACACATTAACACTTTATTCTATTCTTGCCTCCCTAATGATTGAAGTTCCTTTCTCCCCACTTTGTAACACACGCGTAGAATTCCTCGATTTCGTAAAGATCACAAAGCTTCATGTTTCTCCTTGACTCCAAATTTTCCACGCACAGTAGGAGTCTCCCCATGATCAGAATTATGCCCTAATCATGCAAACAACATGCAAACAATGTCGGTAACCCTAATATCAATCGAAAACTATGATCGATGCAAGAAAAGATCAAAGAAAAATAGGAAATGTCGAAGAACATCGATGTCGGCAATGTCAATGTGTCAATGTTTTAAGAATTTTAGTTTATCTTCATCGAATAGAATAATCGAATAGTCGAAGTCATATAGCACAAAGATACGAGTGTTGTGGTGTAACTGAATTTGCATAACAATTCCTTGAAAGCAAGGACTTGTGGATATATGCCTTGACAGATATTTTTTTTTTGATGATGAGCAAAAGGGAATTTCAAGTTCAAGGACCAACATGCAAATTCAAGTCTAAAAGGATCACGTTGCAAAAAGCGTGAAAAGGATCAAACAAGCAAATAGGCGGTTAAGGGAATTTTCCTTTACTGCATTGATTGTTTTAGAAAACGGTTGTAAATGGTAAGTAAAGCTCTCCGACTAAAATTAGTCACACACACACACACACATAAAGAGCAAACAAAATAAAACTTAAAAAGGCTTTCAAACTTAATTGAGGAATTAACTTCAGCCTTTAAGTTTTACAAATTTAAACAATCAAGCTCTTTAAATAGGCTTTAAATGAGTGATTAATTATAGAGCCGTTATGTCTTTCAAAGCTTAAACCAAAGATGCAATAATCGATTATTATAATCGATTATACTATACTTAATTCGGCTTAAATGTAATTGACTGAGTATTAACTACTGCTAGCCGTTGAATTTGAATTCGAAATTCAAATAATCGATTAGGACATAAGATAAATCGATTATATAACAGGGGAAGATAAACAGTGAATGAATAAGATTATACAATCGATTATTACCTTCAGTCAGACAAATGCGCTTTACACCGAGAACACTTAATCGATTATTATAATCGATTATGGCTTGTCTGTTCCAAGGCGCAATTTGTGATTTAAATTAAAATAATCGATTATAGTGTTTCCATAATCGATTAACACGCGCAGAAAAAGAATTTCAACAAAGACTTAACCTGATTTCTCTCAACTATTCATGTCCAATATAAAAAGAGAACTTAGGCTACTTTCAGAAAAAGAGAACACTACTACTCTTACATTTGTGGAAATACTATCATCTCTATACTCTCTAACATCACTCACACTACACTTTGATCAAACCATACTATTGAGAGAGCTTTACAATACCATATAGGTTCTTCTTAAACTTGTGCTTCAATTTGTTTTTATCCGCACTAATTAGAGTGCATACTGTTGGTAAGAGTCGGATTGACTCAAACCTTTTTTTTTATTATCATTCTTGCAAGAGAGGGTATATCTCTTGTAAGGGATTAGTGGGTGTGATTCCACTGTAAAGGTTCTAGCTGCGCCAGTTTAAAAGCTAGGGTTTTGAGACTCTTTCACTGGGGGATTGTATGTCCCTGGTCTGTGACGAGTTCTCGTTATTGTAAAGGTTCTAGCTGCTCCTATTTAAAAGCTAGGGATTGAGTGAAAACCCCTGGTGGTATTGCCTTGGGGACTGGACATAGGCCACATGGGTAGTCTGTGGCCGAACCAGGATATACCGCTGTGTCAATCTTCTTATCCTTATCTCTTTTACTTTTGCTTTATCATTTGCAAAAACGTTTTTACTCGCACGCGACAACGCTTTAATTTGCAAAGAATTTCATATCCACTGCTAATTCTGTTTAAAGTTTCAAAAGGTTTTTATTTATCTAAAAAGTTATCATTTTTACTTAAAACCCAATTTACCCCCCCCCCCCCCCCCCTCTCCCCCTCTCAGTAAGTGGTAGCAGAGCTTCGGCTCTAGTTAGTAGCTTAACATCTTAGAGTTAAGATCCTGTTGGCAACCTTTTTTTAAAAAGTTTTCCAAAAATGTTTGGTTTTGAAATTGACAAACCACCATTCTTTGATGGTGAGAATTACATGTATTGGAAATTGACAATTGAAATTTTTATGCAGTCAATTGATGTCGACTTATGGGATATTGGAGTCAATGGACTCATTCTCAAACCCAAAGAACATCAGGCTAAGTTTGATAAAAATTATTTTTGCTTGAATCTCAAAGCTATGCAAATTCTCCAAAATTGTTTATGCGATGATGCTTATGAGATAATTAAAAATTGTAATTGTGCCAATGATATTTTAAATGTGCTTGATTATACTTACCTTGTCACTAACAATTTTGAGATTGAAAGTAATTACAGGAAAGGGCAAATTTCAATGGAGGAAAAATATCCTCAAGAACATGCCAAGAAGAAAGACCACAAAAGCAAAGAGCTAATAGTCAAGAAGATAGAAACTACTCTCCAAGCATCTCAAAGAAACTTGGAGGTAATAGATTCTGAACTCAATTTATTGAATGATGAATGGTTATATACATACAATAATTTGTATGATGAAATGATGAGTTTGGAAAATAAGAACATGAATGGTTTGAAAAGTATTTCATCTATTGAAATTGATATAGAAAATCTGAAAAATGAATATGCTTTTCTTAGTGAAGAAAAAATTATGAAATTCGAATTCTTTTCATGTTTTGAAAATTGCACAATCCTTGATAATCAAGTTGAAGAGATATTACACGAAATTGCTAAAACTAAAAGCTCCACATGTGAACAATTTTTGTATGAAAATGAAGAAATTCATGCCAACTGTGATTTGTCAACTGTTAAACATGACATGCATCAACGTCATAATTGTACTATGGTTGAGTATGAAAATTATCATTTGAAAAATAAAAAGCATGTATCATGTAATTATTGTGGAAGGTTAGGACATGTTTCTCATATATGCAATTATAGGAAAAATCCTCATATGAGAAATAAAATTACTTGGGTGTCTAAAGGCAAAAATAACTTGTCCACTAACCCACAAGGACCCAATGTGAAATGGGTACCAAAAAGTTTCTCTAGCACTTCTAATGTACAGGAAAAATCATTAATTGAGAAACAAGCTATCTTGGAAAAGGAGGGAACATCATCAAGAAGAAAGCTTCAAAGTTCCGAAAATGCAATTGCTACCCAAAGAAGCAAAGGTCTCTTGATGAACAACTCAAAGAATAAGATAGACGATACAAAAGCACGATTCATTATCAAGCAAAAGTGGGTAAGAAGGGATAGTCTTGTAAATTTACACAATGAGGTAACTCTGTCCTCTATCTCCTATGCATGTTCAAATGTGAAACTTGATAAATGGAGGCATGCCAATATACATACTTATGTGAAACTCTTGGTCAATACAAATGACATGCGAACATTGTGCTAAGAATTCATTATATGTCATATATATGCTTGTGATGCTTATATGGTTAAATATTATGTCAAGCATGTTATCGTTAATTTGAATAAAGTTACAAATCTCCCTGGTTAAGAAAATTGAAAATTGAACTGGATAATCGATTGTGCTTCCTTAGGAAAATAGGGAAGGAAGACAGAAATGTTGTAATCGATTAAGATAATCGATTATAGGATGATGCTATAAAATTCGCATAAAACAATAGGCACATAATCGATTAACATAATCGATTATGCTATGAATTTTGGCATTTTGAAAATGTTTTGTTTTAAATCAAATCCTAATTAATTTTCTAGTAAATACATCATTATAATATGATATCTGATTTAATTCTTTTATCTTTTTCAAGATATCAAATTCAAATTTAAATTGACATTAAATTCCATGATGAAAATTATGTTGAAAAGTATTTTCACTAAATTTTTAAATCTAATTTGAAAATTTTAATAAGGAATTTAATTCATGATCATACTTTATTGAAAGTTTATTCTCTAGTCTTGAATTATTTGAACACATCTTTTTAATTTGAAAATCATCAAGATTGTGACAATAAATCCTTGATAGTGAGTGATACAAAATTTATTGAGGATCAATTTTGAAATTTAAATAATTAATAAGTTATTATATCACTTTAACATTTTCTGAATACACTAATAAAGAGAGTTCATTTGTGAGATTTCAAATTCAAAATCCAAGTTTATCTTCTCCTTATTTTCGAAATTTTTTTTTGGTGATATATATTTTGAAAAATTCAAAAATCTACATTTCCTCTTTTTATATAAAATTAAAATGATTTTAAGTCTCAATTAGAAATTAATTCATGATTGCATTTTATTGAAGAATTGATTTCTTGCCATAAATTAATATACTACATATTTTCAAAACAGAAATCACTAAGATTGTAGTAATAAATCTTTTATGTTGATTTATTAAGGAATGATTTTGAAATTAAGGTAATCAACATAAATTTTGATGACATTTATCTTTAATGAAGATTTCATAATTTCATGATTTAAAAATTCAAATTTCAAATTTTCAGGAGAATATTAATATTAAGTTCAAAATTTAAAGTAAATAATCGATTAGATTATATGTCTCGCGCCAAAGTTAATTTTCAAACAGAGAAGCAGTAATCGATCAGCGTAATCGATTATGCTCTATATGAGTGTGAACATGTTTTAAACAGAGAGGTTGTAATCGATTATAATAATCGATTATTACGCGATTAGTTTGTCTAGTGAGCTAAACCTAATTCACATGAGCTTAATTATTTATCTACAAATAGGGATACTAAGACAGTCACTCGAACAAACTAATCTTTGGTGTTGAAACCTTGTTAAAAGACTCCTCATTACTCTTGTCAAACAATGAAAATCTTGAAATCAACTAGAAGAAAACATCATAGGGTCAATCTCCGGTCATTTGATGTTTCTCCAAACCGTAGATCAATAGCATCAAATGATGTTTCTCCAAATACCTCTCTCATGTCACCTAAGACAATAAAGCTCTTCTCAAATGAAGAACAAAGGAAATGCTTTGTCACATACTTCATCTATCGCCCCATCATTTCCCCCAGCTATATCAATTTGGCCTCATTCAAATTCTAAGAGTTTGAGCTATTTCAAACTCTCTCCCAACTTGATCTTCTCAAGTACAACAGAAAAGGCTTTAGATAGCATTTCCGTGTGCCTTTTAATAGCGTTTTTAAGCGCTATCTATGCCCCCGTTATTAAATATTGTCTGTAAAGATAGCATTTAAAACGCACTATTAAAAGATAATTTTAGATAGCGTTTCCGTGTATGAACAAACGCTATCTAAAGTGTGTGTTTACCGCCATCTTGGGAAGGCACATGTGTTCCTTTAGATAGCTTTTTTTATATAAACGCTATCTAAAGGCATGCCTTTAGATAGCGTTTGTTTATACAAATGCTATCTAAAAGCTGCCTTTAGATAGCATTTACTCAAACAAACCCTATCTATTCCCATTGTATTTTTTTTTAGTTTACTTATTTCTTAACTTTACCTCCACCCTACATGTTCATAAAAAACAAGTGGTTTACATCAACCACATTCAAAAGACACAGTAAATTACAAGTTTGCTAAACTAAAAGAGCACTAATTGTCATCTAATCAAAACTAATTAACAATTAATAAAACAATTGTTAACAGTAAATTAAAAAATCATAGAAGTTGATACAAATAACTGAAACACAATCTAAATTATAGGTAGCAATCTCCAATAGTATGTGCAGTAAAACTCAGACACCTAAGTTACTTGAACCAAACCATGCATAACACAATACATACTTTAGACTATATATGACAAGGGCAATCAAATAAATTTTTCAACAATATAGCGAGATCAATCTTCCTTGACTTCAGATAGTTAAGCAGCGGAGTATGTGAAGCACTTGTAGTTAGGGAAGCACTTCTCTCCCTCGAAGAAGCCGTACGTATTTGTTTGATGTGGGGACAAGAATGGAAACCTCCTCGTTCTTTCCTTTGGAAGAAAAAATTCTTCATACAAATACCTTCAATTAAAATATAAAAATGGATTACACCAATGACATCAATATTTAAATAGAAACACTAAAAAATATTGGACACTTCAAGCCTGATTTAGTACCGTATCTATAGTCATTCCCCATCACATAGCACTCAGAATCCTTTAAAATAAAGAAAATCCTATACTCATGAATAATGATAGAGTAGACTAATTGCATACATTAATCTGCCATTCTATTAGATATTAGAAGAAATGATAGAGAGATGAACAAAGAGGCAAGTGGGTTATCCACATATCAACTAATTGGAAGATGTTGGGTGGTTTTGTTCATGACAGTAGCAGAAAAAACCTTTCCTCTACACCACTTCAAATCATGGTCATTACTATTTAGTCTAGTCAAGGTGGTTTATCTTGCCCATTTTGCAATTCCAAAATTAGAAGTCGATGGATCACTACATGATTTTAAGTTTCAACTCCTTGTTGATAAGGGTCACACCAATGCAAGCTAGGACTTGTGATTAGATGCTTAAATTGCAAACATTCACGTACATTCTCAGAGACAAAAAAAAAAAACGTTAAAAAATACAAATAACAAATGATCCAAACTCTGCCATTAATGAAGACAACCCCTCTATGATTCTCTACTGATCTTGCAGATATATGTCCCTCTAATCTCACTCAATACCATTTCTTTTTCGCTCAATACTCTACTATATTGCATAAATATCCCCCTCACCCCACTTCACACCCTATATCTCATTTACTACTACTAGTTTGCACATCATCTTTCCCTAATCTCTCTCTCTCTCTAGCTAGGTAGCCATGAACTTGAATCCTAATACTTCTCTTGACCTAGCCAACATATTGCATAAAAAGAATTAAATCCAAAGAAAAGCAGCAAGGGAGAGAAAACACTAACCAGTAAGTGACCTGAAGTGCTAGTTTGGCAGTGCTAGTTCTATATAATGCCCAATTAGTGTTTTCGGATTTATCCAAAATGCCCAATTCAATCCAAAATGCCTCCTTTTTCCCTATAAGTTTGATGAAACTGAACCCCCTGTAGTTTCAAAGGAATAAAAGTTAAACACCACCAATAATATGTAAAGAGACTGCTATAACTTTTTTGAGAGGCAACACTTTGCACCACAATTAGCAATTAACTACTATGGGCTGGCATAGTTTCGTAAACTAACAAAGAAATCCATTTGATTGCTTTTCTACACAAGTCCTAATTTTTTAGAGTTGAGCTCCAATGGAGATAAGTTTACAAAGCAAGCAGCGTGCACTAATACACCCAGGGGATACAAGGTACCTAAATCATCAACAATGGCCAAAGTTTATCCCAATGATTGTGGTTGGCTAAATGGACCGAATGAGGAGGCCATTGGGCTATATGAAAAACCAAATCATCAAGAATATAAAATTCTATATCATTCCAATTTTTATTTGATTTCCCAAATTTTTATAAACAAAGTATCAATTGCCATATGAATCAGAGCAAATATCCTGTTCTTGTATTCTGATGGCCAATTCAATGATAAAACAAAAGGAAATGAACAGATAAAAACATCTTATGATTAATCAGCAGGGAACCACTTGTTCGTGGGACCAAACATATCAAATAACCATCACTTGCATGATGAATTGTAATTTGTAAGGCAGTTAACGCTCACAACCATGAAGTACAGCCTAATTATGCCCACTAAAGCAAACAGTTGGTGCCTTCATATAATACACGAATCATATCACTAATCTTATCAAATACTAACGCATTAACCCAAATAATAAAAGAGCGTTGTTATTCGAATAACTGAAACGGGACAACTATACAGACAACTCGGTACTGTAGCACTACTGTAGTACAACAGTATTTTTATTATTTTTTTTATACAAATGTTGACTTTTTTTTATAAAAAATTATTTTCTAAAAAAACCCATTAACTAGATAATGAACTGAATTCACCAGATATTTACACCTGATTAACCAGATATTTGCACATACTTAACCAAAAAACCCATTAACCAGATAATGAACCGAATTCACCAGATATTTGTACCCGATTAACCAGATATTTGCACATACTTAACCAAAAAATTTATTTCTCAACAAAACCCATGAACCAGCTAATGAACCGAATTCACCAGATATTTGTACCCGATTAACCAGATATTTGCACATACTTAACCAAAAAAATTATTTCTCAACAAAACCCATTAACCAGATAATGAACCGAATTCACCATATATTTGTACCCAATTAACCAGATATTTGCACATACTTAACCAAAAAATTTATTTCTCAAAAAAACCCATTAACCAGATAATGAACCGAATTCACCAGATATTTGTACCTGATTACCCAGATATTTGCACATACTTAACCAAAATTTTATTTCTCAACAAAACCCATTAACCAGATAATGAACGTGATTCACCAGATATTTGTACCTGATTAACCAGATATTTGCACATACTTAACCAAAAATTTTATTTCTAAAAAAAACCCATCAATCAGATAATGAACGTGATTCACCAGATATTTGTACCTGATTAACCAGATATTTGCACATACTTAACCAAAAATTTTATTTCTAAAAAAAAACCCATCAACCAGATAATGAACGTGATTCACCGGATATTTGTACCTGATTAACCAGATATTTGCACATACTTAACCAAAAATTTATTTCTAAAAAATTTTATTTCCCCATCAACCAGATAATGAACGTGATTCACCGGATATTTGTACCTGATTAACCAGATATTTGCACTTACTTAACCAAAAAATTTATTTCTCAAAAAAACCCATTAACCAGATAATGAACCGAATTCACCATATATTTGTACCTGATTCACCAGATATTTGCACATACTTAACCAAAATTTTATTTCTAAAAAAAAAAACCCATTAACCAGATAATGAACTGAATTCACCAGATATTTGTACCTGATTAACCAGATATTTGCACATACTTAAAAAATGTTAGAACAAAAAATAAATGCATTTTTTTTAAAATTTCGAAATTTATTATTTTAAAAAAAAAAAAAAAAAATTGGTGAACAGTGTAGCGCTACAGTGCAGCACAGTAACGCTACACTGTGCAACTATACGGGTTGTCCCGTATAGTTGTCGATCCTGGTTGTCCAGGAAACATTTCTGATAATAAAAATTTATCAAATAAAATAAAAAAGATGCTCAATTTCAAAAGATAAAAACAAGGATTACAGAAGACAGAGAGTAGGATGAAGATTAAGAAGAAGAAGATTATAATTTTTGGGTTAAAATATAAAAAGTGTTATTGTTATTGTCATCACCTTTGATCCACAAAATTTCAAAGGGGACAGGTGAAACCTACCACGTGCTAGCATGTGAAGTACAAAAATCACTGTAAAACCAGAAGAGTGGAGGGGAAACAGGTGAAAATTCTCCACTCCTCCCACTTTCACTCCATGCCATTGAAGTGAAAAAGTGAAAAAACATGAAAAGTGAGTGTTAGGGTACCTGCTGGAAAACGCAGGGCGAGCTCAGCGGAGGCGGAGGGCACGGAGCGAGGCGGTGTGCAGGGGCGAACAAAACACTCTGAGAGTTAGAGATTGTGCAGCGGCGAACAACAAAACGTTAGCACAGTGGCGTTAGGGTGCAGCGGCGAACAACTCTGAGAAAGCCACAAAACGTTTGCGCAGTAACATATGCGCGTGGGATGTGACCAAAACTTTTGCGGGAAGCTATATAAAATTAGAAAAGATACCGTTTAACGGCAAATTGACCAAAGTAGTGCTCTCTTAGAAACTATTTACCAGTTTAGGGTTGTTCTGAAACAATTTACCAATGGGGGGTCCTTTTGGCCACATGTCATTTTTTATTTTTTTTTCTCTGACTGGTCAAAAGCGCCAGTCAGAGTGGCTCCTTTAAAGGCGCCACTCAGACTGGCGCCTACCATAAAATAAAATAAAATAAAAAAAGACACAACCTGACCCTGCAGCGCCACGTGGCGCAAGCAGGGAAGGCGCCACTGCGGATGGGGCCTTTAAAGGCGCCAGGCGCAGTGGCGCCTTCCCTGCTTGTGCCACGTGGCGCAGCGGGGTTCCCCCCCTCCCCATCAGAATGCCCCCCACCCCCCCATCCCATTCTCCCCCAACCTGTATAAATACCCTAACGTTGTCTTCATTTTTCACACTGCAAACTAAAATTTTTTCTTCAATAGGTACTGTTTCTAAGGTAATAATTTAAAATATCATGTTATTATTTTTAATTTTTAATACTGATACAATATGCTATTATTTGAAAGTTTTGTTAAGTTTATATATTTATTAATATTATGCTAATATTGTAACTGTTATTGTTAAAATGTGATGTTAGCTTGTTATTATTTTGTATGCTCAGTATTAGTAGTAGTAGTAGTAGTTATGCCATGTTGTTATTATTATTTTTATTTTTAACACTGATGTTATTACTACAACTATTATTATTAATGTTGTCATCATCATTATCATCATCACACTACAAGAAAAAGGCCAATTAGCGAGGGAATTTTTGCGACGGCCTCAAATCCGTCGCTAATTTTATGTTTTCCGACGGCTTGGGCCGTCACAAATGGTAAAAGAGATTACTGACGGCATTTCCATCGCAACTGCATTAGAACCGAATGTTGGTGCCACTTTGCGACGGCCATGGCCGCCGCTAATGTCCAAAGTCATTTGCGACGGCTATATTGATTTGCGACGGACTGCACTTTGCGACGGCCATTTTCATTTTGTGACGGTCCATTGTTTTGCGACTGGCTTGGCCGTCACTAATAGTGAAAGGGCCGTCGCTAATTCCATCAGATAAGCCCGAACAGTTTTCTTCCTCCCCTCTCTTCTCATTTTCGAACAAACCCTTTTCTTCCTCCCCTCTCACTTTGTTCCTCTGCTACCATCTCGCGCCGCCCAGCCACCACCTCTCGTGCCGCCACTGCCGACCCCTCACACCGCCTCCCTCGCCTCCCACCGCTACCCACCCCTCGCACCGCCTCTCGCGTGAGCCGCGCCTCCCACCACGCTCAACCCTTACAGCCACCGCGGGTAAGAAGTCTGGCCGCCATCCATTGGTGTTTATCCACCATTTTCAAACCTTTCCTCTTCTTGTCCAGTCCTTAATCTCAGTTTTTGATTGTGCTTTGTTCCAGGAAATAGAAGTCCGTCGTTCTCCACCGCGTCTCCACCATTGCCGCCGCGTTGAACCTCTCTGATCAGCCACTACCTCTTCATGATGTTGGTAAGGACTCACACCGCCTATTGGTTTATGATTGTTGATGCACAAACAACAAACAAATTTCTTTGTACTGTATCAATTCCCTGCAATTTGTAAATAAAACCGATCCCTGAAATTACTTGCTTCTTTAAGTGTTTTGATGTAAAGAGAATGTGTCCAGTTCTGGAATATTATGAAAAATCTTAGTTGTTCAAAATTGTTCCTGCACTTTCAAAATACCAATTCATATAGATCTTCCAAAATATCAATAATTCCAAAAGTGACACTGAAGGTGCATTAACATCATTTCATCATCAATATGAGTAGTGTCAGTTCACTTCTTTTTCTTTTCTGCATTTTGACTAGGTATAGGTTCAACTTCTCACTAATTGAAAAAATAAAAATTGAAAATAGAAGTAATCTTTGGCTGCATTTTGACTTGTATATGAAATTGCTTTGAATCGATCCTTTTGTTCCTTTCTGAGTTAATTGATGTGTGTGTATGGCTATGGCTACTATTAAACACACTCTTTTAGAGTTATATCCTGTTTAGATCGTATTGGAAAGTATCGATTAAAGGACATCTTTAATTGGTGGCATGGATCAGAAGCATGTTCCTAGAAAAGGGACTGGTAGACCTTTTTTGGTGCTTGAAAAAATGTATCACTTTAGGTGTAGAAGTATTGCACTGTTTTGTTGTATCAGCATAGGTGGTGAAGCTTATGTTCCTAGTACTATCTTCTAGCACCCTCTTGTGAAAAAACACTACAACAGAAAAGGCTTTAGATAGCATTTCCGTGTCACTTTTAATAGCGTTTTTAAGTGCTATCTATGCCCCCGCTATTAAATGTTGCTAGTAAAGATAGCATTTAAGACGCGCTATTAAAAGATGACTTTAGATAGCGTTTCCGCTTAATAACAAACGCTATCTAAGGGTGTTTTTACTGCGTATCTGGGAGGGCGCTGATTTGTCTTTAGATAGCGTTTTTAAATACAAACGCTATCTAAAGGAAAGACTTTAGGTAGCATTTGTATTTACAAACGCTATTTAAACCCAGACTTTAGATAGCGTTTGTATACACAAACGCTATCTAAACCCATATATATATATATATATATATATATATATATATAGTTTTCTAATTTCATAACTTTACATACACCCTGCATGTCCATCAAAAACAAAAAGTTTACATATCAACCAAATTATAGGTAGCAATCAATAGTATGCAACAGAACTCAAACATCTAAGTTACTTGACCCAATACACAATACGTACATAGTTTAGACCATATATGACAATTGGGTTAAATAAATTTTTCAACAATATAACGACACCAATCTTCCTTGACTTCAGATAGTTGATCAGTGGAATATGTGAGGCATTTGTAGTCATGGAAGTACTGCGACATCAAAATTAAATAAATCAAATTACAATTGCTATCACATTTGAACGGTCACATTTAAAAGTAAATAACAAGCACTAAACTACATACCGCCATTGGTATTTTAACTTGGTTTTGTAAGATAATCTCCTTCATAAAGCGCATTACGTAATACCCACAATCTATATCGTTGGGTTGTCTTGGACACTATAAAAAAGAAAATAGTAAATCAATAGTTTTATTTTTTTAAAAATAATTGCTCATTAAGCTTTTGTATATATATATATATATATATATACCTCTATCCGGATCCATTTAATGTTGGTTGCTTTTAAACGAGGCACCTTAGCTCCGCTATGTGCACGATAAACTTGCAAAGCACTAATCACAAAATCAAACAGACTTCATTAAGAAACATATTTCCAATCATCACAAACACACATGCATGGACTGTACAACAAAAATTCTCAATGGTAACATCTAAATATAAAAAGAAGGTTCTGGTTGCTTTTTTTTTTATATATATTTTGAACCACATCAGACATAACCCAGTATATGCTAATTCAACACAATTATTCTAATGTCAAGAATCAAAAGCACATTGGGACCATGACAACTTGCAACATGTATCTACCATAAAAGTCATTCGACAGAATCATAGAAACTCAGATAAAATAAAAGCATGCTTACTTATTGAACAAATTCTTTAATTCTGGCCGATTCTTAGGATTAGTATGCAAGGGATCCAGATAGTAGACAATCTCTTCAACAGTATTGATCGCTAACAGCACCCAATGATTCCTACAAAAATGTTGAGATAACAAATCCTAATTTCCTCAATTTTTATATAATTCATTATTGTAAATTAAGTCCGATAGGATAAGTGACTCACCCTACATTGCATGGCGCCAGAAACAGGGGCTGATTCTCTCTCTCTCTGTCATTGCAAAGCGATCTGCTATATATTTTGTCTGTGATTCCCCCCTGAAGAAGCCGTATGTATCTGTTCGATGTGGGGACAAAAACAGAAACCTCCTCGTTCTTTCCTTTGGATGCAAAAATTCTTCATACAAATACCTTTAAAATATAAAAATGGATTACACTAACAACGTCAATATTTAAATGGAAAGACTAAAAAATATTGTACACTTCAAGCCTGATTTAGTACCTGATATATACAGAAATAACGGAGGCAGATATCCATTCATGATTTACAATTTCTCTGATATTTCCAGCACTAATTCTATCAATGATATGATCACCAATAATATTTTCTTCTATCTCTATATCCAATGGGTCATCATTTTTCATCTTCTTTCTTTCATGTATTTTAAGAAAATTGAGATATTCCAGAGAAATATTATTTGAGCCATCTGTAAGAGGGTTAGCCTGAGATTTGCCCCCTTTCTTTACCGGGGTTGTAATAGACTCTTTCGTATGTTCAGACACTTTGCCCTTGCCTTTAGATTTTGCAGGTGCCTGTACATTTTGCATTTCAGTACGCCAGTTAGTGATCCACTAATGTCATAAATATATGCCGTACATGACAAGGTGGAAAAACATACCATATTAATTACAACCACGAGATCAATTGGCCATGCCACATAAGTACCTATTGCATCTCTTATTGTCATTACATCTGCATCATCAATAGGTACCGGCAATGGCGCATCCCCCTCAATTGCAACCTCAACTCCAACTTTCACATGGTTGAGGGGTAGTGGTCTGGTGTGCAGTGTAACACCTTGTTGATTATATACTTTACCCTTACCAACCATGCGATGGGTTGGGGTTGATAAATATAGATGACATGAGTTGACGCCCTAAACCAATGATAGATGAATAAGCTATGAATTAAGGTATCCAATTGAATGTATTTAACTGGGATAAAAAAAACATGCATTACCTCTGGAAGCTTGATGGCAGATGCTAGAGTGAAACTATCTTTGACGCTTGGGGATGTGAAATTAGCCTGCCTCTCCTCATCCTCCTTTTTTTTTCAGCTTATCTTCCAAATTGCTCAATCTTTCTGAGAGTTGACACACCAACGCCTCCCACTTTTTCGTTTCACATTGATGTCTTTGACGACCTTCAGGTGGGAAGTAGTCTCTTTCAGAGACACCAAAACCCACACCCCTAACACGACCAGGGTACTCTGGCACACCCAGGGCTTTAGCAAGAATATCTTGGCGACCATTATCTTGTATCTCTCCCTCTGAGGCAGACTGTGACAGTTCCACTTGACACATAGTTATTGGTGAAATGCAAATGTTAACATTATTATATATTGTCATAAGAAAATAACAAATGAAAATGTAAACATTATTCTACTTACACATTTATTCCACACATTCTGGGTATTTTTGTTTTCAATCACACCTGCCTTGTTCTCGCGGGCTTTCCTCCACACAATATGGCGTTCAATTTTTTTAACTGTTGGCCCTGCCTCTTGTATCTGTACATTGAGATAATATATATTAACCAAATTATTTGAAAGTCATAATTACCACACAGTTAATTATATACATACCATTTCATCCTCAAGGTCAGCATACCCCTTACGTGATGCTTTGTAAGGGTGATTAGGATCTAACGCTCTCTGACGATTTTCATTGCTTAATTTTTATTCAGACACATAGCAGTAATATTAATACATGGTTAATATCATATATATATATATATATTAAAAGAACTAATGTGATATAAAACATACCAGGAATCGTGCATCTCCTGTGCGTATTGCTACAAAATCTACCCACTCATCCCTTGATATGATGTGTGCATATTGTGATGGAGGTTCCTCGTTGATATTCCCGTCAGCATCTCTTAGAAATTTTTTTGTCAATCTAGTTCTGAATGCCCGATGTAGGTTTCCGGCTTCCTGAAGTACAAATTTCTGTCGAGATTCATCAACATTAAAAGACATCTGCAAAACAATATAAACGTGTCAAAGTAAGTATGTTTACATTGTTAACAATATAGCTCACTAATTTTAATAATTACCTGTACCTCGGCCCATATGTTTTCTTTGAAAGCATCCAAAGCTTCATCCTTCCAACTAGAACAGATAATTGGGACCGTTTACCGAACAATGGACCTAATATAACTCTTCAATTTTTTTGCATTGGCACGAATTGGTTGGTCTAAATAATTCCATTCAACCTAATAAAAATAATAAAGTAATTAAATCTAGATAACAAACAACTTAATGAAATCCTTAGATTAGTAAGTAAATTACATCAAATTTTAGTCCTTTACTCCTAGCGCGGATGATTGCCTTCATAACAGTTGGCCCACGTCGCTTCACTTTGGGAGCACTAGCACTAGCACTACCGGAAGATGCCATTTACCTACAAAAAAAAATTTAAACACACAAGTAAAACATCATTGGACATTAATATAATATTAATTGATGCTAAATAGAAAACATCACTGGACAACAAAAACAGCACTAGCATTATAGGAAGATGCTAAACAATACATATATACATTGGATTGAGACTTGTTTGCCCTTTATTTGTACGAAATGGTGGATTGACCAAAAGCCCCTCATCATGGTCATCTCTCATATACATACCATCATCTCTAGTTGGATCAATCTCAAGTGATTGTAATGTCCCAATGAAAGGATCATCTTCAATACCAACATCTCCATGGTCTTGATCATCAATCTTAGTAACAATTATTTTGTTAGTCAAAAGAACAATGGACCTTTTCATATCAGCTGGATTAGTGACATAGAACACTTGTTGAGCTTGAGATGCTAATATAAAAGGCTCATCTTTATACCCCACCCTGTTAAGATCCACCTGCATGAACCCTGACTCATCAATCCAAACACCGTTATTATTGTCAACCCACTTGCAACCAAACACACCCACCTTAAACTTTGTGTAATCCAACTCCCATATGCGTTCAATGATGCCGAAGTATGACATATTCGCATATATGGGGTTTCTGTCTTTGGCACTTGAGATATGCATAGACTGAGCTACAAGAGTCACACCACTGTTTTGCATTATACTCCGATCATCTTGTTCTTTTGTATAGAATGTGTACCCGTTAATTTGATAACCGTGGTAAGAGAAGACATGCAAACTTGGACCTTTCGCTAACCATCTCAATCTTTCTGAAACGGAAAAAGCATTTTCAGTAAACATTGCAAATATGTGATCTCTTAGCCACGTTATAAAACAACGATTGTGTTCTCTAGTTAACCAATTTTGATTCTTATTTGGATACAAACTCTTAAGCATGTCCTTGTGTTTTTTCAACATATGGCTCAACCTCATCGGCATTGTGCAGAACATATAAGTGTGCTTGCTCCCATTCCATCCTTGATATAGTCGCTATTTCAGTTCCAGCAATTCCTTGCCCCATCATTCTCCCTGTGTGACGAGACTTTGGCAGCCCTATGGAATCGACATTGGATAGGTATTCGGTACAGAATTCAACAGCTTCTTCGACAATATACCGTTCAACAATACAACCTTCTGGTCATGATCGGTTTTTCACATACCCTTTTAATATCTTCATATAACGCTCAATCGGGTACATCCATCTCATATAAGCTGGCCCACACAGTTGTGTCTCTCTAACAAGGTGAATGGTTAGATGAACCATTATGTCAAAGAATGAAGGTGGAAAGTACATCTCAAGCTCGCATAGAGTCACAACAATTTTTATTTGCAATGACGGCAACTTCCCAGGGTCAATCACTTTGCTGCAAATTGCCTTGAAGAAGAAACAAAGTTTAGTTAAGGCCCCCCGCACTTTGCTAGGCAAAATAGACCGTATACCAATTGGTATCAACTACTCCATGAGAACATGACAATCATGGGACTTTAGACCTTTTAACTTGAGATCTTTCATTGATACGAGGTTCCTAATGTTTGAAGAGTACCCTTCCGGAACCTTAACTCGTTCAAGAAACTTACAAAAAACAGTTTTTTCTTTTCTAGATAGAGTGTGAGCAGCCGGAGGAAGATATGTACTTTTGCCCTTCTTCGTCGGTCCCAATTCTCTTCTTATTCCCATACTAACCAAGTCCAACCTTGCATTGATGCCATCTTTAGTCTTCCTTGGCACATTGAGTAACGTACCAATGACACTATCACAAATATTTTTTTCAACGTGCATCACATCGAGGAAATGTCTTACATATAATGATTTCCAATATGGCAACTCAAAGAAAATCGACCTTTTCTTCCACCCTCTTGTGACAAGCTCTCTCGCAAATGGTTTACCGAATTGGATGTTCAAATCCTTTACCTTTTCAAAAAGTTGATCACCCGTCAATGGCGAAGGAGCTCTACCTTCTTCTGAGTTCCCATTGAACGCCTTTCTCCACCACCGATAATGATGACTTGGATGCAAAAATCTACGATGCCCAAGAAAGACATTCTTCTTACAATGTTGCTACCGCATCCAATCTGTACCATCTTCACATATAGGACATGCACATTGACCCTTGATGCTATATCCCGACAGATTACCGTACGCCGGAAAGTCATTAATTGTGCCAAACAACATAGCTCTCAAATTGAAACTTTCTTCCTTATACCCATCATACACCTCTACACCTGTCTCCCACATTTGTTTCAAGTCTTCAATCAAAGGAGTCAAATATACGTCTATATCATTTCCTGGTTGTTTGGGCCCATAAATTAACATAGATAACATCATAAATTTGCGCTTCATGCATAGCCATGGAGGGAGGTTATAAATCACCAAAATCACAGGCCATGTACTGTGGGAGCTACTTTGAACACCATGCGGGTTAAATCCGTCCGTAGCCAATGCAAGTCGTAGGTTTCTTGATTCTTGACCAAAATCAGGATAATCATGATCAAATTTTTTCCATTGAGGAGAATCTGCCGGGTGCCGCAGCTTGCCATCTTTGATCCTTTCATCCTCATGCCATGTCAAGTGCTTTGAATCTTCTAAACTACGGTACATGCGCCTAAATCTGGGTATTATGGGAAAATACCACACAACCTTCTCTGGATCTGATTCTTTCTTCTTATATCGTGGAGAATTACATTTAGGACACATCTTTAACGATGCATATTCATTCCGAAATAAAATGCAATCGTTAGGACAAGCATGTATCTTCTCATAGCTCATGCCAATAGAGCGTAACATTTGTTTAGCCTCATATGTCCGACTAGGAAGCACATTATCCTCCGGCAACATATCTTTCAATAGTGTGAGTAAGTCCGTAAAGCTCTTATCAGTCCATCCATTGCCCGATTTCAAGTTATACAACTTTAACATCGCCGACAATCTTGTGAATTTAGTACAACCATCATACAATAGTTGCTCGGCATCACTTACCAACCTCTCAAACATTTGAGGACAATCCCGAAGATCCTCTTCAACCACAGTCGCAATGTCTTCAAAACGATCACCCTCATAAGTATTTGTGTCGGTATCATTTGATGAATATCTCACACGATTCCTCATTTCACTAGACTCATCTCTTGTCTCACCATGTTTTGTCCAGCATGTATAACTTTGATCGATTCCATTACACACTAAATGTTCTTCCAACTCGGTTGCACTAACTCGCCTTGCATAACAACAATCTAAACAAGGGCATATGATTCTACTAGGGTTTTCCGCATGCCGAACTGCAAACCTAATGAACTCTTTCACCCCATCCTCATACTCATTCGTTAAACGATTAGCAGACATCCATTTCCGATCCATGCTATCCCGATCTACGAAAATATTTATTAACCATATTTACCTTTAGTTTAAAGTGGTTGATGTCTAATGCTACAACTAAAGGATTAAATAAAAAGCAAATACCAGGTAGAAGAAATCCTTTGGGGGTGGGAAATGATAGAGAACAATCTCAATTGTGAACCTAGCAATATCCTCAGCCAACCAGCATCGCAAAGCAAAGTAGCAATGCCACGCTAAAGCAAAACAACAATAGAAATCTGCAAGAACGGAAATATATAAATATGACATGAGTTTGTAGCAATGCCAAGCTAAAACCCCAACCAATATATGAGAATCCCCTAAGACAAATTCAGGTTGGATAATGTTGTTTTGTCTCATGGGCTAAGACAATTTTCAACAAAAAATTGTTCCTTAAAAAACTCTTACTACAGTTGTAGAAATAGCATTATTCATTGAAGAAAAAAAAAATCAACCAACTTACTAAAAGACTCTTCTAAAGTAATTATAACCAAAGAATGAACCCATTTCTAGAAAGCATAAACGTAAATACATACCTTATCGGCAGCGTCTTTGTCCTTTTCGGACTTAGCCTTGTCAGCCTGTTGCCTCTGTTTCTCCAACCTTTCCCTCTCCCATTTCTGCACAATCAAGGCATACACAGCACCACAGTGTTTAAATGGTAAAAATATCAAGAGAGAATCAAGTCCAGGATAATAAATCTAGATACACAAGAATGTCCAACTATAAGGAACCATATAACCCAATCCCTCTAAAGATCTAGATATCAATAGTCCATCACAACAAAAATGCACAAGAAAAACAACAATCCCTATTTCTGTTGCCAAAATAAACACCATTAATCTAAGTTTTTATAAAAAAAATTTGAAGAGCTCTGACACTCTAAATAACAGAAAATTCCATGGAAAATTGATACTCGATTACAAATCCAGCAATGAGAAGTAAAAATGCTTTTCACAAATTATAACCACAATCACAAACAAGTTAATAATGCTAGCGAGGACAAAGTTTAGCACTTAACCATAAACACTACATTCTGATTAAAAATATACACGAGGCTTGCCATGAAGTAACTCAACAGGATCAACTACCCACAATAATCAAATTTCCCATTACAATCTCAGATATCACAATAACAAAATTCTCCAAAGGAAAAATGCTACCCAAATGCAGCACCACGCAGAGGGGCCTATCCCACATTCACCTAACCGAAAATCAGAATACATTGATAGCACCAAACTTCCCATCCACAAAAACCATTCTGATTTGAGCTTCAAACAGCGAGAAATCAAAGCCCCAGTTAAAAATTTAATAGGCTTATATTTCCCGAAAAACAAACATGAACCCTAACATAGAGGAAGGGATGTTACGTTGAAGGTTCATCGAATCAAATAGAATACCTGGATGTAGACGTTCTCTTTGGCAGCGGCGGAGTTGGAAGGCAGAGGCGCTATTGAGAGGAGGCAGAGGGCAACTGAGCGAGGCGGAAGGCACGGAGGTGGTGGTTCCCTCTTCCCCAAAACCCCACCTCTTCCGCGCCGGAGGGAAAATGCTAATGGCAGCGAAGCGGAGGGCGAAGCAGTGGCGGAGGGCGGAGGGCAAGGAGCGAAGCAGCGGGCGGAGGGCGAAGGGAAGTGGGTGCGCGGAGGGCGGAGCGAAGCGGTGGGCAGCTACCAGTGGAGACGCGAACGCAGTGGAGACGAGGATGAAGGAGCAGTGGGCAGAGGAAGGAGCAAAGCAGTGAAACTGTAGGGTTTGCTTAATGCAGAGTAGAAGGCGGGTGTCAAATTTTGTGCGCGAAATGTTTAAGAATGTATCAGACCTAAGATAGCGTTTCCGGGCATAAACGCTATCTAAAATGCATCTTTTAATAGCGTTTCTTAAAACAAACGCTATCTTAAGTTGATTTTATTTTTAAATTATTTGAAATGACAAAAGATAGCGTTTCTGGTTAACAAACGCTATCTTAGATGAATCCTTTAATAACGCTTATTTTAGGAACTGCTATTAAAAGGTCATAACCATTTTTAATAGCATTTCCGCTTTACAAACGCTATTAAATAAGCGCTATTATAACTCATTTCTGTTGTAGTGAAAGGGTGAAATATGTGAGCTGAATGTTTCAAATGAACACTTGAATGTGTGGCTGAGTTCTGTTAATGTTTTCAAGTATGTTCTAAAAACTGTTAATGTTTCCATGTCTAGGCATTTATGCTTTTCTCAACTTGAATGATGTGGTAATTTTCTCAATTGTTCATTTTTATTCATGAATTTCTTGATCAATAATTCTTGTAATTCAATTTTCATCTTCTAAATAGGACTTGCACCTGTATGGTGTGTCCCTATGGCACCTCCTGGCTCCATTAGGGGACCCCATCATTGGCATTTCGTTCCATATGCTGTCAACCCAGCACGTTAGTCACTGCCTTCAGAAACTCTAGCTCTGAGGACTAACATTGTTAAACAAATAGACTATTATTTTATATGAGTATTTTAATTGTTGACTATGGATTCTATATCTTTATCTTGCTTTATTATGATCTGTGAGCTGCAATTAAATATATGTCCTAAATACCCACCACATTTCCGGCGCAATTTTCAGATCCAACTGTGACGCTCTCGAAGCTCGAATCTCCAACCTCGAATCCTCCATTCCCAATCCCATTTCCAATTCTGATTTGGTATTTTCGTTTCTTCAACATTATTTATTTATGTGCTGCGTTTATTTTGCACACTGATGTAATAACACGGCTCACTCAAGTTTAATTTCGTTGGTTCAAGACTTCAATTTCAACCTCTCAGCTCAGCAAAACTACGTTGAAGCTTGCTGTTTCACGAATCAAAGCACAGTGCTAGAATCCAGGTAATTACTTTCACCTTCCCATTCACTGATAAAAAAGAAGAAGTTCATTGAGATTCATTAGCTTTTAAAATCAATGCTGCTTAATAATCTATCATCAATTGGGAGCAATTGCTGATAAAAAAGAAATTATGAATGATAATTTAAGGCTAACTAACCTTTGGATCCTTTTTTATTTTGTTTTGGTTTTTACTGTTTTTCTGTATTCAGTTTGAATTACAATAATTTATGACAGTACATTGCTTATTCCTTCCAATATCTGTTGATTTTGCAACACCGTGTCTCATATAATAAATTGTGGGGTCCGAAATGAAAAGGAAAACAGTGTATTATTTATTAGATTTAGATGTGTATTCATATGTTAGAAAATTGTCAAATTTTAGAAATAAACAATATTATTTGTTAGCTTTAGACTGTCACTGGAAGCAAGCCAATTGGCTTCCTATAGCTTAGATTGTGTGCTTTGAAAATCAAGCTGTCCAGAACTAGTGCAGCAGAAAAAGATTCTGCATAATCGCCTGTTGGAAATTCGTGTGTTCACCCAAAATTATGAATTTTATTCAACATAAAATTTTATGTCTTAGCTTTAATTAGCCACCGGAATCAAGTTAAAAGGACTTCGGTAGCCTAAGATATGCAACTCGGAACGCAGGCTGTCCGGAATGGATTCTGCAACACATAGGTCGAATTAAAAGTGAAAACTGTAATTATTTGCAAGTCTAAAAATTCTGAACTTCTTATATAGTGAAGGTATGTGTCTTAGGTTTCAAATTTTGTTGACGGCATGCAATTTGGATCTATATACATAGAGTTATGCACTCATAACTATAGGTTGTTCAGAATCCGAATTCTACAAGATCATACAGAAACAGATCTGTGTTCCAGGAAATTGTGAGAATGATGTGATGATCCGTAACTCGTGAAATTTAAATAAAATATAGCCCTGGATCTTATCTTTCAAATGACACCAACATTGTACCTATATGAGGTCGCTAACCTGAGATATGTGCAAATCTTTCGCCTGCTGTTCTGTTAGGACAGCAGGGAGTTGGTACAGTTAAGTTTTGTGACTTTTGCTATACAAGCAAATGAGTTGATAAAGTCCATAATCTCAGGGCCAGTGAATATACTGTTTGTTCTGTTACATGCAATAGTTTTGTTGTGATTAGCTTTATTAAGTAGGACATGGTGGCTTAAGTTGGTTATCTCTATGATGAATGCTTTTGTGTTGTAATGTGAGTGATCATAATTGAAAATAGAACAAACTATGGCTAGGGTGTTGAACTGAATCATGTATAGATCCTGATGAGAATATTGTTGAAATGAAATTGAGAATATGACATAAGTTGAAAGGATTGTAAAACAAGTTATAATTGTAAATGAGCAATTCTTGAGAAATATGATCATCCTTGGATTTTTTTTTTTAGAATAGATTGAATTATTTGTTGGTATTTTATACGTTGAATTATATTTATGAAATAACTGTTATCATCTCATATGGATGAATGGATGGTATGAAATGCTTTATGTGTGAACTTTATGATGGATGTTGTCGCCAAAGAGGTTAAGTTTGAGCAGTTGAAATTAGACTATTCAAATATCTTCCCCTACCACACTTGACCTAGAGGTGGAAGCCCAAGTGGAGTTGCAGACATGGGTCGAGGTTGCTGGCGGTAAGAAAAAGGGTCGTATTTATGGTATGGGAGACCTCTCTAGCAACTATCAATGCGGGTGCTCTAGCGTCTTCACTCAGCAGAGTCGAGCATCGTCTAGTAGGACCCGCCAGTCTCAGGAGTCTGCGGCGATGGTCGAGATGCGGCAAAGACTGGCAGCTCAGGAGGCGATCAATCGACAGATTATGGAACAGTTAAATATGATGGCAGCTACACAGAGAGAGCTGATGATGCGTTTTGGAGCCAGCACCTATCAGCCACAGTCGCAGCAGGACCAGCACCTTCACAGCACCCCTCAGCCGCCGTCCCAGCCACCTTCGTCCCAGCCTGAGGGTCATCAGCAGATTGATGATGAGGAGGGTCGATCCTTTACAGACTTGTTGAGGGGTTATAGAGAGGATTATTAGATTCTTTATGGTTATTTTGTATGATGTACGCACTTTGTCAAAACAATTATTAGTTTCTTTATAATGTAGGTACACTTTGTTAAAATAATTTGGTTTTTTAAGTTTCGTTATGATTCGATTTCATTTATCTTTTAATTTATTATTTATTTATATAGTATAAACTTATAATTAAGAAAAAAGTTTACTAAAGTTTATATTAATTATGAATTTATATTAAATAATTGATTAAAATTAATTCATATTTAAATATTAATAAAAAATTAATTAATTTTAAAATATGGTGATTTGCGACGGCCTGGCCGTCGCTAATGTCAGTAATTTACGATGGCCCAGCCGTCGCTAAATGTCTGTTATTTGAGACGGCCTGGCCGTCGCTAATGTGAGTGTTTTGTGACGGCCTGTTTTGCGACGGCCTAGCCTTCACAAAGCTGAAGAATTTAGCGACGGCCTATCCATCGCTAACGATAGTGATTTGCGACGGCCATTTTGCGACGGCCGAGCCTTCGCAAATCTGCAGAATTTAGCGACGGCCAGGCCGTCTCAAATTTGCGACGGTCATTAACAAAAAGCCGTCGCAAAACATTTGCGACGAGCCTATATGCGACGGATTTTTAGCCGTCGCAAATCCGTCACAAACAGTACTTTTGCGACGGATTTTTGAGTTTTACGACGGCCTTTGGCCCTCGCTAAAACCTTTTTTTCTTGTAGTGTCATCATCATTGTTAATATATATCAGTATCATTGTTTCTAGTATTATTTATATTATTATCATCATCATCGTTATCATAATCGGTATTATTATTATTAGTATTACGACTACTATTAAAACAATATTGTTATTATCATCATCATCATTATTATTATTATTATTATTATTTATTATTAGTACTATTTGATAATTTATTATTATGTTAATTATTGTGGTGACTGTTATCAGCATGGTGGATGATAATTAAAAATTGAATCATTTGTTACTCACTTATAGGTCAATCACATGGTGCATTCTTCAACTCATCCCCGCATTATAATTATATAAATTGGGACTATCCAGAACAGGAGGTAGAATTTGATGGCGTGGATCTTCCAGATTCATGGAAAGTGGGTCAGGAATTGTATGTTGGCTTACGCTTCGTTAGTAAAGAGGCTGTTCAAATGGCTGTTAAACATTATTCCATGAATGTTCATCAGGATTTCAAAGTTGTTGAATCTAAATCAACAGTTTACTATGTCAAGTGTTCAAATCATGCAGCGGGATGCCCATGGAGGTTGAGAGCTATCTTGTCGAAAAAGTCGTCGAAATGGGAGGTTACAAAATGGGGCTGGCAGCATAATTGTGTGAATCAGATGTTGTCACAAGACCACACAAAGTTGGATTCTAACTTCGTATGCTCTTGCATACTAGGTACGACTATTAACAATAACTTTTGTTTATTTTTAAGTCTTCCTCTAATGTAACTTTAAATTTAAATCGATTTATTAGGTATGGTCCGTGAACAACCGGCAGTCACAATCGGGATGATACGCGAAAGAATTCTAAGTACTTACGGGTACAAAATATCATACAGAAAGGCATGGAAAGCTAAGCAAAAGGCCATAGTCAGGGTATTTGGAGATTGGGACGAATCCTATGCCATGCTACCTAGGTGGTTACAACATATGCAATTGTTTTCACCAGACTCTTTTTACAAGATCGAGACCAATCTATTTCTGGTAGGCAATCGTGTGAACAACCGATATCGTACGTTTCATCATGTTTTCTGGACGTTCAGACAATGTTGTGATGCTTTCAACCATTGCAAGCCAATAATACAAGTTGATGGTACTTTTTTGTATGGTAAGTATCGTGGCACACTGTTGATTTCCACAACACAGGATGGAAACAGTTACTTGTTGCCGTTAGCATTTGCTGTTGTCGAAGGAGAAACATTGGATGCTTGGTCATGGTTTCTTGGCTTGATCCGGGAATACGTTACTAACAAAACCGGAATATGTTTGATCTCCGATCGACACCGTAGTATTATATCAGCGGTTTCAAACCCTAACTTAGGTTGGCAGCCTCCAAATGCTCATCACGTATACTGTATTAGACACATTGCCAGCAATTTCAACCAGAGATTCAAGAATAAGCATTTGAAGGAAGAACTGATGACTCTAGCTAGATGTGTTTTATACTCATTTATTTATTTATTTATTTACTCTATTTTTTTTAAATAAAGCGGTGACCTAAATGATGTAACGTTTTCGTATAGGATACATGGCATGCAAGATTAAGTTTGATCGGAAGTTAGAGACATTCTGTGAAACCAGTCCTGAAGTGAAACGGTGGATTGATGGCATCAGGAAGGAGAAATGGTCGCTGGCTTATGATGATCATGGTCGGCGATATGGACACATGACAACCAACTTGTCTGAATGTGTCAATAGAGTTTTAAAGGGTGCCAGGAATTTGCCAATCACTGCTCTAGTTAAGTGTACGTATGGCAGGGCCGTTGAATATTTTGTTTAGCGAGGATCCGAAGCGAGAAGCAAGCTTAGTTCTGGTCAACGTTTTTCTGACAAGGCAAGCAAGTTTATCACGACGCAGCAACAACATGCTTGTTCTCATCAGGTCCGTCGTTATGACACCAATAATCTACGCTTTGAGGTAGAAGAGGCTTTCAATCCGGTTACCCAAAGAGGAGGTCGCAGTTGGAGGGTCAACCTACAAGCAAAATATTGTCAATGTGGAAGATTTCAGGCATTTCACATCCCATGTTCACATGTGTTTGCTGCATGTACGGCCACATATCTCGATTTTGATCAGTATGTAGATGAAGTATACAAATGGCGGGGCATCATCAACGCCTACTCTCCTCAGTGGTATCCAATTGGAAACGAGGAAGCAATTCCAGAGATACCACAACCGTGGACCTTAATGCCGGATTTGGCGATGCTGCTCCAGAAAGGGAGACCCAAGTCAACCCGCATTCGTAATGAGATGGACTGGGTGGAGTCACAACCGACCCAACGATGTGGATTGTGCAACACTGAAGGTCATAACCGGCGGAACTGCCCACAACGAGCAGGAGGATCGGGAAGCGGAGGAGTTGGTGCTGAAGATAATATTTAAATTCCACCTTATCATGTATGATCGTTAAGCTTTGTTATTATAATATTAATGGTATTTAGTATGTTTTGGTAGTGTTACAATTTTGAAGACGATCAACTCCGAAGTTTAACAAAACCAAATAGTGTCCATTAAGTAAAAAAAAAATAAACAAACGTTCATTACATACAAAGTATACAATAGCAAATTTTTACAAAATTAAAATAAACCATAAGGTAACTAGTGAGCACCATCATCATGCTGATCGGGAGACAAGATGCATTGTCGTGGTTTGCCCCTCACTACTCGAGGTGGATTTCTTCTTACAACATTAGGATCAACTCCGTCAAGGGCTTTCACTTGTGGAGCTAGATTCTATAACTCCGGCGAAGTCCACGTTCAAGTCAATACCCATACCTTGGTATTCAGGAGAGTACATTGGGGTATTCTGTATTTGATCAATGAGGGGGTTTGGTGCATCTGGTGTGTTATAAGTCTGCTGATATGCGGGTGGTGTAAAGTACAGATGTGTTGACGTTGGAGGCATGGACGATGGCGGTTGGCTAGGCATGGATGATGGCCCTTCCATGTAAGGGTCAGAAGATGGAATCTCCATTTGATAATAAGTTGGAGCGGGTTCCTGTGAGTAATCGTGGTCCTGGGTGGGTGGATAGTAATATCCTTCTCCACGTGCTGGTATAGGCGGTGTGTAGAAGGCCTGTTGTTGCAAACGTTCTCTCCCTCTACTAAGACACTGACCTTCCACCCTTACTGCTGGGACGGTGCAGCTGACACAGAAGGTACAGTGACGCGATCCGCCTCATCCGATGCTGCCAGAATGGCATCGGTCTGTTGCTTAAGTTCAACATTTTAAAATTACACCGACAAATAATCACATAACTAATACCACTAAATTATTAACAATAGCAATGACATTAAAATAAACATAATTATGTATGGATTTCAAATACCAAGCAAAAAATATATATACATATAAACAAGTAGCAAATAATAGTATAGGAGATATTGACAAAATAAAATACTAACAGTATAAATTTATACAAAAAAATAATCATCATGCATTATAGTACTCATAAAATTTTTACCTTATAAAATTTAACTGAAGATCTTACCAACCTGAAAGAAACACCACAAAAAAATTACACTAAAAAATCAAAACAAATTTATCACAGAAGTAAAAAAGTGAGGGGATAAACAAAGAAGGACGTTGGGAGGGGAGGGGTATGCCATTCCTTATATATAGCTAGGAAAGAAGGGTCTTGGGAGGGAGGGGTGAGGGACCTGGCGTGGGTATGTTGGGGGGAGGGGACACGGGTAGAAAACAAGGATTGGGGGTGGGGGCATTCTGATGGGGAGGGGGGAACCCTGCTGCGCCACGTGGCGCAAGCAGGGAAGGTTGTGTCTTTTTTTTTTATGGTAGGCGCCAGTCTGAGTGGCGCCTTTAAAGGAGCCACTCTGACTGGCGCCTTTGACCAGTCAGAGAAAAAAAAATAAAAAATGACACGTGGCCAAAAGGACCCCCCATTGGTAAATTGTTTCAGAACAACCCTAAAGTGGTAAATAGTTTCTAAAACAACACTACTTTGGTCAATTTGCCCCGTTTAACGAAATAAGTGCTATCTTAGCTATATTTTTTGATAGCGTTTGTTAAATAAAGATCTCAGTAATATTTTATCATTTTTTTATAAGAGTAAAGATAGCGTTTCAGTTAAGAAACGTTAGCGTTTTAGGTAAGAAACGTTAGCTTATGCTTGTTCTTAGATAGCACTTCCGCACAAAAACGTTATTAAAAGGGTTCAATAATTTTTTATAGCATTTCCGCCTAACAAATGCTATTAAAAGACCGTTATTAAATGTCCTTTCTGTTGTAGTTCTGCTCCCTGGATGATGTAATATATCCTTCACTTGTCAAAGCCTTCTACTGCAATCTCCACTTTCACTCCTCACTAAAAGCCTTTTCTTCTGAAGTAAAAGGAGTATCATTCACCATGACCTTCTCCTGTTAGGCTTCATTGTCTTGCCTTCCCAAAGAAGGAGAAGTAATCACTAGTCAAAATATCAATATCTTATTGAAGGGAAAATTTCAAAGAAATATGGTATGTAGTACCCTTGTGCATCTAGGTGCAAATATCAATGGTACTATTCATAACAAGCATCTAACTTTGCGAAAGAAATTGATCCACCATGCAATAGTGCACTGGCTTCTGCCTCGCTTCATGGATCAGTCAAAAGTTTTAGAGGAAGAGTACATAGCCTTAATGTGGGCCTTAGCCAAGCGCAAACGTATAAATTGGGCTGCTAGTACTCTGATGCACATGGTTAATTGTGGACTTTCCTCTTCAAGTTCTCACCTTCCCTCTCCTATGATGATCACCAAAATTCTTAAGTATTTTAATATTCCATTGGAAGGTGAAGAAATACTGCAGATAAGAAAGAATGATGGTCTAAATGAAGACACCTTATACAAGATGGGCTTTGAGCTGGTGGAAAATCAATGGATTCCAGGAAGATAGATCATCTCTCTCTCAGTCAAATCATGCATTTCTTTTGCTATTTGCCATTTTTTTTTTAAATTTCAAATAAAGAGTGTTATTTGATCCTGTTCTTATCACTCAAACTTTCTAGATATCGTCCTTGTCCAACTAATTGATTATTAAAAATGTTAAAATCAAATTTAAAATCTGTTTTGGACATGTTAGGAATTAAAATTGAAATATACACAAATAAGATAAGGTCACTTTCCTAAAATATCTTTTACCAAATCCTTGCAAAATCTAAAAAATTCAAATCACATCAAATCTTATTTTAAAATAAATCATGAAGATTCTAAACAAAATCAGTATAAATTTTCTCTAATTGTTTCCACTCTTGAGAAAGTGTTTAAATACACCTTGAAAAACTCATACCAAAGCACAAACTATCGATTAGAAAAACTCTCTTTCTTCAACCCTCAATAAGGTTTCCTCCTCAAGAAAGAATGTTGAAAGTTCTTTCTTGAAAAGACTTCATCCGAATTCAAAATTCCTCCAAGCATGAAGATGCTCCTATCATCAAAGACTCAACAAAGGTGAATTTCTGCTATTTGTGTGAATAGGCCAATCGTCCCACTCAGCTATATTGACAAGAGGGCTTTCAAGGGCTCTACCTTCAAGCTTCTTGAAACTCTCTCAAATCTAAAGCTCATTGCCTTTTGCACACGCAAACTCAAAATCTATCCATCCTTGGTAAGAAAATTCTATGAAAAATTCTCCTTTCAATACTCTTCTAAAACCATCTCTTCAAAGGTGACAGGAGTTGAGATCAATATCCCTCTTGCAACATGGGTTAATCTAACCCATCTTCCAAACCAAGGTATCAACATCTCTCTTGCAAATCCAAAGTTGATATGGAAAATTTCATTCAAGAGAGAAAGAGTCTTAAAGAAATTCATTAATCCAAATGCCAAGTTATCCAAGGTAATCTCCTTCATAACTCTCAACTATGAAGAACAACTGCTTCAATACGTTCTTGCTCGATGCCTCCTACCTAGAGGAAATAATGTGACAAGAATTTCGGAGAACAACATAGTTCTCATGTGGGCTATGAACAAGGAGAAGAAGATCAACTGGGCCACTGCAGTTCTTCAACATATGGTGGACTGTGCCTACTCAAAAACTGCATCTCATCTTCTCTATCCTATGCTAATTACAAAAATTCTTCAACACTATGGCATTCCATTAGAGGAAGAAGAAGGAATAGAGCCACAACCTAGTGACTGCATTAATGAAGATTATCTAACATCATTAGGGTTCATAAAGCATGATTATACTTGGCTGCCAAGGGAGAAGCAAAACAAAATGTAATAGCTATAGGAATTCCATTCTCCTTTTCATTTGTTTCTTATTTGAATGTTATGTCTTTTGAATTTAATGAAAGTGCGTTTTTCTCTGTTAAAATCATACTAGCACTTTACCTGGTCAGACTTGAACATTATCAATCAATTGTTTAACAAAAAAAGAAAGACAGAAACATAATAATCGATTGCAATAATCGATTATGACATTCTAATCGATTAACCAAGAAGAGTAATCGATTATGGAGCGTATAATATTCATAATCAGCACTGCAAACAAATATACATAATTAACGAGATTCATCTTGTGCATCCAATATCTCATACCATTATAAGTCATTAAGGACACATCCTGAAGCAAAGAATCCATAGATCAATCAAAACCTGCATATTACACCTTGTTGTTTGCTAACGTGTTTATTAAGTGTGTAGGCAGAGAGGACATAATCAATTAGGATAATCGATTATGACAATACAAAGTTTTCGGTTCTCAAAACAGAGAAGCACTAATTGATTGCAGGAATCGATTATGCTCCACTGGATCCTTGAGCAGTCCTGACAGAGAAGAAATAATCAATCATGGGAATCGATTATCTCATGAATCCTATTCCAGAAAGCAGATAATCGATTAACTAATTGATTATTGGTCAAGATGATTATCAGATAAGCTCTCATACTGATTCTTCTAATCTGAAATTCTTAATCTTATTCTTCCTGGCATTCTTGCTTCCACACATATCCGATATATGCATGCCATGGTCCACATATCTCAAACTTAAAATTTGACTATCACTTTAGTGGATATATGCCATATTAAAGTTGAAATACTTTACCCGCTTTTTGATAATGACAAAAGGGGGAGACTTACATGAGTGCATGCTTAAGGGAGAGATAAACTAAGAAATGAATTTTATAAATCATGCCTAAGGGGGAGAGAAATTTCAATTAGCAAATCTTCTATTGATTGCATGCTTAAGGGGGAGTAAAGCAAAATTATGAAACGAGATATATTTATTGATTGCTTTAACTGCATAAAGTGAGGGGGAGTAGAGCGAAATTAAAATGTAAAAAGGGGGAGTTTGTGGATATATGCCTTGACAGATATTTTTGTTTTGATGATGAGCAAAAGAGAATTTCAAGTTTAAGGACCAACACGCAAATTCAAGTATAAAAGGATCAAGTTGCAAAAAGCGTGAAAAGGATCAAACAAGCAAATACGGGGCTAAGGGAGTTTTCCTTTACTGTATTGATTGTTTTAGAAAACGGTTGTAAATGGTAAGTAAAGCTCTCCGACTAAAATTGGTCACTCACACACATACACACAAAAAGAGTAAACAAAATAAAACTTAAAAAGGCTTTCAAACTTAATTGAGGAATTAACTTCAGCCTTTAAGTTTTACAAATTTAAACAATCAAGCTCCTTAAATAGGCTATAAATGAGTGATTAATTATAGAGCTGTTATGTCTTTCAAAGCTTAAACCAGAGATGCAATAATCGATTATTATAATCGATTATACTATACTTAATTCAGCTTAAATGCATTTGATTGAGTATTAACTACTGCTAGTCGTTGAGTTTGAATTCGAAATTCAAATAATTGATTAGGACATAAGATAAATTGATTATATAACTAGGGAAGATAAATAGTGAATGAATAATCGATTATACAATCGATTATTACCTTCAGTCAGATAAAGAGCTTTCCACCGAGAACACTTAATCGATTATGGCCTGTCTGTTCCAAGGCACAATTTGTGATTTAAATTAAAATAATCGATTATAGTGTTTCCAAAATCGATTAACACGCACAGAAAATGAATTTCAACAAAGACTTAACCTAATTTCTCTGAGCTATTCATGTCCAATATAAAAAGAGAACTTAGGCTACTCTCAGAAAAAGAGAACACTACTCCTCTTACATTTGTGGAAATATTATCATCTCTATACTCTCTAACATCACTCACACTACACTTTGATCAAACCATACTATTGAGAAAACTTTACAATACCATATAGGTTCTTCTGAAACTTGTGCTTCAATTTGTTTTTATCCGCACTAATTAGAGTGCATAATGTTGGTAAGAGTCGGATTGACTCAAACCCCTTTTTTTTGTTATCATTCCTGCAAGAGAGGGTATATCTCTTGTAAGGGATTAGTGGGTATGATTCCACTGTAAAGGTTCTAGCTGTTCCTGTTTAAGAGCTAGGGATTTGAGACTCTTTCACTGGGGGATTGTATGTCCCTAGTCTGTGAGGAGTTCTCGTTATTGTAAAGGTTCTAGCTGCTCCTGTTTAAAAGCTAGGGATTGAGTGAAAACCCTTGGTGGTATTGCCTTGAGGAATGGACGTAGGCCAGGTGGGTAGTCTGTGGCCGAATCAGGATATACCGATGTGTCAATCTTCTTATCCCTATCTTTTTTACTTTTGCTTTATCATTTGCAAAAACGTTTTTACTCGCACGCGACAACGCTTTAATTTGAAAAGAATTTCATAGCAGCTGCTAATTCTGTTTAGAGTTTCAAAAGGTTTTTATTTATCTAAAAAGTTATCATTTTTACTTAAAAACCAATTCACCCCCCCCCCCCCCCCTCTTGGGTATGGTTTCCATGACCAACAGGACTCAGGCCCTCTATCTCTTCAGTGGATCTTTCTGTCTCTAAATTCTGTGTTGTTACCTCTAAAGAAGATGAAATTCGTATGAAAATGAAATAAAGTTAAAACTTTTTATTTTTACTTCTCTACTGAGCACGTTCTAGCTTGACATATTCCCACGCCAGAATGTTTCCACGCTTGAGTGTGGCCTCCTAATTCGCCATGTCGCCTGCAAGTAACCACACGAGCTGTCATGTGTACTACCACGCGTATAGGTTCCACACTCTAACGTGCACCTACCCCACCCTCGAACTTCAAATGTCAACGTTTGAGCGTTGCATCACTCCACGTTCAAACGTTGAGCGCTGATATGACCCATTTTTCATGTTTCTTCGTGTTCTGCACTCGATCCAAGGCCAATTCTTCTCAAATTTCAACAATAGCTCTATCAACTCATAAGGAACCTAAATAAGCCCTTAAACATGCTTAACTTATGTTCTAAACCTTATTGTAGAAAACTAGGCGACACATTTGCATTGGTGCATTCGCAAACCATAGATATATACTGACGGGTCCTGTATATACAGCTAACTCTAGATCCCCCAAGACTGGGATCTGTGGTTGTCTCTCTGGAAGATAGTGTCATTGGTCCATCCTCTTCCAGAAAAGTTAGATCTTCTTAACGATCCAGAAATACAAACATTTGAAGAAAACATAGGGAGATAAGAAACACTACAATGCAACATAGAAGGGGAAGGGAATCATAGAGTAAAATATCAATATACACGCAACACATACAAAACACATAAAGCAATCATCTCTCAAGTCGTACTTCAAAATCGTCTCCAAATGCAATATCTCTATGGATCAACACCTCTACAAAGAGCACCAACTCTTTATGCATGTCGGCTGATTCTCTCAACAAAACAATCTCAAACTCGGAGAATATGAGTTAGTTTGTCCAGGTAACCCTTCCACTCGTAGTAACCAATAAGAATGCATTCCTACTCCTTTTATCTTTTAGGAGGGGTGGCTTGGTGTTGATATGGAAATTTGATTTTTATGTTTCCGACAAGGCAATCAACAAATGAATGTTTATCAGATGGTAGTGGACTCTCTCTTTTCTGATAGTGATCTTGCACAGGGCTTTGTCAAAAGTAACCTTAAATTTGACGAGCAAATGAACTAAAGGAAAAACGTTAATTTCGAAAGAAACAAGATTAGCAATGTAAAAGCAAAGTAAAATGGATTACACGAAGCTAGAAATGTATAGCTAACGTAAACTAAAAAATAGAAATAAAAATGCAGCAAAGTAAATGTGCAAAGAAATTAAAAGTGCAAGTGAGTAAAATGGTTCGAAAATCACAATATGTTCAAAATATATCAAGTTTGCCAATTCACCAAGCAATTCAAGCTCACAAATCAATGATGTTCACAAAGAGTATTTAGCAGTGAAAGTAAATAAAGAAAGTAGAGAAAAAGAGAGCTGAAGGAAGATAAAGAGGAAGAAATTTGCATTAAATTAAAGTTGCTGGAAAATAAATATGGGAAAGCATACTAGATGTAACTCCATTTTAATCATGTTATGGGTGTGAGGATGTTGTGGGAGTGTGATCAAGGTATTCGACCGTTACATCAGAATAAGCACTATTTATAGATAAAAGAAATAACTGCCAAGTCCTAATCTATTGTTATTTGTTCTACTGACACATATGTTTATTTTTTCTACGGCTGAGATCTAACATCCGCTACTCCACTACCTGGATCATGGCTTTGAGCTGCTTCAGAGTGTAACTTCTAACTCCCCCATATTCCCACGTTTTGCATGAGTAGGCCCACCTTGACGTTAGTGGCCCGGAGTGGCACCTTATATTGACGCTGTGATCCTTCGACATTTCTCGATTCCGTCGAATTATTACTCCTTTTCGACGACATTCCTCTTTGTTGATTTTGGATCTTCCTTTCAAAGTACTTGTTTGTCAAATAGAGCAACTTGTGTTTGCAGTTCCTTTGTAGAATCCTTTTGGTTTCTTCTTATTCCTTTGTTCTGACATTATCCTTGATGCTCTTGCAAGTCTCCGTCGAAATGCCATTTCTAGTACTTAGGAAATTTTTTATTCATTCCTTTTCGGCAACTTACTATATGGATGTCAGAAATCCCTTATTTCGACCAAAATCCTATTTTTGGTCCCAACAAATGCCCCCCAAATATATCTTTCTGATGGTATGACGAAGAGAGATAAGTTTTCCTGTCATTACTTCGACAAGCCAACATGTCAATCGTCAGGATTTAAATTTTTTTCAAATGGTAATTTTAAAATCCCAACATATTTGCCAATTAACGCCACCATTTTAGCGCCTTTCTAAGGATCTTGATGTAATGTTACCAATGGTGGCTAGTATTTTCAGTTTCCCATAACTTATTTAGAAGTTACTCTCTGGGTCAATAAATTGAGTCATTTGGCTTCAGAAAACTCTACCCTTACATTTCATTCTCCTGAGCCAAAATCCCCATTTTCATCTTTTTCTCTATCACTCCTTTGCAACCACATCAATGGCTTCCTCTAGCGTTGGACCATCATCTTCCTCAAAGACATAGCCTTCGACGGCTGCTGCTCCTCCAATGACGGTAAAAGACCCACCGACCGAGATCTGAGACCGTTCTCAAGTAATTATCCTTACTGAAAATAACCTTGCTTTTCTTGGCCCTATTCTTCCTCTGTCTGTTGTGACTAAGGAACTTTTCTCCTTCTACCCTTCTTTTCCAGAAGAAGGTATCTTACTGCCTGAGGAGTCCATCTCCATTTCCTATTTCAGCCCTTCTGCACGTTTGTTCAAAAGCTCTATCAAGAGCGTGTCAGGTTACACGACATAGCTGGATAGAGTGGAGGCCGAAAAAAGACAATTTCTGGAAAGAAATTGGTATTTCCGATTTCATCCACCTCTCTAGGCATCCCATTGCCCTTCAAAGCACTATGTTAGGTGCTTCCTTCTTTTTCTGGTGTTGCTCGACAAATTGTTTCCACTTCAATAATGGCATGATGGGTCCTTCTCTTTTCAATGTATCTTCCATTACTGGGCTTCGACCTAATGGCGAGCCAATCACTACACTTCTTTCCTCAAAATCTTCTTTCAACATTGATGGTTGTACCATGTCGTATGGCCCCTTTATTGGTTTCCATAATCAAAAGGTTGGTAGTATTTCCGACTTAGAACACGTTGCCTTCCTAAATCTATGACTTTGCACCTTCGTCTTCTACACTCATTCCATTCAAGTGTCGAAGAGCTTCTTAACCCTAGCCACACTTCTCCATTAAGGTCGATGCCTTGTGCTCGACCAATGCATTTAAGCTCATATCTACGACTGTGTCGAAGAGATCATTGACTCGATTAGGGCTCCAGAAAAGAAAAGCAACCTTGGCAGCCCCATGTGGCTGCTTCAATTATGGCTAAACATACTCATCATATCTTCCCTGAAGAACACAACAACCTTGCCGGTTTCCGACTGTATTGCTAGTATTGCCTTCACGTACCTTTGGCCTACTCAACAATATTCTTCGGCCGGATACTTTAAGCATTACATAAGTTGTTTTCACTCCATCTCCTACTCGTCCACCAACGTTGACTTTGCTCCCTTCATGTTGAGATCATCTCGACCTTCATGGTTTACACGGAGCATGATTTCTGACGATCCTACTACTTGGGCCGATAATAACTCTATTTGGTCCCACTTTATGAGCCATAGAGTTCTGTTTGTCGGCCTTCCTGATTCCAAGGATAGGGCTAAGACCATCACTATTTACCTCCCCAACTTGCTAGCTCGATAGAAGAGCTTTTGACAAGCCATTTTGGCTCCCTATAATTGAAAATGGTTACATCAAATGTTCCATGTTCATATGAACAAAGTTGAAGACATCGACGGAGTGATCCAAGTCAATGAGAAGGCCCGGTCCAAATTCGTTCTTACTGCATTTGAAGTGGGCCATCCTTCGTACGACTATGTCGAATAATGGGATGAGTACTTTACCAACATAGTGTCTGATCTGCAATCTTCCCTTGACAAAGTTACTGATCATCATGATCGTGTTGTGCAGGCCCAGGATCCATCTACAAAAGACAATGGTACACATCGAGCCGAAATTTTAGCTTTTGAGAATTACTACAAGATGAAGTGGAATCCAATACGTCTTTGGGCTATGCTTCATAAGGTAAAGGATGTGTTGGTCGAAAAAAGAAAGGTGCATGAGGAAGAGTGACACAACAAATTTTGGGAGGCTAAGTCAAAAAATCCTCTAGCTCGACTGGAGAAATTTCAAACTCCTTTTACTTCGATGCCTTTTCCTTGTCGGTATTGTGGATGCTTTTTCAGGGGGCAAAGATAAATTTGCACATTGTGCATCTTTTCGGCTGCCTAAAAAATCCGGAGTTACCTTCACCCGACACTACCTTCAACCTCATGATCCATTTACCTACACTTCAAGGATATTGGAATCCCTTCCAGGTATTTATTTGTATTTATCGAATTTGTCAAAACTAAACTTTTTCTGACTAAGTCTTCTTATTTTCACTATAATTCCTCTCGACAAATCGATAATCGTAACTAAACCGAAGACTGCTCCTTCGATAAACACCGAAGATTGGGAAAGCGACGATGATGCTCCCAAGAAAGAAAAGTAAGTTAAGGGTCCCCAGGCCAAGAAGCCGAAATCTGATAAAGGCTTCGTGAAATCTCAACCTCCTTCGAGCAAATCAACGGCCACAACTTTGACAGGCAAGACCGTTGTTGCACCAACTCCTTCTGCTAAACCAAAGGTAACTTGTCAATTATTTCTTTCTTTTATTTACTGACTTAGCTGTCTAATCCCCTTTTGGCTTTTCCAGAAAAAGACCTTCAAGAGCAAAGCTTCAGGCAAGGCATCAACTAATGCCAAAGAATCCGACGATGATGTCGAGATTGTCTCCTCCCCAACCTAAACCTTCTCGGTAATCTTTGAATAATGTCTTCTATTTCTGATTCGGCCTTCTCTTTTATCACTAACTTCTTTCCTTTTCCTTTTCAAAGAAAAAGGAAGACCTTTGCTCCTAGCAATGCCGATGCAATTGTGCCGGCAGCGGAGGACAGAACGGCTGAAAAGCTCGCCTCCCTCTGTTAAGGTATATTTCTATTGGCAATTATCTATCCATTTATTTTTCGACCATGGTCTAACACTCTTCTTTTCCCAGTGTCGGACCACTTCTGCTGATACCTCCCACCTGGCCGCAAACAAAGAGGCCAAACAATTTGTTGATACAGTTGCCGACAAATTGATTTCTGTGTTAGGGTATATGGATACAGAGGTATAGATATATAATCACTAAGTAAAATTTTATTATGATTCTCTGGCTGAAATTTTCTTCCTTGATTGTCAACAGAAAGCTTCTGACGTCCTTTCTGCTCTAACAATATCCACTTCCAACCTTCCCTTATGCTCTAACAATATCTCCTTGCAAAAGCCTCATCTGAGCATTTTCAGAGTAATAGTGCTGAGCTCCTTTCTCTTGAACTTGTTCCGGCGTTCTGTCGAGAACTTGTCTTGATGCTCTACCCGGCTCATCTCTTCTTCCTCTGCCCTTTTTCAACATTGGGGCTTATAGTTCAGGTCTTCCGGTGTCACAAACATTTTTCAACCACCTGTTAACAACCACATTCCCTGAAGGCACCCTAGTTTTGCCACTGTTGCCTGATCCTTGGGCAGCTCAACCTCTCTGGAAGGTTCGACCAACCATCCCCCTGACTTTGGCATTGGTCATGGATAAGTCGACCCTGACTGCTGGAAAGCATACTCCCTGTCGAAGTATTTCATTCTCCAGGCTATTTGACAAGCCTTTCTTACTTCTTCACGTTGTTCAGCAGCGGCCTCATCATATATCGACTAGCATCTTGGGCACATTCTCAGCTCACCCTTCTAATTCTTTCTCTCGATGAAGTGCTCAAGTAACTCACCTTCTTTCGGATAAATATCCATGGCATCTTCCAGGTCGATGTCAGCTCCTTCATGAATGTCTTTGATGTCTACCACATTCACCATGTTGATTAGGATAGTAGCTTTGCTTTTCTTATCGTCAAGCTTTCTTGACTTTCCATTCTCCTCCTGCTGCCTTTGTCCACAACATGTCCTACAACTTTGTCAGCAAACCCCCCTGGCGAAGTGCTCCAAAGACGCTCCTTCTTCCGGCAAAATAGTTTTGACTTCCTTTTTACCATAATCAACACCTTTGGGGATTTCTGCGGCATCTTCCACCTTTACCATGACACATGGAAAGGCAGTCTTTTCTTCCTTAACATTTTCGGGAGTGGCCCGCCATTCTCCCCCTGTTGACCGTGTCCACAGCAAAGTTTCATCACATTCTCCTACTTTCACTCGCTCATGGAGATCAACAGCATGGAACAGCTCAACCTCCATCTGTTCAGGGGCTTAATCAACGAGAACAACGTTCCTCATATTAACGGGGTAGACTTCAACTGAAAAGGTCAACATCCACTTTTATATCCATCTTAGCCATTTCTGCAAACTTAAGCCTCTTTTCGTTGATAGCTTTCTGAACAGTATCCTTGAAACGAACACAATCATTAGTCCCATGACCGAAATTAATATGAAATTTACAATATTTAAGGTCTTTAATTCATCAGGCTATAGTAGCCTATGATCGTCCGACAGCTTAATCTTTCGGTCTTTCAGCAGTAAGTCAAATATTTGTTCAACCTTTGTGATGTCGAAGGTATAAGTTTTCCTATTTATATAGCCCATTTTCTCTTTGTCGAGTGTCGGCTTCAAAACTTTGCATACAGAAGGAGGACCATTTTGAAATTCAGCCAGACATACATTTGTTTCGACGTTGCTACCATTTTCGTCGGATAATTCTATTTCGACTTATGCGACTCTTTATTTCCGAAACAACTTCTTTTGTTTCTAGAATTTCTCTGCCTTTAGTTGTTATTTTTGGAAAATTTTGTCCACTAACTGAGTCATATCTACAAACTGTTGGTTGACAAATTTCTTCCTTACGTGATAGTCGAGACAGCCTGTGGCGATCTTGACTATTTTTGATTTAGGAATAGGCGCGAAGCACCTACTCTTCATATGTCAGAATCTGGCGAAGTAATCGGATACAGGCTCGTTGGGAAGCCTCTTAATGCTGAACAAGTCGGTGAGTCCGACCTTCAGTTCGTCTCTGAAGAATTGGTCGTGGAAACTATGCTCCAACTGGGCCAAAGTATGGATTGAATTATGCCTTAGTGTCGAAAACCACGTAAATGCGTTCTTTATCAAAGAACTTAGAAAGTATCTCATTTTGAGATATTCATTGAAAGCTTACTCTCCCATTTCGATGGTGTATCGGGCGATGTGCTCGACCGAAGACTCTCTATCTTCTCTGGAGAGTTTTAACAGCATGGGGACCTTAACTCCACTTCGAAAAATCCGAAAAGAAGTAAGGTTAGTTTGCATAACCAACGTTAAACCTGAATCGGTTTAACACCTGCTCGACAACGTGGTTGATGTCATTGGGGTTAGATCTTCCTCCGACATTGTCCCGTCAGAGTAGCTGCATGGCCAAGTTATTTCTGGCCATTTGCTCGTCGTCGCCACGTCTCAACATCTCGTAATCTCCATACTGGATGTGTGGTGGCAGATTTGGTGGCTTCACCTTTCCCACTTGAGGCTGGGGTATGCCTCGTTTCAACAGGGTTGTTGGCGTGATCTTCATCATCGCCTAACATTCGGTTGAGTCTGCTAATCTGCTCCGCTAATGTTATGCACGTGGTGTTGGTCGTTTCCATAAGAGGGGTTATTACTTCCCCCATCATCTGGGTAAACATGTGAACCATCTCATGGTTGATCTCATCAACGCCGGAAAAACAAAAACTTGAAGAAATAAAATGAATCTGGCAATTAGTTGTTGGTGGCTATTGTTCCGGCAACTAATTACCGGTAAGTCAAAAATTCTTGAAAAATTAATTTCCGGTAACTATTGCCGGAAATTCTAAAACATGGATAAAATATTCCGAGAATTAGTTGCTTGTGGCTACATCTTTCATATTCAGCAACTATTTTTCGAAAACTCAAAAAAATGAAAAAAAAAAAAAAAAAACTCTGGAAATAAGTGTTCCATTTTCAGCAATTCTTCTTGTTACTAGCTTATTTTGGACGATAACAAGACATTAGTGAAGGTTTGTCATTGTTTTTTCAGATAATTTTTTTTGCATGTTTCAGTAATGCATAATAGTACTTTCAACATGAAGGATTGTTTTGATCTTTTGTTTGGTAGAGGAATAGTGGCTTTTCTTTTAGGCATCAAAGTTTGATTATGATCGATTTTGTTGACTAATCTTTTGTTTGATGAATATTGAATGCTGTTTTTTGATTGTGTGATTTTGGTCCCCTCAAAATTTTAATTGCACATTTGTCCCTCAACTTTTTCAATTATGCAAAACCATTCCTTCCATCTATGACCAGTTAACATATAGTAAGGACTGATTTTGCACAACTTTAGAATTTAAAGGACTAAATGTGCAATTAAATTTTTGAGGGACCAAAATCGCACAATTGAAAAAGTTGAGGGACGAAAAGTGCAATTAAGTCTAGAAAATTAGAGCAAGAGGAAGAGTACTTGGGGCTGGATAATTCTCTTTATTTAATTTATTTCAAATGGTCTTTCTTGATTTTACACAAGGAACTAGAGATAGTTCACATATTTATATATAGTGAACAATGGAATTCCCTAGAATGAACATTAACACTAGTGCATGAACTCACATTAGCCTACGTACATGAACACACTTATCTAGATGCATACAATTCTCTCTATGTACATGAACATCATTACCAAGACTTGCATTAATTCTTAGATACATGAATGCATTTACTAAGCACATTACTCAACATTCTCCCCCTTAATGTGCTATTGTTGAACTCTAAGAGCTTCTCTTAGTTTCTGGAACTTGTCTCTAGTCAAGGCCTTTGTGAAAATAACTGCAAGTTGATCACCAGACTTGCAAAACTTCAATTACACCTCTTCTTCTTCAATTGCTTCTTGAATAAAATGATTTTTGATGGCAATGTGATTCGTTCTTCAGTGAAAGAGTAGTTTTTTGCCATAGCAATGGCTAATTTATTATTACAACGGATAGTCACATCTTCTTGTTTTGCACCAAAGTCTTCAAGTCTCCTCTTCAACCATATTGCTTGTTGGGTTGCTAAGCCATCTGAAATATATTCAGCTTCTGCAAAAGATTGAGCAATGGATTGTTGCTTCTTTGAGCACCACAAAAATGCACGTAATCCTATTAAAAATAATAATCTGAAGTGCTTTTCATATCATCCATACAACCTTCCCAATCACTATCATAAAAGCCAACTAACTTTGCTTTGACCTTACTGTCATATTTGATTCCATATTTCAAAGTGCCTTGGATGTATCCCAGCACCCTTTTAGTTGCACCTAGATGGATGTGGCTTTGATCATTCATGAATCGAGATAGTAAACTTAATGCAAACACGATATCTGGTCTTGTGCTAGCGAGGAAAAATAAATTACTAATTAGGCTTCTATAGTTACTTCCGTAAACCTTCCTTCCTCCATCTTCTTTCTTAGTTTTTTAGTCACAATTAGTGGTGCATCAGTTGGATTACAGCAAAACAACCCAAACTTCTTCAATATTTTCTTAGCATATTTCTTTTGTCAAATAAAAACTCCATCACCTGCTTGGTAATTTTTTATTCCAAGAAAATGGTGCAACATGCCCAAATCGTTCATATCATATCTCCTCATCATCTCATTTCTAAAATTTTCAATCATCTTTAAAGTAGGGTTGATAGCCATACCTTGTTGTTTGACATACAAAGTAGGCTCACTCAGGCTCTTCTCAAGCCTTTCGCGATGAAGTAACTGTCAATTTTGGGTTACCACGCCCTTGGTGCTTGTTTCAGCCCATGAAGCGCTATCTGCAATCTTTAAACCTTTTCTTCTTGACCTTCTGTGACAAAGCCTTGAGGTTGCTCAACATAGAAGTCTTCTTTCGATTAGCCATTCAAGAATGAAGACTTTACATCAAGTTGATACAACTTCTATTCTTTTTTAGATGCAAATTAGAATAATGCTCTAACAGTGTCTAGACGTGCCACGAGAGAAAATGTCTCTTTATAGTCAATGTCGAGCTGTTGTGAATAGCCCTTGCAATAAGTCTTGCTTTATTCTTCTGGACTGAAACATTTGGGTTGTGCTTCACTTTGACACCCATTTCACACCAATAGCTTCTTTGTCATTCGGCTTCTCAACGAGCTCCCATGTTTTGTTCTTTTCAATGGCATCTATTTCCTCTTGCATTGCCTTCCTCTAAGCATCTTCCTTGATTACTTCTTCAAAATTTTATGGTTCCACCATACAATAATTGTATGTTGCATAAATATCATTCAAACTCCTCACTTTCACTGAAGTTGAGCTTGGGAATGATGAGCTAGAGCTTGGTGTAGCTGGATCTTGTTGCTCATTCTCTAAAGGAGTTGGACTTTGCTCTAGAATTACTGCTAAACAGGTTTTCCCTCCACCTTCTCTTCTTGCAAATTTCAAGAAGCCTTCTCATCAAATACAACATCCCGACTATTGAACACTTTCTTGGTCTTCAAGTTGTAAAGTCTATAGCCTTTTGATATGGAGCTATAGCCAGTAAAGATGCATCTCTCACTTGCTTCTTCAGGCTTTTTCCTCTTTTCCTTGGGAACTTGATCATAGCAAACTACCCAAAAACTCTAAGGTGGTTCACTAAAGCTTTTCTTTCACTCCATGCTTCAAATGGCGTCTTAAACCACACAACTCTTGTTGGGCATATATTCAGTAGGTACATGGCTATATTAACAGCCTCGAGCCCAAATTCTTTAGGCATCCTTTTCTCAAACAACATGGAGTTATCCATCTCCATCACGATTTGATTCTTAGTTTCGAATACACCATTATGTTGAGGTGTATAGCCAACAATTAGCTGCCTCTCTACCCCTTCTTCTTCACAAAATTTATCAAATTCATTGGAGGTGTACTTGTTTCCCCTGTCACTTCTCAAAATTTTTATGGACATGCCACTTTGTTTCTCAACAAATGCTTTAAACTTCTTAACTATGACAAATACTTTGGATTTTTGTTTCATAAAATAAACCCATTCATATGAGTCAAGTCATCAATAAATAAAATAAAGTACCTATTTTGAGCATGACACAAGGTACTACTAGGACCACAGACATCTATGTGCACCAACTCCAACATTTCTTTGGCTCCTTGCTCCTTCCTTTAGAAATGGTTGGCAGTCCGTACACCATATTTAATAGAGAAAGCAACAAGTGTCTTTTAATTCTCTAGTCATCAAGCTAAGACTTTTATCATAATTAAGATAGAGTGGAAAGTTTTTGGTCTTGGTCATTTCACCACAACAATAACTCTTCCTTTTGAATAAAAAATTCTTTATTCTCGATTCTCAAATCAAAGAGAATAACCATGTTCCAAAAGTTGTCCAATGCTCAACAAATTCTCATCTAATTTAGGCACATAAAGAGTATCATGAATGACCTTACCTCCTTGCTTTGTTGCAGTTCCAATGCTGCCTTTGCCTTCAACTTCAACATATTTTCCTTTTCCCAATTTAACTTTTGAGCCAAATGAGGGAATTCAATAAAATCTTCTTTATCTCCCATCATGTGATTGTTGCAGCCGCTATACAGGTACCACACATTTTTATAATCTTCTGTAGCCTTTTGACAAGCAAAGAACATGTTCCCTTCACTATTTTCCGCTTCTTCAAATGCAATGTGTTGTTGGTTGCCAAAGCGACAATCCTTTTGCAAGTGGCCGAACCTTTTTCAATTATGGCATTGTTGCTTGCCTTTATTATAGCAAATTTTCTTTTCAAGAGTATTCTTCTTGCAGGTTCCGCACCATTTGTTTGAGCCTTCATTACTACCTCGTTCGCCATAGGTGCCTCTTCCTCTTCCATGGGAGTTTCTACCTCTTCCTCTACCTCCACCTCTGCCAAATCTGCCACCTCTGGAAGACCCACCTCTATTTTGGGTTAAGTACATTTATCATCATTGGATTGAATAGTGAGCTTAGATTGAAATGTACTTTCTACCGACTTTTCAATGTACTGTAATAATATTTGCTCATAGGATCTAAGTGACCCCATCAACGTCATGGTTGACAAGTCTTTAGTTTCTTCTATAACAGCCAACATAAGATCAAATTTTTCAATCAAACTAATCAAAATTTTATCAACAGTTCTATAGTCATCTATTGTATCTCCATGTGACTAATTCATTTGATTCACCAATTTGGACAATCTATTAAAATACTCATTCAAACTTTCTTTCTCCCTTAGGCTTCAATGGACAATTTATTTGGTCAGCGTCTCCCTTAGGCTTCAATGGGCTTAACATCCCAGCCCATGGCGCCTGTGTAAAGGGTGCAGCCCCTCGAGCTAGATATGTTTTGATCGTATGGTAAGTGCTTGATCCTACACCTTCTTCCTCTTTCCATATAAGGCCTTATGTGAGCATCATTTTTTAAAGAAAAAAAATGGATAAACTAATACTTAACATAACACACGCCTATAAGTCAAACTACAGCTAGATGGTCAAAAATCTGTATTATAAATGTGGTTGAGAGGATCCAGATCTGGTTGAGAGTTGGGTTAGAAAAACATTGACCCTTCTTGAATTGCATGAGGGACTCTTCATTAGGTTACTCTTTGATTACTAGAAAGAAGTTTTACAATCTACAACTTATAATCATTCGTTTTAATATATGATGACAGCACATTATTTACTAACAGAAAAACAAAAAAAAATCCTCGATACATATGGATTTACTATATCAAGATTCAAGTACATTTTTTGTGCTTCTAAATTGGTCATAGCGATGCATATTCTCTTTCAACTTCCATTGACTTTCTTACAATCGGTTCTGATTTCTCCCTGAGTTCCCGTTAAGGGGCTAATATTACCCATATTAATCATTGACTGAGCAAACGCTTGGAAGAATGCTGATTGGTTGCTGGCAAAGTTGTTAACAATAGAGATTGTAGAAGACCCATTAGTGGAAAAAAGCTCCTGATCTGTTTGGAGAAGACCCTGGTTTGTAAGAAGATTTGTGAAGTAGTTGTTGTCGAAAGTGTCAGGGGATGATGGATCAAGGTTGTTCAAAGTAGACCCATTTCCATTTTGTGGACAATTTTGCTGCAGTGTCGCTAAATAGGTCGAGTTCAGCGTTGGATCAGGGCTCCCAGTGCCGCTGAAGTTGAACAATCTTTGGGAGAAAAATTGGCATTGGGCACGACCAAAAGTATGTGCACCTAAAAGTCCAATTTGATTAAAGAAGCACCTTATTATAAACGATGGTGATTATTAATGAGTCAAATCAATCATTTTCTAGAGTTTTTTTTTTTTTTTGTGTATACATGAAGGAAATTAGAGGCTAGATCATAAAAGTAGTTATATAGTTACCAGATAATGCAACGAGATCATTTGTGTCTAAGCCAACAGCAGAGAATTTGGAGGTGACGTTGGCGAGGCTTAAAAATGGAGAGGGAATAGAGCTATTGGCACCTGCTTGGTTCGCAGTTAGACCGTCCCTTCTGCCAAGTAGTACGTTCCATGAAGGACCTCCTGACTGCAAATATATCATGATTTTTTATTCTTATTTTTCGTGAAATATAATATATATATATATATATTATATATATATATATATATATATATATATATATATACTCCATCCGATTTCCATTATAAGCAAAAATTAAATAAAACACACATATTGAGATTTTTAGGTGATCTCATTTAAAAGAGTCATTGAAAATAAAAAAATTAAGTTTGTTACCTAAATTACCCTTCCTCTTATATATTAAGCTTGTGTTGTTGAGAATAAAAGGAGTCATTGGAAAACAAAATTTGTATTAAATGAAAGCTATTTTGAGAATAACTTCATTAAATAGGATAGAAGTAATTGAAATTTACTTATAATTTGGAAATTTTTGCTTATATTGTGGATTGGAGGGAGTATATATTATGATGATGATTTTTATTCTATATTAAACACACATCCTCTGCAACAGTTTATAATCTCTATTGTTTGGTACCAAATATTAATTAGTTTGCAAGAAGAAAAAAGTGTTTGCAGTGGGAAAGGAAGTAGACATTGACTACCACGTGAAGATTAAAAGTTGTTTAAAATTCACTCTAAAAAATCATTTACATTCATGTTTTGATCTTGATCTTGTGTTTGGGAAAGCTGGAAAAAAAAGATTATGCTGATAATCAGTTTTCAAATAATCGATTATTGTGATAATCGATTATAATCAGAATCTGTTTTTTGTTTGGGTATTTTTGCTGAAAATCGATTTTCAGATAATCTATTTTGTTTGGGCGGTGCAAAAATAATCACTTTATATAGTAAATTATGAAAAAGGGTATGAAAATAAAGGTGTGTTTTAATATTAGATTTTTTTTTATATCTTATCATCAAAATAAAGATGTGTTTCCAAAATCTCACAATTTGATATAATCAAAGAGGAAAAAAGAAAAAAAGAGACAAAAAAAGAAGACAAAACATTCTATGCGTAGGGAAGAAAAAATGAAAGAAAACAAGAAAAAGACAAAACGATGTATTTTTTGAATGAAAAAGACTAGGCCTTACACATGCGCTGAGGACACGGGCACAGGCAGAAAAAGCGTTTTTCGAAAACAGTACAGTGCCATTGCTTATATCAAAACAGCGTTTTCCAACATAAACAGCTTTTTTTTTGAAATTTAATTTTTTTTACCCAAACATCAAGTTGTATTTACAAAACAACTTTTTTCCAAAAAACTGCTGAAATGTCCTAAAATAAGCTGTCCCAAACATGCTCTTAGAGTATGTTTGGGAAAGATTATTTTCCCTGGTTTCAGCTGTTTTTTAACTTAAAAAGCTGTTTCATAGATAATCTATTATATTTGGCATTTTGCTTAAATTTATAAAAAAGGTTTTTTTTTAGGGAAAAAAAAAAGCTGTTTTATACCATCGAGTTTTTTCTAGCTTAAGATTACAGTGATTTGATTATTTTTCATTCTCAAAACTCTCTTCCCTATTTACCCCTATAAAACTACCTTCTAAACAAATATTAAAATTATACAAATAACTCCATACCTTTTTTTCGTAATTTATTATATAAAAGTGATTTTTTTTTGCACCATCCAAACGAAATAGATTATTTTAAAATCGCTTTTTCAGCAAACAGTCATAAACAAAAACAGATTCTGATTATAATCGATTATCACAATAATCAATTATACAAAAATTGATTATCAGCATAATCTTTTTTTTTCCAACTTTTCCAAACACACTCTTAGTGTAAGATTTAACGGGGAAGATTTAATCATTTCATCTCTTGGGATAATACTATTATGTAAATTGATATGATAAATAATTATAATTTAACTTTTAGAACGATAAAAATTACAATATATAAAAAGTTATTAGATTATATAAAAGTAAAATTTGGACCCTCTGTAGCAGATTGTCTTTTCAGTTCTTCTCCATTCCAAATTTCACTCGTTGGATCTTAATTTAATAGGTTAAAAGAAAAAAAAAAAATACAACAATGTGATGTATACCACATGCGGTATGTGCGTGTTAAAATATGGTATGTGCGTGTTAAAATATGTGATAGTAGCCAGAGAGAAGATGGAGATGGAAAAGATTCATTTTCATATAGAAATGTTAAGTCTTTCTATGACATAAACAGTGAATCATCTAGTAACTAGCTTACCAAGGACACGGAAGATTCAGCCGCAAGGGCAAGAATATCAGCACAAGACACAACACCAGGGCATGAATTTTCAAGAGAGGTCTTAATGTTGTCAACTACACCAGTGCCCCGAATGGAATTGAAATTGGGAGCTGCATTTTTCTCGCTCTGTGTTATATTGCCACCCTGGTCTAACAAAATGGACGCATCACACCCCTAAAATAGAAAGGAGAAGAATTATTAGACGTTTAAGACTAGTTAATTATGTGTCAGCGAAGAGAACCCTTAAACGCAACAAAAATATTAGAATAACTTTAAGCTTAATTCTTTAGAAAATGATTGGAGGTGTCAGTTTTTGGGACCAACATTGACAAAGCAATCATGAAAGTGGAGACGAATGAGGCTGGCGCCAATACGGGAATCAGATTGCAGAGCCTGCTGAACAGCATTACTCACAAGGGATGACACATTGGGGCATGTGCTGGAGTAGAAGGTTGCACTCAATTGAGCGTTTAAAGGAGAAAAAAGGGTCAGCATTAAGAAAATAGTAGCAGGTAGGGAATAAGGAGTAATAGAAAGCATGATTGATGATTATGTTAATTTGTATCTTCTTTCCTAAGGATGAAGACTAATTGTAGTCGGGTTTCGTGATTGAAATCTTGGTGATATGTGTATATATAGTCAAGAAAGCGCGTTATGCCTTTAATTACTTTATAATTTTCTTCCAGACAAAAATATTCACTGGTTATTACTTCGAAGTGCCAACTTGATATAGTTTACCATGTATCAAGATTCGTATATGTAGTTGGTATAGAAGGGACACGAAGAGGAAAATTCAAACCAGTGATTGACACTTTACAAACTTGTATTAATTAGGTCGTAATGATAAGTTAGCCAGATAAAGTGGATAGAGATCATATATCCCGTTTTGGTGTACCATATCCTGTCCTCATCAATCAAATGTTGCCATATATTCTAATTTTTTAATATTACATAAAATCTTAATATGTGTTGCAGCACTTGATTGGTGAAGACAGTGCGGTATACCAAAATGGAACAGATGATCTCTATCCGGTAAAATCTTACTCTAAAGTTGTACCTTGCATGCCAAGAAACATGCAAAAGGTGATTCTAAAGGGGAAAAAAAGGGTCCAATAGGTTGATTATTTGTCGGAATGATGATCTTCTTATTACATTTTTCTTTACACAATTTTTTTACATATATTTTACAATTATTGATCAAAAGAATTTAATTTTGAAAACAATAATCACTAAATATTAAATAATTAGGATTTAGAAAATGGTGTGATAAAAAAAGTAGAAAGATGATATTTATTATATTTTTCTATCATGGGCCAGGTAATCCATTTCTAGGTTAATTTTTTTTTTTTTTTTGTTTCCCAGAGTGTCCTCCTACCAGATAGTTGATCAGAGACTAATCTCTCGAGATACTGTGATGCGCCTAAGCGGACGACCCTTCCCAATGATTTTTTTCCATACATTAATTTGAATGAAAAATAAATAAAATTCAGCGTCATTCGAAATTATCCTATTGTGAATGAAAAACTTGAGTTTTTGCTTTCGAGTTATCAAAATTGATGTTGTTAGTGTGTAAGACTAACATAATTCATTTTCCTTTTGTATAACCCTCGTTAAGTCTGCTTTTGTAGAAGTTGGTGAACCATTATGCTGCAACACCGGATATTAACTATTAAATCACCCCGAATGAGACGCAATAACATATTCACAATGTCAATATCAATTATTGTCCTCTTACAATTCAAAATGACAATAAATTATAAGCACCCCTATATTGATTTAGCACCTTATATAGCGACCAGGAATCGAATACCGCAGACATCTAACAAAATAAATAAGGGTTACAATTTAATCGGTACTGTTATGAAATGAATAAAACTAATAGTGAGATATTATAATTTAAGAAGAATAGAGAGAAAGGAGTAAGAGATGAGAGAATAAGAGTCTTTTTATCATACTCTTGAAAGGGACAACTTTACAATGCTCATGGGTCCTATTTATCGGATACAAGACTTGTAACTTATCAACCAATTAAAAGCCTAAACATAATGAGCCATTACAATATAATATTATGGATAATAACTTGTGATGAAAACTTTTACTCATGGAAGTTACAAAACTAAATGGACATCCACATTCTGCACCTTTTTCATAACACTCCCCCTTGGATGTCCATTAAGGATATGCCTCGTTAAAACCTTACTAGGAAAAACCCAGTGGGAAAAAATCCTAGTGAAGGAAAACGAGTACAATATCCTTTAGATGGGAACTGCCTCATTAAAAACCTTATCAATGAAAACCATGTAGGACAAAACATTGATTAAGGGAAAAAGGAGTACAGTTTTCTCCCCCTGTTAGAAGCATCATTTAAAAATATGAATTCCAACATTTTGAGTATCTCCCCCTGAAGCAATTTGAACCAATATTCTTCTCTTTGACACCTTTGACACATCCTCCTTGACCTTTGCATGACAATAGTTTCTTCAATTGGAATCACAAGATTCTTAGATCAGATGAATCATAACTTCAACCAGAAACATTAACAACTTCATTTGGAACAGAGACTTTTGCAAGATCAATTGGCAATAAGCTTGATGGAAAAAATATTATCTCAATCCTGCAATATTTAGGAATATGTGGGCATGCTTCTTTAACAATAATATATGATCTTCAGGACCAATATATCTGCCATCTTTTCACATCGAGCTACAGAACTATAGTAGTGTACTCAATAGATACAACTTATCATGAGTCTCTTAAGAACTAGCTAGTTCTTTATAACTTGTTAGACAAAATTCACAATGCTAAATGCTCGATCTATAGGCCGAGACAAAACTTCATTCTTCAAAATTATTTCATCTTAAGAAATTTCTTTATATATTCTATAATTCTGGAACAACTTCAAGTCATTCCATAATATTCAAATCATCTCATAGTAACTATATTAAACACATTTACAAATTTCTTCACATAGATATCTAAGAAAATAAAAGTCATGAAATAAATTTATCTATCATTGCATGAAAAACATCATGCATATAAACTATAAATCCAAATATATAGCTATATTTAATCCTTCCGGGATTTTCCATGAAGATACTACTCTCGAGTCAACCATAAGATGTAATAATAACTATTTACATGAATATATTTTATATTATGTAAATTTTGGACTTCAAGTCCATTCAAAAATTCTAAGACATGAACTATTGTTCAAAATCCTCAAATTGCACAATTTGAAAGAGTACATATGTCAATGTTTTAAATTATACATTTTAAATATCTTAAATCCTTCAGGGATATGCTTTATGCATCTTGAATCCTTCAAGGATATGCTTCCAGCACCTTGAATCCTTCAAGGAGTTTCATATAAATGTCATCATCAAGTGATCCATACAAATAGGTTAACATAATATCTATTTGATGTAAATTGAGTCCTTCATGTGCTACCAAACTAATTAAGTATTGAAAATTACTTGCATCCACCACAAGTGCACATGTCTCTTCAAAATCAATGTTAGGTTTTTGTGAAAACCCTTAAGAAACAAGTCATGCTTTGTTTCTCACAATTTCATCATTATCTCATTTTGATTTTGCACAAAAACTCATTTGTATTGATCAACTAGCTTTACAACTTCAGGTGTACAAACTACAAGTCCAAAACCTTTTCGCTTGATAAGCGAGTTTAATTCTGTCGCAATTGCATCTTTCCATCTTGGCCAAACATTTCTTTATCTACAATCCTTAATAGACTTTGGTTCCTGATCCTCATTATCAGTTATTACATTTAGCGCTACATATATAAGAAAAGACATCGTGAACGTTGACTTCATTTTCGGTTCCATCGTATTCCATTCATGACATAATTTATCGAGATCTCTTTATTTTCACTAATTTCAAGTACTTGAGTTTATTCTGAAACTGAAAAATTATTTATGTCAGTGGACTCTTCTGGAGTTTTCAAATCCTCAATTTAGCCATCTTACTTTTTAGCTCCTTTTCTTGTTTGAGGATTTTTATCTTCGGAATCGACGAGTCTGCCACGCTTCATGCGTACTTGAGACTCATTTACAATATAACATTGTCTAACAGGGACATCAATTGTAATTGGATCAATAGCAGTTGGTATAGTCAATGAATTATCTTTTGAACTTCTAGTTCATATTCTTTTGTACGAGGATCAAAATTAGAAATGATAATTCATTCCAACTAATCTCCTTTTCCAACTGCTTATTCCCTCCCCCTAATATTGGGAAAACTAATTCATCAAAATGACAATCGGCAAATCGAGCCATAAATAAATCTCATATTGATTGTCCAAATATTTTACTATAGATGAAGATTCATATCAATCATATGTTCCCTACCTTCTTTAAGGACTCATCTTTGTGCGTTGTGGTGGAGCAATTGAAACATATATAGCACATTAAAAAAAATTCTTAGAAGGGGAAATATTAGGTTCTTTACACGAAACCAAATGTAAAGGGGATGACTTATAATAACTTTTTGGCTGATGCGAAACAATGTCTAGCATATAAGATTGCATGTCCCCAAGTATAAATCGGAAGTTTTGATATCATAAGTGATGGTCTTGCAATCCTTTTGTGTATGAACATATGCTTCTGGATGTTCACAATACTAATTAAAGGCTCGTAACTTTACCAACATTAAGGCATATTTTCTTAATTTGATAATCAGGAAAACGAACTCTTAGTCGAAATAGTTGAGCAAACAATCTCGCAAACTTCTGGTTACGAGTCGACAAACATGTGACCATCTAGTTGATGCATCAATTAAAATCATAAAATATCTAAATGGTCCATTCAGAGAGTGTATTTGTCCGCCAATATCATTTTGTATATGCTCTTAAAAATGAGAGAGATTCACTCCCAACTTTTTGTTGGTGATTGCCAAATTATCAACTTCCCTTGGGAACAAGTACTACATATTGGATTGAAGAATCTTCTGCCTCTTCAACGGATGTCTACATGATTTTTCAATTATTTTTCCGCATCATTATAGACCCGGATGGCCCAACCGGTCATGCCAAACAACAAATTTATTAAGATCCGTAAACTTCCGGTTTACAATGATATATTGGACTTGGTTTACATGTGCATTGCAAACTTCTGGTTTACAATTAACACGTCTTTCAACTGTACTCATATCTATTTAAATTGATAATGCAATAACATAATTTATTTGGTTATCCAAAGAAAACAATATAGTAGATATCCTTGAGACTTGAATTACATACCTTTGTAAAGAAGTCTAGAACCAACATAAGTCTAACTTTCTCCAATTTCTTTATGGGAACTCATATCCTTGTATAGTACTTCAAACATCAATAAGGAGAGTGATTACACTTTTTAATATAATACACAATCATATATAATGGTTACCAAATAAGTGCAATAGTTACAAAATAATAAAGTATACTAAAAGTTATAACCAAAAGGCTTACCGAATATACCTTTAATATTACCAAATATCAAAGTTTACCATTTATATATAAAGATTTGAAATCACACAATTTTCATCAATGAATAAAACTCTAGAAACCACATCATATGTATTTTATTTAATTACTTATAAAACAAACAAAATAGGCTAAAATGTGTACATATACATCTGAAATCACATTAAAAAAAAATTGAAATAGAGCATACGAATTCCGAGAGAGTAATACAACTACTAAAATATTCAATCAAATGTAATAAAACTTTCCTTCAAAATATTTAACAAAATAGACATGTACATGTCCAAATGCGTATTATTTGTAAGACCATGATCAAATGACTAATTTTTTTTAAGCAAAATTTGAACACTAACTCATAAAACAAAATGATAGTTCATAATAATTAGATTATTTTAACATCTAATAACTTTTTCAAAGCACAAACGCTTCTATATCAATAATCCTTTCATTTTCTAAAACAAATATTCACACTTTACAAGCTTTACAAGCCTTTGTGAGTTATCATTAATAATTTGCTATTGTAGGGGAGGAAGTTACACTTTTACATAACGTATATGAGTTACTGAATCATTATCAAGAATAATAAAGGTCATAACCACAAATCATACTAATGGCATTTTACCACCTTTAATGCCTAATGAATATGATAATAAGTAACACATTCAATATTTCCTCCTCCTCCTCCTCCCTCCTTCTTTTTTTATTGTTGTTCTATTCATATATATTCTCATATGATCATCTTAAATCAAATGGTAATCTCTACCACATCAATAATCATAACACCCAAAATTATATTATGATACATTCACTTCCGGGAATGGAGTTCAATCCATTAGATGGCGTTTCTCAAATTTTTTTTTATCAATAACCGCTCTTGTGCTCAATCACAATAAAGCTTCAAAATATTCATTAAAATATTTTCTCATTTTTGCTACTTCGGGAGCACATTTGAGTGACACAAAATAGATGATATTTTTTTTCTCATTTTGCTACTCCGGGAGCATAGTTGAGTGACACAAAAATAGATGATCAACGGACGATCTTTCTCTTACTTTCTTTTGTTTCAAATTACACTAAGATCAAATAGATCTTTTGCATTTCAATTATGGTCTAAAGGTCTAGTTCTTCAGGAACTAACCACAAAACTTCATACAAATGATGACCAAAAAAATATAATTGTGTGTATCCTACAGGGATGCGTGAATATTAAATTCTTCCAGAATATATCAAACAATAACAAAATAAAATATGATAATAGAGAACAAAATTCATAATAAAATTTCTATGTGAAACATTAAAAGAAAATTCATACTAAAATTAACATGAAAAACAAAACAATAAGAAAGGATATGATCACCCAAAGAGAGTAAGAAGAAATGAATCTTTTCAATACAATCTCCAAATTGATTAAACCATTGCTCATAAGGTAGAGACTGATGCTGATAACGTGTTATGAAATGAACAAAACTAATAGTGAGATATTATAATCTAAGAAGAATAGAGAGAAAGGAGTAAGAGATGAGAGCATAAGAGTCTTTTTATCATACTCTTGAAAGGGACAACTTTACAATGCTCATGGGTCTTATTTATGGGATACAAGACTTGTAACTTATCAACCAATTAAAAGCCTAAACATAATGAGCCATTACAATATAATATTATGGATAATAACTTGTGATGAAAACTTTTACTCATGAAAGTTATAAAACTAAATGGACATCCACATTCTGCACCTTTTTCATAACAGGTACAAATTTTTAATCCGATACAGCGATGAATGAAGCTTCGCGGTGATCAAACCAACAGTGGAAATGACTTTAAATTGAGGTTTACAACTTTAATTGCTGCTCGAATAAACTAAATGGACATCCACATTCTGCACCTTTTTCATAACAGGTACAAATTTTTAATCCGATACAGCGATGAATGAAGCTTCGCGGTGATCAAACCAACAGTGGAAATGACTTTAAATTGAGGTTTACAACTTTAATTGCTGCTCGAATATTATGACTTTTTGGGTTTATGCAATTATATTACATTTGCAACCGTAATCATACTAGCCGTTTTTTTTTTCGTAATTGTTCATAATTACGATTATGATAAAGACAACATAATCGTATCAGTAATGGTAATCTAAATCCATGACAACTGGGAATAAACCGCGTATTGGAATCTTACGCAACTAAATAAATCCACATTTTATATATATATATATATATATATATATATATATATATATATATATATATATATATATATATATGTGTGTGTGTGTCTAAACCCAGTGTATCCCAATGCTGGTAACGAAGAATTAATCATCGTTCATGGGACGTGGCTTCTACTGGCCAAACATTATTTTAACACCATCAGGAATCGAACCCAGGAGCAAACTCAATGTATCCCAACACTGACAACGAAGGATTAATCACTATTTACGAAACGTGGCTTCAGCTGACAATTATTTTAATACTGTCAGCAATCGAATTCGAAAGTAAACCGAGTCGACATTAGATATTAAGAGAGTAAAACATTGCTTGAGTAAAAAAAGAAAAAATAAATAAAAAAGTAGTAAAACATTGATAATCATATGCTCACCGACATGATTTTCTTCCTTTGGTCAATTCGACTGTCTTCTTCCGCCGGCCTTTTATATATAAAAATATAATATCTAGCTGTCCAACTATAATAGTATTCATTTCGCATGGCGTTTTAGAAAATGTCATGTTTTGCTATTAAGTCAATTCTATCTAGAAAATAAGAAAGATTCGCTGGGCCTAAAATGTTATGAAAATTACAAAAGAGCTGCGTCCATGATTCATATTTTTTACTTCTTCTTTGGATCAGTAGTTGTTTACAAATATAGCCCTAGTTGACAAACATTTGAGATACTACTCCTGGACCAGGTTACTAATAATATTTCAACTTATAAAATTGCAAGAGTCTCTGCTCTCCGCAATCAAGGGAGAGCATGGTAACTAATTATTATTATTATTATTATTATTATTATTATTATTATTATCTTGTGTATTAGACTTAACTAGGGTTCAGGGAACGCTCCATCACTAGGGTAGAGCTGTTGTGATGTAATTTATATAATTAGTTGGTTATAATCAGTTAGTTGTTAGTGACTGATATGTGTAAGTGCACTTCCATGTTCACACTTCACTTGCACTGATTCTCCATCACCAACACAATCTTTGTTCGCCATCTGGAAAAAGGGCTCTTTCCATTCCTACCGTGACTTTAGTGTTCATTCATCAATTGAAAAGTTCCCAAGCTTGCACCTTTAAACACATAAAATTTTAAATAAAATAAAATAAAAAGGGCATCTCTGTAGATCTGCCATTGAAGAAGAAGGGAATAATAGAGAAGAAGTGACCCAGTGCCTTTTTCTACCAAATTCTGTTGTAACAGGTCTTCTGATTGCAATCACAGCATCACTTTAAATGTTCAGTTTAACTTGAACATACTTTGCATCATCAATTTATCCTCCACTCTCCTCCAAATTGGAATATACCTAACCAAATAATTGCGTACTTAAAATTTAGGTTAAAATAATGTTTTAGTCCCTATACGTGTCACTCATTTTTAAATTAGTCCCTATACAAAAAATATTTTTATATTAGTCTCTACACGTGCAACCGTTACCAAATAGGTCCCTGCCGTTTAACTGCCGTTAATAACGATCATTAAGTTGGTCCCTACATATGATACTCATTTTTAAATTGGTCCCTACACGTGTCACTCATTTTTAAACAAATGCTGGTGCCCCGATTGGTCCTTATATGTCACTCATTTTTAGATTGGTCCCTATATGTGTCATTCATTTCTAAATTAGTCCCTACATGTGTCACTCATTTTTAAATTAGTCGCTACGGCGAGGTTTCGCGGTGATTCGGGATCGCTCCAACAGAGGCGTGTCGTGCGTTCTTCATGGTTTGCAAAGCCGTTACTGAAAAATTGGGGCATTTGGTCGAGATTCGTACCGATTCTGGGAGGGTTGTTATGGAGAGCACAACAGCTTGCAGGCAAGCCTACTGGAATCTTCTACAGCACCAGACTACACTCAGAGTGGATATGAAATACAACAGCTTGCAGACAAGCCTACTAGAATCACTCAGTTGGAATTTTAACCAACTTTCATATCTGATCGGAACAAATATCATTCCATGATGAACCAACCGAGTCAGTGTAATCCAGTGTTGTTGAAGATTCCAGCAGGCTTGCCTGCAAGCTGTTGTGCTCTCCATAACAACCCTTCCAAAATCAATACGAAGCTCGAACAAATGCCCCAAATTTTCAGTAACGGATTTGCAAACCACGGAGAACGCGCGGCACGCCTCGGCTGGAGTGATCCCGAATCTCCGCGAAACCTCGCCGTAGGTGGCAATGTGTGCCAATCGGAAGATTGCGACTGCTAGGGCACAATCGGGGGCAATTTGGGGAAAGGAAGAGTTGAGAGAGGGAGATAGAAGATGGAGGAGGTGGGAGAAGGAATCTTCCGATTTAAAAATGAGTGAAACATGTAGGGACTAATTTAAAAATGAGTGGCACATATAGGGACCAATTTAAAAAAGAGTTACACATATACGGACCAATCGGGGGCATCAGCATTTGTTTAAAAATGAGGGACACATGTAGGGACCTATTTAAAAATGAGCGACACATGTAGGGACCAATTTAATGATCGTCATTAACGGTCGTTAACGGCCGTTAAACGTCAGGGACCTATTTGGTAACGGTTGCATGTGTAGGGACTAATATAAAAATATTTTTTTGTATAGGGACTAATTTAAAAATGAGTTACACGTATAAGAACTAAAACATTATTTTAACCTAAAATTTATATTATAGATAAGATAATCATAATTCAAAACCAGAAAATAATCTGAGATTTCAGATCTGTAAGATTCAAGTCTTAACACCAAAACTAATTTTCAGCAAGAGATCTAACAACTTTCATTCCTCCTTCTACCCTAAACCATAAAACCAAAAGACACATTTTTGGAACTACAATTCGAGCTATAAATTTCCCTCGGTAAATAAAATTGCGATTCTGAGCAATAGCAAACCTTGATAATCTGGTTGGAACAACATTAGAAACGCTCAAACTTGCTTGACCGGAAATGCAAGGCAGCGTCTTTGGCCAACGCGATGGTGACCGTTAAAACACTGTCGTCGCCGTCTGTGGCGGAAGAAGCATCACGGCAGTTTCAGGGGTCTCGGAGCCACCGGAGTCGCCGTAATTGTACGAGGATCCTTACGCCAGCACGTGGAACTTGTGGAGGAGATCAAGGAGCCGGAGGATATGGAGCCACCATCAGCCTTCGTTCCTTGCTCCCGCCACTTCACCTGTGCCGACCAGCCTCCGATTGGGTCGATCGTTGCTGGTGCTCATGGCATGAGTCTGGTGAATTTCATGGATGAGTCAAAGCTGGCTTCCACCATTCAACTCAAAACAATATTATTACCGATATAATGCCTATTTTATCCTTTTTAATCTTGACCGTTGGAATATTATAATATTAAATATATGGTAGAAACTTGTGGAGGATGGATCTTCCAACTCCACTAGGGAGTACTGTAGACAACGCCATTTCAGTAAAAGTATTTATTTAGTAACTCTTGTTCTTCTCAATTTCTCTATTCTGTGAGGGTGAGTGTATGCCAGTTGTCTCCTACAAAGTGATATCTAGAGTTGTGTTCATTTCTCGGAGAAAACCTTTTGTTCTTGGAGCCTGGATTTCCGTTTTAGTCATGACTCCCTCTAATGGCAACTTTCCCGCCACACTACCTGTTCTCAATGGAAAGAACTATGACAGGTGGTGTGCACAATGAGGGTTAAATTCGGCTTCTAAGATGTTTTAGAAATTGTGAATGATGGTGTTCAAGAATTGTAAAAGAATGTCAGTGATGCACAAAAGGCAGCTCCTCGTGAGTCAAAGAAAAAGGATTGTAAGGTGTTGTTTATCATTCATCAGTGTGTGGATCCAGGTAATTTTGAAAAAATTGACGCTGCTGTTACTGCGAAGGAGGCGTGGGAACTTCTTGAAAAGTCCAATCAAGGTGCTGACAAACTTAAGAAGGTGAGGTTGCAGGTCTTGCGAAGGCAGTATGAACTTCTTCAGATGAATGATCAAGAATGTGGTACTCAGTATTTCACCTGGATGCTAACCTTTACCAATCAAATGAATACCTATGGAGAAATCCTGACTAATTTGATGATTGTGGAGAATGTTTTGAGGACTCTAATATCTAGATTTGATCACATCATGGTTGTAACACCCCCACTAGGTGTTATAGGTGGTATCAGAGCTGGTCGAGTCTTTCGGGATCTTTGGGAAATAGGTCTGTTGTGTTGACGTTGTGTTTTCTCTGAATTAAGTTTTATTTGGATTACTTCTTAGAAGTAATGTGTGTTGATACGCCTTTACACGTTTTATTTTCTGGTTATGGCCTGACTGATTTGTTCGGCAGGTCAGTTATGGAACCAGCACCAGAAGGTGGACGTGGACGAGGACGTGGACGTGGACGCGGTCGTGGACGTGGTCGCAGAGGTGGTCCTATTGGCAGTCATGCCAACATGAATGAGAATTATGACGATGGAGTGGACTATGCTGCTCAGGCTATCGAAAACGTGGCAGCGGCTATTGCACATCAAACTGCTATGATGGCTGCCCAGAACCAACAGGAACAAGCTCTAGCTAAGCAGGCTATTGAAGGCAAAAATTTAACTGCTTTTAGACGCCAAAATCCATCCCAATTTCATGGAGACGTGGATCCTGTGAAAGCTGACTTATGGATTCAGGAGTTAGAGAAAATTTTTAAGCTGATTCACAGTCCTGAGGGAGTGAAGGTATCCTATGCCACTTTTATGTTGGTCGGTGATGCTGAGTATTGGTGGAAGGGCACCGAACAGCTGCTGGAAGCAGAGAATCAGGAGATCACTTGGGAAGTATTCCGAACCAGGTTCTTAGACAAGTATTTTCCTCGAAGTGCACGAGCTGAGAAGGAGCAAGAATTTCTACAATTTCAGAAAGAATTAACTGTTGGAGAGTATGCTGCAAGGTTTGAATCTCTTGCCAAGTACTTTCGGTTTTTCCAGAACAACCCAAGTAAAGATTGGAAGTGCAAGCGTTTTGAGAAAGGACTGCGTTTCGAAATCAAGGAATCAGTACTACCATTGGAAATCCGGAATTTCCAAGCCTTAGTAGAGAAGTGTAGAAAAGTGGAACTAATGAGGAAGGAAAGAGGCAACAGAGAAACTGTTAGAGGACCCACTCGTTCCAAGGACCAGTATCAAAATCAGAATCAGAAAGGGAAGCAGCATCGGAGGGAACCTTATTTCCGACCAAAAGGGAATGACCAGAATCAACAACAGCATCGTTCTGATAATTCTGAATCGAGAAGTGGAGGCCAACAGAACCAAAACCGAGGCCAATTTAGAAGACGTTACAAGTGTGGAAACTCAGATCACATGGCTGATGTTTGCCCACGCAAGGGAACAAAATGTTACAACTGTGGACAAATAGGACACTTGTCAAGGGATTGTAATGCACCAAGGTTTGAAAGGACTGTAAACACCATTGGGACTGATAGACCCACGACAAAGGGAAGAGTTTACACCATGACTGGCACTGGAGCTTCACAATCTGATGATCTTTTACGACAGAAGTAGTGTGCAATTTGAAGGTCTTATGGCAGTGGTCTATAATTCTAAGTTGTAATAGGATTCTAAGTATAATCATGTTTTGACGCCCTTAAGGATTTGACTCTCTAGGGTCTCCTATGTTACTAGTCTTTCCAATGAATATTTGATAGAATGATCAGCTTAGGAGTCTGAGCTGGGTTGTATATCTGAAGAGGTCGGTAAATGTAGTGTTATATACATCCATCTGTAGTTTAAACTTTTTCTTTCGAAAATGGAAACTTAGAGAAATGTTGTATGTCATGGTAACTTTGTTAGAATGTGACTTTACGTTTTAAATGTATGTATTATGGATTTCAGAGTTATCCTTAAAGAAAAAATTTTATACCCCAGTTTTCTGACTTAAAAGAAAACAATTTTCCGAAAGCAACCAGCAAATTATCTTTTTAATTTACTTCCGCATGTGTTACGTAGTAATACCCAAGGGGGTGCTACAGGTGGTATCAGAGCGGCACCTCTCCCAGTACGGTGTGGTTCGGGGACGAACCAAGCGGAAGCTGGTGGGCATGTGACACCCGGGGCTGATGAGGGCGGGGAGTGGTCGCCAGTGCAAGAGGCATGATCAAGGAGCGGCTCCTGGCAGGCTTCTAGGCGGATGGACACATGAATGAACCAATAGCACACCTGAATGAGAGAGATCATGAGACTGTGTAGGTATGGGACTATACAGTAGAGGATGGCTTATATGAATTGATTGGTACTACCTATACCAACAAGATGCATCTTCTTTTCGGGAGCCCATCACTTAAGAACTCCACAGTTAAGCGTGCTTGACTTGGAGCGATTCTGGGATGGGTGACCTCCTGGGAAGTTTTCCCAGGAAGCGTGTGAGTGAGGACAAAGCATGCTGAAAAGACCCGTGTTGGTCTGTGGGGTCAGTCGTCAATCCATAGAGCAGCCAGGGATGTTACAGTGGTGGCCATCAGAGAGTCCAAGAACCTTGTTGAATTAAAGGTGGAGGAGTTGCAAGGTTCTCTTGAAGCTCATGAGTTGCGCCTACAGGAAAGGAGTTCTATGATGGTTACTAAGCAAGCACTACATGCTTAGACCAGTAAAGGAAACACTATTGATGCAGGCAAAGGGCAGAAAGGTAAGGGTAAATGGAGGAACAATAAAGGCAAGAATGCTGCTGAGCAGAGTGATAATGATCAGAATAGTGGTGAAAATAGTCAAAGAAGAGGTGGTGGTGATGACAGAAGCAAGAATTGGAAGAAATTGAAGTTTGAAAAAAGAAATATCAAGTGTTATTCATGCCACAAATGGGGGCATTTCTCAGATGAATGTAGATCCAACAAGAATGGCCACGGGAAGAATGATGAAGCACAACTTGCATAGGAGGACGACTCTGACTCAGATGATGTAATATTGATGGCCACTACCAAATCAGGAGATGACATTTCTTATCTTTGGTACTTGGATACAGGTTGCTCCAACCACATGACTGGTCATAGAGAATGGTTTGTTAATCTTGATGAAAAGGTGAAGAAGAAGATTAAGTTTGCAGATAACAGTACTATCACTACTGAGGGTGTTGGTAAGGTGCTGATTCAGAGGAAGGATGGGAAGAAATCTTTCATAGAGAGTGTTCTGTTTGTTCCAAATATGAAGAACAACCTACTGAGTCTTGGAAACTACTGGAGAAAGGCTATTTAATGGTGATGGAGCATGGTGAATTGCAGGTGTTAGATAAAGATAGAAGACTGGTCTTCAAGGCTCCGCTGTCCAAGAACAGAACCTTCAAGATTGGGATTCAGATCATGGAGCATCAATGTTTAGCTACTGCAATCAGTGATGTGAATTGGGTGTGGCACCACAAGTTTGAGCATTTGAATTTTGGCAGCCTAAACCTGTTGAACAGCAAGAAGATGGTTCATGGCCTTCCTCCAATACAAGCTCCAAAGCAATTGTGTGCAGAATGTTGTGACTCTAAGCAATCAAGGAATTCTTTCAAGTCTCAAATTCCAATCAGATCAACCAAGAAGCTCGAGGTTTTATACTCTAATGTATGTGGTCCTTTTGAAATAATGTCATTAAGAGGCAATAGCTACTTTGTATATTTTATTGATGAGTTTACTAGAAAAATGTAGATTTATCTCATCAAGAAAAAGAGTGAGGTGTTTGCTGCTTTTAAGAAATCTAAGGTGATGGCTGAAGAGTAAAGTGGTTGTGCAATCAAGACATTGAGGACAAATGGAGGGGGTGAGTAGACCTCTAATGAGTTCCAGAAATTCTGTGATGAAGAAGGGATTGTACATGTAGTGACAACTCCATACAAAACCCAGCATGATGGTATAATTGAGAGGAGAAATAGAACCAATCTCAACATGGCCAGGTGCATGATGAAAGGGAAGTAGATGCCTCTTTGTTTTTGGGGTGAGGCAGTGTCTACTGCTGCCTATATCCTGAACAGAAGTCCTTCTAAGAGGCTAGAAGGGGTCACTTCATGCCCTTCTTCATGCTTCAGTTGCTGATTTTATAGTTAATAATAAATAGGAAGTTCCTTCATTAATCTCAGTTAGATCCCCTGAAGTTCATAATCAAATTCATAAAATCATCATTCCTATGGTTCTTTGTTCGGATAGGATGGTTTGGACTGATTCTCAATCTGGAACTTTGTCTTTCAAGGAAGCTTATATTCATCTTAATCATGTTCATAACTCAGCTCCTTGGGGTAAGATTATTTGGCAATCCTTTATTCCCCCCATCTAAATCCTGCTTAGCTTGGAGAATTTATCATCAAAAGTTAGCTACAGATGATAATATCAGGAGGATTGGGCTGGCCATGGCTTTCGTTTGCAACATATGTGGCAAGGCTGGGGAGACAATTGATCATCTTTTCTTCAATTGTTCTTTTGCTGTTAGGCTTAGGAGATGGTTAAGCTCTATGATTAGTAGCAGGATTGATGCTTCTGATCTTAATCTATCTTTGCTATACTTGATCATGCAGGCAGTGCTCAAGTTAAAGATACTTTCATGGATGCAATTGCTAATGTTCTTTGGTATATTTGGTAGACTAGAAATCTAATCAGGTTTGAGGATTCGAAAATCTCCTTTAGCTCAGTTTGCAGTAAGGTTATTGCTACAGTTTCACTAGCTAGTAATTCCTCTAAGGCCTGCATGAGTAATTCGATTCAAGATCTTATTATTCTTAAAACGTTTTCTATTGATTGTCATTTAAATAAAGCCCCCAGAATTATAGATGTGCGATGGTTTCCTCCCCTTGGTGGTTGGGTTAAATGAAATTTGGATGGAGCAGCTCTTGGGTCTCCTAGTCTTGCAGGTTGTGGTGGCATATTTAGATAGAGTTTAGCTGCATTATTGGGCTGTTTTGTTGTGAGTCTTAGATCTTGTTCTTCTCTTGTTGCAGAGCTAAATGGAGCAATGTTTGCCATTGAATTTGCCTCAAGGAAAAATGGACTAATCTATGGTTAGAGTGTGATTCAATGTTAGTAGTTCAAGCTTTCAAATCAGTTGGTGTGGTTCCTTGGTTCTTCAGAACAAATGGAAGAATTGTCTTTCTATTATAAAGGATAGGAATTTTGTTATTTCTCATATATATAGAGAGGGCAATTGTGGGTAGATAAGCTAGCATCTTTTGGTGTTAATGTAAATGGCCTTGTTTGGTGGGATAGTCTTCCTTCTTTTGTTAGAAGTGATTTTAGTCATAATAGGCTAGGTCTTCCAAATTTTAGATTTTGTTAATTTTGCTTGGGTATTGGTTTTAGTCCCCCTTGCTCTTATGTAATTTTCATTTTTTCTATTAATAAAATAGGAGTGTGCTACAGATGATTGGTAGGGTTGGTGGTGCCAACCTAGTTGGGATGGCCTTCCCCATTGTGATGCCTTAGCATGCTTCTCTATTGAAAAAGAAAATCTCTGGAGATGAAAAGGCTTGGACCATTAGAGATGAGCCACACTCCACCCATAGCCTATGCCACCCATTCTCATTAGCAACGTGTCAATTGCAGTCATGGCAGCAGCAAGCTCTGAATGAAAGGCATCACAAATTCCATAAAAATCTGCAAAGCAACCTAAAACAACACCACTTTTGTCTCTAAATATAGATCCACCACCAGCTGGACCACGGCAGCTCTTTGTTGCACCATCTGTGTTCACATTAATCCATCTACGTGCAGGAGGAATCCATTAAACAGGGATAATAGCAGAAGCTTTTCTAGGATGGCCTGTAACCTTAAAGAACTTCACAATAGAAAGCTCTTGAACAGAAGAGGACATGTGCGTTTTAAAAAGATTTCCAGTAAGAGAGGCTGAAGCAATAACCATGCTGATTGCTGCTCGGGTAGAGGCAATTTTACTATCAAACTTAACCTTATTTATGCAAAACCAAATCACCTAAATGATGTTAATTATAGCAGCATAAATAATGTCTTAATCTTGCGGGCTCCAACTCTTGTCACAGATAGAGAGACTAGAACTCAGAGATGAGGCATCCGCACTGCAATTAATTACTGAACTAAGCCAGTGCCACAGTTGCCTTGCAAATGTACATTGGAAAAAAGATGATCAGAAGACTCAACCTCTTGATAGCTTAAACCACATATCGAAATTTTGACACATCCTCTCTGCTGCAAATTTTCATCAATAGCTAACATGTTGTGTATCAATCTCCAAGAAATAAAAGATTTAGATGGGGGGATGGTGGAATTCCAGACTGATTTACACCAAGGAACATGAGGCATAGAAGGTTAGAAATGGAGAAAAGCTTCATTAAAGGATAAGATGCCTAAGCTTGAATCTTGCCAAAGCAGCTGATCTGTAGCACTGAATTTAAGCACAACAATGTGAGACAAATTAATTCCAAGAGAGGAAAGTTTAGAAAGCAAAGCTCCAGGAATAGTCCAACTCCCATTCTCTATGAAATCTACTATTGAAGCATTTAGGCCTTTATGCAAATTAGCAGGAATATTGAGAACATCCACCAAAGGTTGAATCTTGCCAAAGCAGTTGATCTACATCCCTGAATTTAAGCTCAACAAGGTGAGGCAGATTAATTCCAAGAGAGGAAAGTTTAGAAAGCGAAGCTCCAGGAATAATCCAATTCCCATTCTCTATGAAATATACTACTGAAGCATTTAGGCCTTTATGCAGATTAGCAGGAATATCTAGAACATCCACCAAAGGTTGACTCATTCTACAGTGATGCCTTTGCACATCTTAACCTTTTATCGGAAAAAAAGTCCAATGCTTGTTTAAGTTAAATTCTTCTGTAAACGTCTATGGGACTTAAAATAAAATGTTAAAAGGTCCAAAGACATCATACGTTGTCTTTGCCTGAATCTGACCTAGACACATCTTTAATTTAGATAATTGTTATCATGTGTCCATGCAGACCTAGACACAACATTTGAAAAGCTATGTTACAATGTGGTAGTCTCTGCCTAGTTTTTATTATTGTGATATAATATGCATGTCTTTATATTTTTAAAATTTTATCTTCTATGTTACCGCTTTATAAATACATGCGGGGGTAGAGGGTGTCACATTTGACATTGAGTTTGGATCTTTTATAGCTGGACTCAAGCATCAGTTGCTGCTGAGGCGATTAGGTCTGTCATTCATGCACAATTTCGGGGTCCTCACAGTTGTTGGAGTGCCACCCCTACCAGGGTGAAGGACTTTTGGTGGGCCAGATTTAGGGTAAGTTCTGTTTATTTAAAGCACTAATACTCTATCTATGTTTTAAGCATTCTACCTAATAACTTGATCACAAATTGTCTATTAGAAATGAGCTTTTACAATTCTAAAGTGCAATGAAATATGCATTGGACTTGTATCATAAAAAAATTGAGTCTAATTGTGCATTGGGAATTTGTCTTAGTTTGTCTCTCTATGACTCACCATCAAGCTACTTGTTCATCTTTCTATTATTCTATCTAATTAAGAAACCAACTACTAAACATATATCTAACAATAATATGGTCATTCTAAGTGGCAATCAGATAATCATCAGACATGTTTCTTACTATGTTTAAGCCATATGACATAGGATGCCAGAGTATCAACTAAGCCTAAATTTAAATACAATATTATATAATTAGTATTCAAGTATGGAGCTCACTGTAATATTTTATAGATCTTAGCATGTTGTTACCTTTATTAATTTATATCATTAGTCAGTGTTAGGGAGTATTTTAGTAAAAAAAAAAATTATTCAAGTTCTTTACCTTTAAGTCTAAGTTTGTTTACTGAACACAAGTTGCCATTTTTATTCAAGTTAACACATGTGAAGAGCTCATATATTCCTAATTAACTCATAAAGTATACTTGTTTATATGACTAACTATTTGGATTAATTCTATTTGCAGGACAAAGTTTCATGGGATCCTTGTCATCATGATACTATCTATAACACATTTAAGCAAAAATATGCAAAATGCCATTTTGATATCCTTTCGAAGGCACTGAAGAAGGGGCAAAACCTGAATGGATGGAGGATGAGGCATGGGATGGTCTTCTTGCCTATTGGGAGAGTCAAGACTTCCAGAAGATCTCAACATAAAATAAGACCAATCAGGCTTCAGACAGAGGTGGAGCAGTCCACATGACAAGCCAAAAACCTCATCTTAAGGTGGCATTAGACATGGTATGTATTCACTCAACACTTATTGTCTAGTGCATTATCATATCCTGTGTTGGCTGTTTGGGCAGAATGAGACACGTAGGGGGTCCGTGGATCTTGCTGAGTCCTTCAGGGTCACCGACCAGAAGAGGTCTGGCGAATGGGTTGATAGCCCCTCTCAAAGAGCATATGTTAGTTGTTGGCCATATACATTATTTTGATATAACTTGGTTATCAAACAAAATATGTATCTTGGTAGGTTATTTTTAATTACTAGAACTCCTATTGCGATTGTAGGAGCAAGATACAGACACAGGTTGATGAGGCCTCCACGAGTGGGACGCGGGAGGTGGATGGAGCGAGGAAACTTAATTTGTGGTAGAAGATTGTTGGGGGAGGACCTGGAGCCCCGATGTTACGGCACCATAAACATGTCGTTGAATGTGCATGGTATATCTTCACTAACTCAGGAGTCTCAAGCACCATCTAGTCGTAGTAGCGGGTCTGATGGCGAAGAGGTCGCTGCACTTCGTGACGCAGCTGCAACTGAGATGGAGTCCACCACAATTAGGGAGGAGGCTGCTAGAGCAAGGGATGAGGCAACCTCAGCTAGGGGGAGGAGGCTGCCAACCCCGATTATGATGATGATCTTGATGATCATTCGTTGGAAGAGGCATTATCACATGGTTGATGTCGCTGATTTTATTTTCACTTAGTTTAGACATTTTGTATTTACTTTTCTAGTACTTTGTATTTATTTTCATTTACTTTGACATGTACTTTTGTCTTCAATATTATTTCAGATTTTTTTTGTTGATTTTGGTATTTAATATCGTGGTTAAGTTTTATATTTTTATTCTATGTTTCTAGGTTTTGTAATTCAACAAATGCTAATTTATAAAAGAAAAATAAAAAATAAATAAATAGCATCAGCATTGTACTAGCGCTATGCACAACAAAATTAGCGCCGGCCAGGCCTTTGCTAGATTTAGCATCAGTCATAGCCCACACTAACTAACTAGCCTGGGCTATGATGGCTGCTAAATCTAGCGAAGGCCTGGTTGACGCTACATAGCATAGGCTTTCGCCGACACTAGGTTAGCGTCGTCCATTTTCTAGATGGTCTTAGCTGCCAATAAGTGTCGACTCGGACGACGCTACATTAGCATTGGCCAATTCCATCCTGGCGCTAAATGTTGCAATGTGGCTTGGAGCGTCGAACCTGATGCCAATGCATGGTCAACACTAAAGTGGCCATTAGCGTCAGCTTTTGTCTTGTAGCGTGGGCTTTAGGCTGACGCTAAAAGTTGATTTTCTTGTAGTAGTGTAGTAAAGGGGATTCCCTTTCTCACTTTGATGTTATTTTTTCTTCTATTTCTTCATTAATATTTACCTATGTATAATATTTGGAACTTATAATTTATTATTATCCATTTAAAATAACATTTAAAGAAAACTCATTGAACAAAGGAAAAAAAAAATACTTCCCACCAACATCTCTGGAAGGAAGTTAATAATAATGCGGATTAACTATTTGAAATCCAATAGTTAATAAAATACCCAAAAAAAAAAATGCACACAATAAAAAGAATAAAAAAAAAAGTGGATAGATAAGCATGACAATGCCTGTCTTTCCACTAGTGTTAACAATGTTGTTGGGTGAGGTATGCGATTGTATAATTTTTATTATGAAAGTATGGTTTGTTAGTTGTTAAGATTTGTATGAATGACAGATTCAAAATGAAACAAAAATGTGTGTTGATTTATGGTCGTGGGACTTAGAAAGGTATAGGAACCAATAAGAATGTTTGTTGAGTTTATGACGTGGTAATTATTGCGATGCAAGAGTTTTGGTGTTAACTTATTTGAGATAATGAAAAAGAGAAGGAAATTCAAAGAGCCAAGCCCTAATAAGCACGAACATTTACTTATTGATAAGTTTTACAATTTATTTAAAAGTATTTAGATGCAAAATTTAAATGAGAATCACCAACTGATGAACATAGATTTGATATATTGATTAACCCTCATACTTGTTTTTAATCCTCATTTGAGCTTAATTGATGGGTCTCTCGGGGTGCATTTTACGACTTTGGGTCGAAATGGGACCAAATTGCATTTTTTAGCATTATTGGCATTATGACATTGCTTCTATATTTGAGCATAACTTTGGCCGTGGATACTGAAAAATTGTGATTCTAATTGTTTAAGAAAGCTAGGGAAGTTATCTAAAACTTTCATGAGAAATTCGAGATTTAATTCTGATGATTAAGAGTCAAATCAGGGCTAAAAGTGAGACCAGAGATTCTATTGCGTGAGTTTGAACAAGGAGAAGTGTTTGGGCTATAACTTGAGCTAAAGATGTCCAATGCAATTGGGACCAAAACCATTTTGAAATTAACACATTAGGATACAACTTTCATGAAGATCACTTAGCCAGAAATTTTGATGATGTTAATTGGCTTAGAAAACACTACTCGAATCTTGAAGTAAATTGGGCCTAACTCCTTAATTTGTGGTTCAATTGGAGCAATTTTGGACTCTAATTGAAGCTGGGTTTATGGGACATTTTGGGAATTGTTTAGTTTGTCAATTAGATCAGAATTAAGTACGGAAAAACACAGAACAACAATAGACACAAATTTTGGAGCTCTGATTCACTTTTTCATATTTTTCTAGGTATTTTAGTTTCCTTGTTTGATTTTTGTTTTGTAGTTGTTCCTCCACACTATTGGAGGGCTAAAATTTCTTAATCAATCCTTGAGTATGGACATTATTGATGTTTGATTTATGAAACCTTGCTTGTTTTTTTTATTCATGGTTAAATTTGTTTTCCATTGTTTTCCTCTCTTTCATTCTTGATTCTAATTTTATTTGCTTAATTAAATGAATTTGAGTCTTGAATGTATGTATTAGTGACTTCATTAATTCGTACTTGAGAGAAAAACAGAATCTGGATGTTGCATTGAAGGTGTTTGGTGTTATGTCCAGCTTGGTTTAATTTTGGTTTTTAAGTTTAATATTGGCTTTGATAATTGCTGAAGTCATTTTCCTTGATTAATCTTCAATTTTAGAAGTGTTTCTAGTTCTGAAATTGTGGATTATGGTGAGGTGTCTTGCTATAATTTGAAACCGAGAGTGGAATTAACATGATGTTCATCTGTGGTTAAGGATTAATCAAACTCGATAATTTTCGAAACCCCTTGGATTGGTTGCTTTTACGTAATCGTTTACCATTTTAATTTGTCTCTTTCTTGTTGATTCCGTGCATAAAAACCTATAAACCCCTCGTCTGATTGATTGAATTTCTGACTTGGTCATTAGGAAACGATTCGGGTTGACACCCTTGCTGCGAGTTGGGTTTTTAGCTCGGTTTCATTAATTTTGGTGGGTTCAGCACCCGTCACAAATCATAATTGAAATCACAACATTACGATTTTAATAGTGTCTGCTACCACATCCCGACCAACGACCATATTTTCTATAATTGTCCGTAATAGTGGGTAAATGTAGCGTAACTGCATGTTAGAACTTTGTTTATATGCAAAAATATTTTATTTAGCAATTATAATTGTAGATAGTTTTTTTTTTTTACCATACTGAAAATAAACTAACTACGATTATAATTGCTAAATAAAATATTTGAAAATTATAATAATAGATAGTTGAATCATCTATGAAAATTATTTTTTTTTAACAAGCCTATGAAATTATTTTAAGTATTAAAATTAATCTCTTTGAGTAAAAACTGAAAATAGAGCAGTAATAACAACTAATAAGAAAAAGGAAACCTCCGTCGTGCGATTGAGCTTGAAATTGAATCTCAAAAACCTCGCGAATTGGTAATAGTAAGAACGTCAGGTGTGCAATGTGATGCTGGGCCACCGGTGAAGGCCAGGGAGCCTAGTGATCGGGCCCAAAATGTTCTTGGGCTTTGAAGTGAATAAGGGTAGAATTGACAATACGTGTATCATCCCAACCCTAGTCCCTCCTCTTTAAATAGCTTCGTTCGCTATCGGCTCTTCTATTGCAGTTCAGAGGATTAGCACTTGTTGGTTGGTTGGATTCAGTTTCTGTTTGGTTCCTTCTTTGTTCTGTTTTTCCTGTGTTTTGGTTGCCATTGTTGTTTTTTATTTCTGAGTATTTTGAGTGAATGGTTTTATTTAGTTTGAAAACCATATGATGAATTTGGATTATATTTTCTCACGACGGTCATCTGAGATTTACTTGATGCAATCGTCCAATATTTCTGATGGTTTCACCTTTTGATTTTCTTTCTTTATTGGCTAAAATGTAAAGCCTTCGAATTCAATTTCTTATGGCAAAAATTTTCTGGCCTGTATTTTGAAGGCATAAAGAGATATTAATAGTTGATGATTTTCTTTTTTCAAAAAATAATCAATATTTTCAGAAAAGTAAGGAAGTTTTATAAAAAAATAGTTCATACTTTGAAGGTTCCAATAAAAATCAACTGATTTACAATTAGTTTTAACAAATCGAAATTCATGGTTAAGGCGGCAGATTATTTATTTTAACCTACATTTTCTTTTTTGTTAGCTTGATTTCGTGCTTGAATATTTAGACGATGAAATATTTTGATATGCTTACACTCCGAACTGGCCACCGATCTTGTAACCATGATGTGAGTTGATGAGTACCTTAAAAATGAGCATCAACGGTTGTCAAAATGTTATTGCTACATCTTTATCTTTTCAACCACTCTTTCAAATCCTGTAGAAAAAAAAAAAAACTACTCTTTCAAATAAAAATTTAAATCTTAGAAAAAATAAAAGAATAGATATTTAGGTGAAGAAATAATATTAACATCGTTCCCGTAAGATATGAGTCTTAACTGTGATTTTAAGATGTGTTTGGATTTGTGTTGGATTTAACGCAAATTAATACAAAGATGGTTGCTGGCAGGCTAACAAAAGAAGCAGAACAGGGAAATAAGGCCTACCAAATCCGAGTAAATCCGAAAAAAATCATTATTAGAGACCAATTAAAAACAATCACACCAAGCAAACCAAGACAATTCAACAAAACAAGAGTAAGCGAGATCATGATAAAAAACAGCAGCAGCAACTTTGAACCAAAATATCCAAAATAGTGACTCTGAAACCATATTTAACTACAGGTTCAAAGAATGCGTCAAAATAACTCCATTCACCGTCAAATAATTCCGCCTTGATATTATCAAAAAAAATAAAAATAAAAATAATTCCGCCCCTGATGAATTAATCCCTTTTACAAAATGTATCGGATCTATGAGATTTAAGACTTCATGGTGACTGATAAAACAAGTATCACTATTCGCTTATCACTCTCTCTCTCTCTCTCTCTCTCTATAGCAGTTCGTGGTGACTGCATATTCATGGGAGGGAGGTGTTGGTGCGGCAGAAGTGAAACAGAGCCGTGAAAATGAAAGGAAAGATGGATGGGGGAGGTAGAAAGGAGTCCCACATCTGCTAGAATACGAGTTGTGTTATTTAAACAAAAAATTTAGATACCATATATATTTGTTTCTACATCTCACCTACTTTTTAATTTTTATCATCCTTAATATACATGCATTTCAATAGTTACCATATGATTCCTCAAAATGTGTTAAAAAAAACATTATTGCTAGAATACTGATCAAAGTGAAGTGATAGGATTATAAATTCGAGGAATTAGTTTTCAAACTGTCAATATCGGGGAAACCACCGGTTTGCACCAATTTGCCTGATTCAGTAGCGGTTTCATCAGTTCATAACTGACTACAACTAGACGGTTGAGGGCTAATAGGTTCAAACAAGAAGCCAATTCTTGGTCCGTTTTGATAACATTGCATTAAAATGCTCAAATCAAAAGCTTTCTAGTTTGCCTGATTTGGTAAACAAAAGAGTTTGTAGTTCTATCCTGCAGTATTTTTTTTTAATACTACAATCATTTTGTGTGTGAGGATTGACAGGAAACTAGTTTGAGTTGAAAAGAAGCAATTTATATAAATTAAAGCACGCATCAAAGAATTAAAGAACACAATTTTTTTTTTTGAAAAATAATATATTTAATGAATTGAAAACTGATATATTTGATTTCCCTTTAACAACTTACTTTTTCTTGATGGCACCAACAAACGAAATCCTTAATTTACATTATTCTGTTCTCATGCATTAATCTACTACTACTAACTGATAAAAGGGAGTTTATGGTATTTAGCTTATATTGCAACCTAAAAATATGGTATTAATGGATTCATCACTTTGGGAGAGTTTTACCTAACCACAACCTCCAGCCGGGGTATGTCTTACAGCTTCACATGTATGATAGTCGGCCGAAGACAAAAAAAAAAAAAATGAAATAGGATAAAGCTTCTCTAAAAGTGAACTTAGATATAAAGTGAAAAAATAAGATCATATTCACCATTAATCAATTAAAGTGCATAACCCACTAAATGATCTAACATACACGTTTTTTTTCTCCATTGAATTTGAACGGACAAAGCTCCTGTAAAGCAAGTTTTTTCCATTATACGGGCAAATCTCCTCTAAAATAAACACGTCTTACATCAATCGAAGCAATTCCCCCATCAATCTTAGGGCAATGGTGAGTTTAAGCCAGTAACGTTTGGATCTTTCATGTCATGTCAGTGCTGCCGATTTCAAAAGAATTGTATGGGTTCGAAAATCCAATTCCAAAGTCCTGTATCTGGAAGTTCTTGCAGAAGATAATTCACTCAACAAATTTCTACTATTTACAATCTTCAGATACACAGGGTACTGCAACCAGCAAAATGCCAAAATATTTCAAAATATCATGATTATGGATGTCTGAAAGTAATCGTGAAGGAAAATTAATAAGTAAAAAATGCAATATTATAAAATCTTGTCAAGTGTTTCGGAGAAAATGATAAAAAAGGGGAAATTACACTAACTTATCATAAGATTTTGTTTAATACACTCGAAACCCCTCTTATTTAAAAAATTATATCAACCTCCTTTGAGATTTATGTTGTAGTTGTAGAGGACGTAAGTGTAATGATAATATAAACCTCAACAAGATAAATACCGTGACAGAGTTACCGAAATAATTAAATCAAACCTCAAGAAAGATTGGCGTAATTTCCCCAACAAAAACAATTAATCTTATGTATATACATATAGAAACGCCAAAATGCAGAAGTACATATTTCTTATGTTCTTTTGTTTAGTAATATATGTAGTAGTGGGCTCACCAGCTTGTCATGACTCATGATTGCATATGATGCTCAAGTGTATAGGCATGAATATCAGAAGGACTAGTACCCGGCCTAGCAACAACCATCAGGGTAAAATCAAATATTAAACAATAATAAAGGCCTAGATAGCCACGTAGCAGAAATATTTAACAGCTGAACACCTCAAGCAGTCCTTGTACAGACAGCACAAAGACAGGATAATGGACATGATCATGTTCATAAAGCAAACTCAGGCAAGGATTACCTATTGCTTTCTGTTCCAATTAATTTATTGGCATTTTATATATCATTTAATCCAAAACAGAATGACCTGAACAGCTATGAGCCACCCAACTAGCTAAGACCAATGTTTTAAAAATCTAATCGGAGATTGAACTGGTGAGACCTCCGCCTCATGGTTTGATTGGTTCAATCAGTCAAATTTGTAGTTATAGCCTGACTGAACCAGATAACGCTTGGACCAAGACATGGTAGTTTCATGGTCCAATTGGTTCAATCAGCCAGTTAGGTCGCGTTTTAAAATAGTGGTTGAAACCCATGTGGTCAAGATGGCTAACAGAATTATTCCTAAACAGAAATACAGTTACTTTTGGAAAACAACAAAGATGAACTTTTCGGAAAATATCCTAAACTTCATATGCAAATACCTTTTTTTAATGGTTCCATAATGGAATTTGAGCTTTCCTGCCTTAACATCCTCAACAAACTGCAGCCATGAGAAAAAACCATAAGATACATGTTGATAGACGGTTGAGACAATTCATTATGAGTAGGCAACAATAACAAGACCCAAAAACATACTGAATGCTATCTAAACCATACCAAACTTAAAGTAACCACCATTGATGAAAAAGATAGAGAATCAAAAGGTATATCACTGAGTGAAAAAAGCCGGCATTCTGATGATTCTGGACCAGGTGAAAAGTCGGGCTTCTTCAGCTTTGCTAAGAAGATTATATGTCTGCCTCAAACATGGCATAATCATGAGCAAAAATCTCTAGCTAGACAAGAGAAGTTCAACAAAAAATAGGGGGGAGGGGGGGAATTAAACAAAGAAATCAGTGCTTCTTGCTCACTTGGCCAATTAAAGGAATGTCCAATTGAGCAAAGGGAGAAATCACTTCCACCTCAGCATTGGCTTCCTCCCTTGTTTCCCTGATAGCACCTTCCATTGCCGACTCTCCAATTTCCAAATAACCAGCAGGAAGTGTCCTTGTTGACACCAAAATAAGAAATTAACATAGTTCACCGATGATAAAAGAAGCAGTCTTCATCATGACAAGAAACTTATTAGCATGATCATTTTAAAATAGATTTCAGAAATATAACATGTATGTAAGGCAAATCAATGAAAATAGGCAGTTCAATAAGAAGTCCATTCCTACCAAAGGCCATAAGATGGTTCAATCTTTCGCTTGCAAAGGATGACCTTGTTATCATGTTGAATGAGGCAACCGACTACCTACTTTGCAATCCAAACTCATGTCACATTCAGAAAAAAAAGAAATGAGTGCCAGGACAAATAGCATATAATGATCACAGTGATTTTCCATATAAATGTTAGATAATACATCTAGAAAATGTTCACCAAAAAAATACATCTAGATAATATGACCTTCCTCTAAATCCTTACTTATTTTTGCATTTGCACTGCCAATTTTGCAAAAACAATACTATTACTTCAGACAATGAGATTGATTATATGCATTGCACATTGCACTTTAAAACATGGTACATGCGAATACCTTAACAGTTAAAATCCATATCAGTTTCAGAACTAAATCAATGCATTACATAATAACCCTAAAGCTGATATAACTAATCTGTTTCCACAGATCAACTAATGCTTGCCAAAAGTCATCAACAAACCACTTTTTTTTTCTCAATGTCTTCCTGAAACGCATCTTAAAAATCCAGCAAAAGCCACAGTATTTAATCTTAAAATACCATGTGATAGACCCATGACCCAAGTATATACTAAGAGGAATAACAATAATGACTAAGTTTATATTTTTATATGTACCATATACCACATATTAACTATCAAACACTTTCAACCTAAACTCTAAAGGATCATACTAAATCAACTTGGGTTGAAGTTAATCCATAAAGCTGTATTATTCTCCATCTACTTACAACTAAAACAACAGCCTCCAAACCCTTCGTGTGGAAACTTCAACAGTAAGCAGTTTCTTTTATCAAATATGAAATATTATTAGATGAGAGAAAGAAAAGTAGGATTTGTTATAAATATCATTGTTCAGAACTCTAAAGTAACATTGATACATATTATGGGACATAACGAGGCCCAAATTTACATTAAGGGGACATTTATTTAATCCAAGAAGTTTAAATCAGCTTGCAAACCTCAAAATATTTCAGCATATAACAAGTGAAAGAAAGAATAACTAAAATCAAACTAATTTTGCATGAATGAGTAATATGCTTCTTGCACACAGCTGCCATCAAGCACATCACACACATTCAACTTAAAAACAGTCACTGGCACTTTATAATCATTCACTCATTCAAGAAAATTGCCAATAATGGTGCACAACTCTAGGAATCACATCTTTCACATCTGCTAAGGTGGCAGAATCATAGTGTATGTAAAATTCATATGGTGAAAATTGTGCATATGTTAGGTGATGTATGTGTCACTAGCATTACTGTTGCCAATAAAATATAAAATATCTCTTACTTCTGCATAAGCACCAAAGTTAAATCAACTGGAATGTCATGTGATTTTTTTAGGCATTTACCATTTTTGGATTCTGATAAGCAATCTTCTGACAAATTGTACATATAGCTCTCAACCTTTCTTCTCCTTCAGGTATATCATGCTTTGTCTGACCACCACACCACTGACAGAACTTTATGTTTTGAACATCTCCCTACATAAGACACAAGTGTTTAACATTGTGTCGAGATATGTATTTAATTGTAAACATGGAAATCTGCTGCAGAAAAGGGAACATCTTTATATGTAACAATGTACTCTGGTTTAACTTGTTCATCGATAATATCAAAAGCCAATTTATTATGCAACTATCTTCTCTGAAAGACTATCTACGTATATCTATATCTATCTAAACATCTAAACACTAATCACATCCAAAAAGATTTCAACTCCTACATACTCGCCAAATTTAATTGTATGTGCAAGACTGCAAGTGCAATTTAGAAGCAAGCTAAACGAGGGATGATAGGTTCAACAAAGTAAAGAAAATAAATATAAGTATTGAGATATATTTGAATAAACAGTTTAATTAAGCACTTATCTAATAAGCATTTTTGAAATGAACATAAAAAAATTTATTTTCATAAGCTTCTCGATATTGTTAAAAAAGAACTTAGACTATATTTACAAGTTTTGAAGGAAATGGAGTAGAGTGATTAGTAATGAAGTGCTAGTAATGAAGTGAAGTGGAAAGGGATAAATATATTTTTCCATTATTTAGAAGTTTAATGAGGGAATGGAGGGAGATCCTATATCCTCCAAACTGGAAGGTATGAAAATTGGAGCATTTGGAAGGAATCGAGTAGTTTGAGTTATCATCCGTAACTATCTCGCTCCATCCTTAAGTATCCATTCCATTAGTAAAAAAACTCTCAAACAATGAATTAATGCATTTTAATCACTCCACTACATTACTAAGCACTCCACTTCTCACTCCATCCATCCAAACGTAGCCTTAGGATAGGTTATAAATTATTTTTATAGGTTATTTCTATAAGTTTATTTTCCCAAGGAATTATCCTAAACTCAAATAAATTCTCTCAAAGCTCTTCCAAATGCCCCATTGATCTTCTATAGTTCGAAGCCAAATATTTATTTTGACTAAAACAATTGATGGAGATAATCCTTGCCGTAATTCAAAGAATTAATTCATTCTCAACGTCTCTTTTGTTTATTAAAGAAAAAAGATCATACCCAAAAAATATTATACAAACTAGGATTTCCTGAATAAAAGTCCCAAAAAAAAAAAGTCTTTCATGAAAGAAAAAGCTATGCAATTTCACATTTATAACAGAAACCATAAATAATTGAAGGAAAAAAAAAACTCACGGTAGAATGAGCTGATGATAAGGGAGAGGAGGGGGTGTCATGTGAAGTAGCTAAGAGAGAAGAAGAATCCATGGAGGGAGCTGGTTTGAAAGAAGGGTACGGGGAGAACGGTGAGATAGAAACGGAGGAGAAGAGCCTTTGACTGGTGCGTTGTTTCCAATGTTGAGTAACAAACGCAGATGTACAACCCAAGATCTCAAAAGCTTTCAGCATAATTAATTTTGTGGATCACGGTCAAGATTGGAACAGCGAGCATGCATATTTATTTCAGAGGATAAGGACATCTGCGCACAACAACTTGATTACCCTGTTTACTTTCACTGTTTTAGTATCCTGTTTTCAGAGTGCCACCTTTTTTTTTTTTTTTTTTAATTGTGTTTCCAATTTTTAGAAAGTTGTATACAAAATATTGAAAACAAATTTTTTTTATTTTCATTATTTTTTGTATAAATATTTAAAAATAGGAAACAAAATCAAAATAAAATAATATTTCTGTAATTATTTCTAAAAATAGGAAACTGAAAATAAAGCAAACAATTCATTTATTTTCAATTTCCTGTTTTATTTTTTGATTTCAAAGATAATTATAAATAAAATAATTACAAAGTGTCACATTATTTTCATTTTGTTTCTTCTTTTCAAAGATTTATACAAGAAACACTAAAAATAACTTTTTATTTGTTTTCACTGTTTATTATACAAATATTTGGAAACGAGAAATAGGATGAAAACAATGTGACACTTTTATAATTATTTTAGTTGTAATTGTCTTTAAAATTAGGAAATGAAAACAGAAAACTAGAAACAAACTAATAAGAAAAAATTACGTGAAATTTTTGTCAATTGTCATTTGACATCTTTGGATAAATCTTTTCATAAGTACTTACAAGAGACGGATTTATGATATAAATTCTAATGTAAGAAATAATTTCTATAAAGTATTATATATTTGGAAGTTACTACTTCAAAATGATAAGTAGTGTTTGGACAAAGTTACATAAACAATTCCACATAATAAAATTATTAAAAAGGACATGTTTTAAATATTAATTGATTTAAATATTTATATATTAATGAATATAATAAAAATTATTTTTTAGAACTTTATAAAAAAATTGTTAAAATATTTTATAAATGAGATTATTTTTATTATAAAATTTTATTTAAAATTATTGTTATTTTTTATTATTTTTTTGTACAAAAACAAAATCTTGGATATTATTTTGTAACGATAAATACGAAATAATTTTGATTATACATATCAATAAATTACTAAAAAAATAATTGCCATGAAATTTATAAATTTTTTAGGTTCGGGATGGAACTCAGACTAATCCCCTGAGGATGTAGAGTATCAATTAAGGGGTAACTCCTCTACCAACTAATGAGGCTTTATTCTTATCATCAAGATTCGAGCCCTGAACATATGGTTAAAGGGCCTGAGCCATTAGCTACTCGGACCACACCTTATTATGGATACGAAATTTATAAATTTATTATCCTCTACATAATAATACCTGAAGCATATAAAATATCAAAATCATTTATATACTTAATTGAAAATGACATACTAAAATAAGTTCATGCAGGATTTCATATTCAAAAGTCATGAGTCATGACCTTAATCAATCTAATATATTCAAAAGGATTACATGAACTAAAATGTGTTCATGTTGTAACTAAAACACAATCGTGATACATCCATAACATAATTAGTGAAAATAACCAGGATATTTGCCCAAGTTTGAGATTTTAGGTCTTGTTTGTTTTGTTTCTTGTTTCCTGCTTTCATTTCTTATTTTTAGACATAATTATAACAAAAATAATTATAAAACTGTCACATTGTTTTCATTCTGTTTCTTGATTTCAAAGATTTGTATAGGAAACAATGAAAACACTGTTTTGTTTGTTTTAATCACTATTTGTTGTACAAATCTTTGGAAACAAGAAACAGAATGAAAAACAAAGTAACAGTATTATAATTATTTTTCTTGTAATTATTTCTAAAAATAGGAAATGGAAATAAGAAACAAGAAACAAACCAAACTGGCCGTTAGCCATCCAAGTTGAAATGTACGGACCTCACTCTCTATCTCTAAACTTTGCTACCTCAAGAATCTCGTAAGAAAAAAGAATAAGGATTAATATCATATGTATTAATAAGTATTCTTTTTTGTTAAAAAAAACTACACACATGCATACCTGAATTTTGGCCTCCCACCATTCGTCACTACAGCAATGGTCATCCTAGAAACATCCCAACCAAGACTAGTGTCCAAACCTTTGACATTTCCACTAGCTTAAGAAACAAATATATCAGAATTAATATAAGAAAAATGTATAAGGAAATAAATTTTGATCAAATATAATAGGTGAAAATTTGAAAAACACATCAAGCATTCCAAACAACATCAGCTAGCACCTTAAATTCATAAAATTAATTAACAAGCTAAAGTTAACATCTAGCAACTTGAGGCAAAACAGGATTCAAATTCAATGCTTATCTTTATTTTAGTAGGCAAGAAGATGTGTTATATATAGACACTTAAATTAACATTGGACAACTCAAAGAGTGTGGCTCAGTTGGTTGCATAGGCTGAGTTTGTGGGAGGGGACCTAGGTTCAAATCTCACAGAACACATTCTTGGGGAGCGGCGAGGAACCTTAACTATGACTAACCATCTGAGCAGAGATTAGTCCCATAGTGGGTCCAAACGATCTAAGCTTGTGGGATACTATGTGGACTCATTGTGGAGTCAAAGGCCCTAATTATGATGAGTTCCAAACCCAAAAAATTAACATTGGTCACATATAAAAATGGATGTATCTCCAAAAAAAAGTATATGGAAATAAAGTTGATGATAAAAGTGAGACACCCCGATGTCCTGTTAAGTCATAAAGCGTCTGACTCGTCATGCATCTGACTCACACTCCTGTGGCCCTTGTGTATTTTGATGAACCCAAACATTAAGTAATTGATTTTACATTGAACCATCTGAACGTTGTTAATCATCTACTTGAGTTATGTAGCCAAAGCATTCTATCTTAGCAGAACAAGTCAACAATAGAGTATGGAAGAATCAAATGGTTGCATAGAAGTGTCTGAAGTACAATGCGTCTAAAACCTGACTCACTGAAGCCTACATCAACATCTTTCAAACTTATCAAACTATGAAGAAGAATAGCTAGCAAGAGTATCAAAGCAAAGCAATCAATTATTGTCATCTTCATTGAAAGCTAAAGGAAAAGGACTTATTCATTCATAAGTAAATGAAAGAATAGAAAGTATCAAGAAATACTCTTATGGAAGACTATTCGTTCTTACTTGACTGACTATGCTTAAGACCAAGAAGCATGAAGAAGTTATCGGTCATAGTAATGATCAAAATATTCGAAGAATACATATACTATCTTTTGAAGTAAGTTGAAAAAAGAAGAAGAAGGATCAAGATTACAGATCATAAAGTCTCACCTCAATGAAGCATCTATCTCTCAGTATGCGTCTAAGCTTCTGACATACTCAGAACCACTTTTCTGTCAGATTAACATGTTTGATTCAAAAAGATATTCAAACATCCACAAGCTTAGAAGATGTGAAACATTAAGTTACTTCTGTGATATTGAAGCATGCGCCAAGTGTGACACCCCTCCTAGGGATATCACATAGTTACCCGTTTGCGGAAAACCAAACTTTGAATTTGCTAGTTATTTTGGAAAATAATATTCTTTCATCATTAACTTTGTAAAAAGAATAGTGATAATTTTTTTTTTCTATCTTCCTTATCAACTAAAACAACAATGAGAAACAACATATTGCTGCATCATAAGTTTAATACATAATTATCAGTACAACATCTTTCAAAAAGGGCCTTTATACAATAGGCCATTCTCTGAACAGCTAAGTTAGAAAACTAAATACATAACATAGCACATAAGGAAAGTAAAAAAAACCATGGCTCTCAGAAGCCAAACTAGACTAACAAAAACACACTACTCAAAGGGTTAGGTCCTACAGCTGGTCACACTAAACAAAACCATTGGGAAGACCCGGATCGTCATTCCCGCTTCCAACAGAAGTATCTGGTGAAGATCCTACCACTCCCGCTCCTTCATTTGAACCAACATCGCCAATTTCTGCTGGTTGGCCTTCGGGTCCCTCCTCAACGAACTCTTCTGGATCTTCTTCAAGGTCAGTATCCCACTCCTCGACCATAGGAGGTGCTTCCAACTGTAGAGGTGGCATAATGGGAGGATGAACATCTAACGCTCCTTGTTCCGCCCAATGCTGTAGAAGTAACCACATCGGAGGTAGTGAAATCTCGATAGTCTCAACAGTGTGTGTCCTCCTCTGAGGTCCCACAACTATATTGCCAGTAACCTTAGTCACGGGGCCAATATAGATGGCGCGTTGCCCCGGGGGAGGAAACTCCCACGTGCCACCATCATCTGCATCTTCAAGGATAAGGACGCGTGTCCCCAAATGAGCCAACGGCAGATTCGGGTTCATCTGTTCTCGTGTATAAGATATGCCACGAAGAGTGGTACCCACAAGATAACAGGCAAGGGTGAGAAGCCAATATATGGATTAACATGATAACTACATGTAGCACAAAGAAACATATACAACTAACATAATCAATGAATAAGTCACACGTGTAACACCCCATTTTTCGTAAGTGCTTTCCTTAAGCCTGTTTTGTTAAGTTGGAATTATCGGTTGAGGGCTTAGTGGGATTTTTGACTTAAAAGTCACTTTCTGGTACATGAGCACGCCCGTGCTCATTAACCAGTACGCCCGTGCTTAAAGTCAGAAACGTGTTTCTGATTTTAAGTTGAGCACGACCGTGCTCAACAGTAAGCACGCCCGTGCTCAATGTGCTGACCGTGTCTCGGTGAAGCTAAGTTGAGCACGACCGTGCTCAGGTCCGAGTTTTATATACGTGAGCAGAATCGAGAGTTTATGTTTAACCCTATTTTTGGTAGCAGCAGCCACCCTATTGCGGCCAGAACAAGTTCTCTCCCTTTTTCCTCTATCTTGAGCAGTTTCGTGAGTGTTGGAAATCTTGGGAGACCGCTAGCATTATCTGTGTCAATTATATAGGTAACGTTCCTTCCCTTTCTAAGTTTCCTTTTCATTATTTTGAATGAGGAACTAATCGTTGGTGTTTCTGTTGATCCAAGGTTCGTTTTGGGTGTGAGCCGCTTAAAAGGGAGGAACCGGTTTGTTGTGTAGGACGCCGATAGAGCTACCTTCAATCCAGGTATGGGGAGAAGGGTAGTGTAATCATAGGCTCGGGGTTAGGGTAAAGTAAAGGGGCTCCCATAACCCCGGTTGTAACACCCTTGTCGGGCGCTACATCGTAAGTGACATTTTAAGGCCGAAAAGTAGGTTAATTAAAATTTGCTATAAAAGAATGGGGTAATTTTTTTTTCCTTTTCGCAAGTCGTAAATATAACTACTTTGTTTTAAATGAATGGATAATAAAACATTCCATTATCACATTTAGGGTCATAAGTTTCCAAATTAATTACATAATGCCCAACCCGACACATAAACCAAAAATCATAACCATATACATATCCCGTATAAAGATGTGGAGACGCAGCTCCTAAAATATAAAATACTTGGAGTCGCAGCTCCATAGATAGTTATATTAACTCCCAAACATACCCAGCTGGCCAATCTAAAATAGAAAAGATAGTCCTTTCTTGTACACCATGAGAAGGACAACTCAACTGACGAGGTCTAGTGGAAACTCTATTTGAGTCCACTACCGACGTCGTCGAAAAAGACACTACTGGAGTCACTACAAAAGTAGCGCTCGAACTAAGCCCTTTTTTTTTTCCTTCCAAGAGGAAAACATAGTCTATGAACTATCAACGGTCATGCCCATCTCAAGAAAACAAAAGTAAGGCATGACAGAAAACAAACGCTATCGTCTTGGACTATCTAAAAGTTGGAAGATGTCCACTAACAATTCCACCATAGCATCCGCAAGCTCGAGCCTCAATATCTACGATGCGTCAGCCAAGTGACATCTTGACGTCTCAATCTTCTCAAAAGAATACAGAAGGTACATAGCCAGCCGACATAGGCAATATAAAAATAAGGCGATGAGATTTCCATTTATCTTACACATAAGGCAGACATGCAGTAGTACGACTCTCAGGTACGTACAATTAACAATTATCAATCATATCTACACTCGTAACAAAACAATAATGTTTCACAGAAACATGATCACAACACCGCGTTTTCCTAGATTGAAGACATCTAAGACTTGAGGAATGACCTTGAATTCTTATACCATGGTTTTACGAACAGTCGGAGAGAGTGGTTCGGAGGATTGTTCCGGAGTCTACCAGCCTTAGGTAATAAAGAATGCGTCAATAGAATAGGGCATGCACGTCATAGGGTTTTTTCGGGAACATCCTACACTACCAGAAAACACGTAGTATCTAGTCGAGTATGTCGGTGCATTGCAAGATCACCACGCCATAGAGGAGCTACCAACTGGGCCTATGTGAGTATTTCATACCCCGACACCCCCTATGAATAAGCAGGATTCGCCACTACGGAATTCGCACCCGCATTAAAGTGTTAGCTCTTCTCCTAGGCACAACGGCCATACAGAACATAGTTTCACTATGTGTTTAGGCAAAATTGCCGGAAAATGGGTTCTTCTTGTCTATCCATCGGATGACATCTGGATTCCATCAGAATTCTTGTCTATTTATTTCTCTGCACTCTTCTAATTGAGCCTTTTTCTTTGGCTTCCAAGAAAACAAATCATTCTGAGTCCATTACATTTTATGGAATATGGATAATGAATTATCCATACTTTATGCCTTAAGGTCTTGATCCACCCTACGTCATAAATTATTATGTTCGTGTTTTCACTAAGTCGTTCATGACTTAGGTTTTTGTTCTTTACTGTAAATACTTATCTTTGAAGACTAAAACCCTTTTGATCTTAAAACCAAAATCTTTAAATGAAATCAAATCATTCTTTAAAAACCATTTCCATCCAAGATACACCAGTATCAATTTCTCAAAACCTTTTTCTCGAAAAATCTTTAAAAACGCTTAACAACGGTTCCGCCGCTTTTTACTGAATTTAGGCCCAAAAGCCATACTTTTGAAAATATGGTTCTTCACCTCAAATGTATTACTTTCCTAGGTTAAAATACTCATATTAAGTTGTTGAAACACTGACTTCACAGTTTTCTCTCCATTGATACAAAATTCCTGAAAATGTGACCGAACGTCGTTAAATTTGTAAATCACGTAAATCCTTTTTCAACAATTTTAAACTCTAATAGTCCAAAATCATGAAGTTTTAGAACACTTTTTTAGGCATGCAAAACAGTCTCTAACTGTCCAATTACATTTACTTTTGAAAATTGCAGTTTAGTCCCTAAACTTTCATTAATTACCAAAAAGGTCCTTATTCACTTAAAACCTTATAACTTTTTAATTTATAACTTCAAATCACACCAAACCAACTTCTATAGTTTCATCTCATAAAATATTTTCCATTACCATGAAAATTCCAGAAATGACGTTTCTGTCCAATATTTTCAATATTTGCAAATAGGTCCTTGTTTACTAAAAAGCTTATATCTCTTTATGTATAAATCCAAATAACTTCAAACCAATTTCTATAGTCTTATATCATTAAGGACTAAAACCACAATACTTAAAAATATAGTTTTCAGAACAGTCCCTGAAATTCTCAATAATTGCATATTAGTCCTTATTTCTTTAAAAATCCATAACTTTCAATATAATTAACCAATTCAATTCAAAATCATTTTTGGGATTATTCAAACTACGAAAGACCATTTTCAATCTTATGAAAACAGTTTTGGAAGAAATCATTTTCTTCTTGATTTAATTATTTTTTTATAGTCCATAAACCATCATGGAATCATATGGTTTTGGAGAACAAAGTTGTCTTGTCATATTTCTCATGCTTGGCCGAAACCAAGTTCCAACAAACAAGAATATTTTCTCTTCATCACTCAATCACAAAACATCATACATGTTCATGTATTCAAGCACTAAATCATGGCATGATTATTTAACATATTCAACATATTATCTTTCAATGATCAAGTAAGCCTATTAACCATTTTATTTTAACCATTATGCATCAAATAAGCATATCATCCATAAATTTTCATCACACAACATACACCACATAATTATTATACCAAGTCCTCTTAGAGGCTCACAAACACATGAAGACATAACCCCAACTTTTAGAATTTAATGACAACACAAAAACAATATAAACCACATACATATCTACTTTAAGGTAGGATAGTGGTAATCTCCCCCATACCTCCTGTAGATCACTTGAAGATCAAACAAACACAAGCTAAACCAAGCAAGGTAGGCCACGGTTTTGTCCACCAAAACCTAGCCATGATAAATCAACAAGAAAACAAGTTAAAGATTGAAGAAAATCCTACTTAACCCATTGATCATAGGTTCGATCAAGTCAAGAAGAAATAGATAGGGGTCTCTAAATTTTTCAAGCTCTTGGATGATGAAAATATAAGTCATATGGAGATCATAGAAATTGGTTTCACATTTTTAGGATTTTCTACAATTTTCTAGAATTATTTGAAGTCCTAGATCTAGAAATAGGAGTTTGTGAAATAGTTGATGAAAATGGAATTTGATGGATGATTAATGAAGCTAAAATGACTAGGAAGAAATTCCTCACCTTAGAATGAAGAAGTTTGTTGAGGAACTTGAGAAGAAATGAAGAACTATGATGAACTAAGCAAGAACACTATGATGTTCTTGGTGTTTTTGGTGAAGAAGATGACTTAGGAAGAGAATGAAATGTCTAAGTGTGTGAGTGGTGTGGCAGCCACGAAATTGAGTGAGGGAGTGAGTTGTTTAATGTTAAAATGAACCAAGGTAAGTTAATTTGACATAGGTTAAATTTAGAAAATAATATAATAACTTAACTATGGTTATAATAACCTAACTAGAGTTAATTTGTAATCATGATTAAATTAAAAGATGTGGTGGAGAATGAAGGGAGGTGTGGCTGAATTTGGGCCACATCTCATGAGTCATCCACGACTCATTGACTCATTGATCCCATCCATTAGCGGTTCCCGGAAATCTCGTACTCAGCTCCGTCATTCACCCGATTTCGGTTTTTGAGAGGAAAATGATGAAATGAAATCAAAATGAAATAAGTTTGGTTAAGTGGAGGGGCTGCACGAAATTGAGTAGTTTTAGAGGGTATTTTGGTCAAAATTCACTTAGGGACACTCTTGGAATTTCACTTAAAAACCAAGGGCATTTTGGTCTTTTTACTAGAATAAATATCATGATATTTTGGTGTCATCATTATGCCTCATAAGTGCTAGGTGAGTCACCCCTATGACTCACCACCATGAGTCATCATAGATGACTCATTGTGCTCATCCACCCGGCGTCGGGTTTTGTCTCTCCACCTCCGTTCTCGATTCCGTCGATCCTGATCGTCGAGTACTTGCCCGATTATCGTATAATAACCTATTTATTTTGAAAATTTTCAAAATAACCACTATGGTTGGAAATAAAATAAAAATCTAAATGGTTTCGTTCTCGAGTCAAAACTGTTAAGTCTCTAAAATGTCTGTGTGCATTTCCCTAAGTTTTGATGAAAACGAAACATTGGTTAATGATTTAATTAACCTACTTTGTGGTTGCTAACCTGTCTACTTAGTGTACAGATCAGAAGATTACAAAACTCACCTGTCTGTCTACCTAAGTATCAACCTGTCCGTTTAAGCCAAAAAGTCAACCTGTTTGCTGACTAGGATTGTTGACTATATGCAAACTGGTTTACAACCTGTCTCTACTCTACTCTTCAACTTGTCCAAGGTTCTTTGTTAAAGAACTCGAAGTACAGGAAGCTTTTGCAAGCTGTCCCCTCATGAAGAATACTCTGAGAACTCTCTCTCACGCTTATCAAGAAACTCAGAAATGCTCTCTCTCAAGCAACCTAGGAAGTCAGAGATAAACTTCCAGTTAAAGAATGTTTCCAACATGCTTTATTCCCTAGTACTTTCAGTCATTACACAGAAAGGGAAATGTACTCTGCAAAAGTACAAAAGCACTCTGCACAACTCTGAGTTGGCGTCTACACGATGCATAAAGCTATTATCCTTCATGTTAGAGTACAACCAACGTCTCCATTGCATTAATGGCTGCCCAGAACGACTATATTGCATTTAATGAAGCTCTGCTTGAAGCCATCGTTGCAAGGAATGTCTCTAACGGATATTAAATGTTTGAAGGCTATAAATACAGAAGTCATTGAAGATGAACACATTAGAGTTTACAAAGCATTAAAGAGCCATTACTCTCTTCATTTATTTACTTTGTATTCTTCAATCATTTGAAGTTATTACGCAGACTTTCCTAAGCTTTACATTTAAACCACTCTCTGAGTGTTAGTGAAAGATCTGTCTGTCTGTAAGTGTATTTATTACAAACCAAACTCTCAAACAAATCTGAGTGAGCCTGAAGAGGCTAGGTGTGCAAAGAATACTTGTGTTGGAGCCTGAAGAGGCTAGGTGTGCAAACAATACTTGGAGTCTGTAACCTGATCAGTTATAGTGGATAAATCTTGGTGCTGCCAAGGACTGGACGTAGCTCTTTGTGTTAAAGAGTGAACCAGGATAAATCTGTGTTAATCTCTCTTCCCTTAATCTCTTTAGTTGTTTTGATTATATATCATCTGCTTTCTAACTAAGGGGTTAAAACTGTTTTTATCAAGACTGTTTTTCATCTATACGTGTGTTGTTTTCTGAGAAAATTACAACAGACAGGTGACCTGTCTATGTAACCTTTTTACACCCGTCTGTGCTTAGCTTCTGCATGCAAAAAGTTTTTTTTAACTTTATTTTAATTTCTGATAAACACAATTCAACCCACCTTCTCGTGTTTATAGTTGTCTATTTCAAAAACTAGATTTTCTGATCAGTAAAATCTTACTATCAGTTAAAATGCAGACCGTGTTTCGTCTGAATTTTAAACCTAAAATTTCACCGTAACTTTCTACGATAAAGTAGAGTATAAATATGATTTTGTTTTATTCAAAATCATTTTCTAGGTCTCGGATAAAATATAAACAAATATATGTATATATTTACCGATATTAAAGAACAGTAAAAGTCGAGCTATTACACCGGTTGATTGTATGAGTATATAAATGATTGTTAAGTATTCTGATAACATGTTAATAATTGGTAATATGTTGTTCTTATGTCTATGTTCACAATATTGGTTGTCTTCATGTTGTTGTGATGGCTATGAATATGATGATATTGTTGGATTGATGCCACTGTTGAGTTGATGTTGATAATGTTGATGAGTTTATTCCTTAAAACGTATTGATAACTGATTTAGGATGATTAACGGATTAAATCCTTGAAATTGGTTAAGTTTCAGTCTCCGTCCCTACCCAAAACAGCACTGTCGCGTGATGAGCACGACCGTGCTGAGGTCGTGCTCCCAGTTGAATTCTAGAAAATGGCCGTAAGCACGGCCGTGCAGGACAAAGAGCACGACCGTACTGTTGAGCACGACCATGCTCAATGGGAAACACGACCGTGCTTCACTTAAAGGAGCAGCACGCCCTCACGTGTTTAAGCACGACCGTGCTAGGGTTTAAGCACGACCGTGCTCAACCCTCTTGGACAGAACATAATTAAAGAACTTTAAGGGGTTTCAAACCCCATTCCCCCAATAATGATAAGTTAATTAGATAACTTGGCTAATGTCTACTAAAGATAATTAAATATTGAGATGGTGAGGTGTTGAGTTTGATAAGTTGGTACCCATTGGGTACTGGAAGCTGACGAGTTATGCTTTGGTGCATTTTGGCCAAGGAAGCCTTGACCCCACGGTTTGGGTCTAAGGTGTTGTTGTTGTACCTTGGTGCCGAGACTTTGTCCCAAGTGTTGCGGTTGATTCCGCTTAAGTCCTCAGGTAGATTCCGCGAGGCAAGTTGTTGCGGTTAATTCCGCTGTTATCTTCGGTCGATTCCGTTGGAGTTATGGAGGTGGCGTTGCCGTTGTTGTTGTGTTGCATACGCATTGCATCGGAGTTGTTGTTTAGGGATGTTCGACATAGGGGAGGTCGTCCTAGAGTACGGCGATCTGGTCATCCACGGTTGGAGTAGATTCTCACAGCGCCCCCGTGACGAGGCATTCGTTGGTTTGATGTGTTGGCTATCCAAGGAGTAGATTCTCCAGCATTGAGTAGATTCTCAATGTGGATATTTAACTCCGAAGTCGTCCATCCCTAGTGTAGTGCATCCACATGCATTGTTGGTTTAGCGGAGTAGGACTGCATTGCACTGCATAGCATATTGATGATGATGATGATGATGTTGATGTTTGATGGGATGTTGCTATGCTTGTTGTTTACTTTACTTCCTATCTCCTTGCTATTATGTTTACATGATTCTTACTCCCTATGTTGTTTGTTTCTTTGTTGTTGGCCTGATTGGCACCTTGCAGAGGATGATGAGTAGCCCGGAGAGGAGTGACTCTGAGGAGCCGCCACTCATAGTTAGGGCTAGTTTCATGTTCAGTTAGTTGTTAGTTTTCAGTTGTAATTCAGTGGATTTTATTCCGGAACGGTTTATACCAGCTCTGTATGTGACATCGGGGTTGGGATATGTTTATTTCCTTGGTTATGTTTTTTTATCTGTTTTTAAACTTATGTTATTTCCGCATTTGTGAACTGGTTCATGTGGGACATTTCTACCCATGGACATATGTTTTATTTTATTCAGTAACATGCATGTTTTTCATTTAATTGTTTTTGTATTAAATGCTTCATAACATGCGGGGTAGAAGGGTGGCACAACACGTCACTGGGTTTTATACCCGACCATCGTTTTTGAAAACATATGCATGAATACTTCTATAGCATCGTCTAATATTTTCTTCCTAATCTTCGGAGATCCCAATACCGTATAAAGGAGCTGATCAGGCTTAATTGCCAAATAAGGCACACCGTGTTTATCCACAACACTGTCCAAAACTCCTGGCACAGTTATCACCGTCTGTGGTTGTTCATAGCACATTGTCCAACACAAGGCACAAGGCATATGAAATTCATTGTCCATCAAGGCACAATGAAACACCGTAGCATGAAATACCTTACCCTTCAAGGCATTCATACATAAACACCGTGGGCACGTTTGCCAAATGCATGAAATAAAACATTTTATTCTCGTTATTTTTCTGTGCGTTCAATATTTCTTCGCCGAAGCTCAAAGGCTTTCGACCATCCGTAGTTTTCATCGTTTTCAAACCTTTTATTATAAACACAGGACATAAAGTCCGAGTGCTCATTCACGAAACCCTTGACCTATGCACTGATCTTAGGTTCGTGGTTGTAGAAAATATTTTTCACCGTTTTACACCGTTTATTACACCGTGAAGTACACTGTGGGGTAGACTAAATGTCCACAGGACATCTAGTCCATAACACCGTGAGAACTTTAGTACCCCGACATCTCGGTTACTAAATTCTAATTCATCGTTTTACATCGTTCTATGGAATTTTATTTTCAGAGAACTTTTCAAATTGAAACTCCTTTATGAAAATTTTCTCAACAATTAGGAAAGTCATTTTCTCTAGAGAAATTCTCTTTCGCAAACTTCATTCCTTTAAAAGAATTTTCACTTGAGTTAAAAACCTAATTTCAAAAGGGTTATATAGTCTTAGAAATCACTTTCCTTATTTATGTTCAAAATAAGCTATCTTCTAATATTTATAAAATCTTTTAAAATCAAAATATGACTTTCCTCATAAAACATTTTCTAATATAGTAAGTAAATAAATTCTTAAGTTTTAATTTATCTTAAGGCTTCGTAAAGTTTTCATCTTACAAATTAATTGAGCACTAATCCAAATCAGGCTTTTCACACATCAACCGACATAAACATCATCGTAATCATCATAATTCAAATCTAGCATTTAAAGTTCTACAACATATTGCTATAAATAGTTAAACCAAAACAGACAGTCAGGCACAGATAAAAACATCAACGATGATAATAACTTTAACAACCACAACAAACACAGATAAATACACAGTCCACATTCAAATAACATATAGTTAACAATAAATCCCTCAGGTAATCCCCTCTTAGCTTTCAAAGATTTTCTTTTGATTCAACTCGTCGAAAGTCCGGCGTTCAATCAGATCACTTAACCTTCATCAAACCACCATCAAACAATCATTATCAACAAATAGATCCTCCTAAACACCTCATTATATGATTCGGCCATGTGATGATTTTAGGGCTAGAAATTTCAAAATTCACATACTCTTAGATTTATGATCCTAGAGTATCATAGAACTTAGAAAAATTGTTTTAGGTTCAAAATAAAATCAAAACAACATAGGTCCATTAAGACCTAGTTTCGGCCCTACATAGAAACCATGGGTAGGAATTTTATTTTAAGCTAACAACTTAGATCCAACACATACATATAAGAGGAAGTTGGAATCAATAATCATTTTCTAGAAAAATTGAACAAAGCTCCATCCACATCTATACCTATGTTTCGGCCTTGTACAGATAAATAGGGAAGAAAATTTTGTTTGAATCATGCTCTTAGATCTTGAATATAGAAGTGATTACAAACTCATAGAAATTTGTTTCATAATTTTTGGATTTTTCTATGATTTTCTATGATTTTTCAAAGTTTTGAGCCCTAACATGGAAAATGAAAAAGATGAGCTCAAATCAAGAAAATATATGAAGAACATAGTGTTTAATGAGAAATAGGAGTCAATATTACCTCTTGGAATTGAAAATTTTGGATAATATCAACAAGTTTCTTCACAATTCAAAGTTATGGAGTTTAGGCAAAAGGTTGAAGATGAAGATGTTTGGAGACACTTGAAGAGAAAGCTAGAATGTTCAAGTAAGCTCATGAAAATGAGCTTAAATGGACAAGGATCTTGGCCATGTTGGCCAAAATTTTCTTGGGTTTGACAGTCCAAAATTTGTTTCATGAACCAAGCATATAAAGCTTTAAAACTAGGTAAAGGTATAAGAAAGTTCAAGTAGGAAAATTTTGGTCCAAAAAGAGGAGCTTGGCCTTGATTTTATGGCCCAAAACCGTGGCCCTCTTGCGCTTGAAGGAGAAAAAAATTTGGCCCAATATAATGGCCCAAAGTGAGGTTAGAAAAAGTTCAAGGACCTAATTGGAATTAATGAAAAGTCAAGGGTATTTTAGTAATTTCACACCCAAAATCATCATGGCTTGTGGGACCCACTTTCCAACCATTTTTGACTCCAAAATCCTTTAAGAATCTTCTTGAAAAACTTGGAGATCAACCTCTAACAGTCCATGAATCTCGTACACAGCTTCGTCATTTACCCGATTAAGTAAAACGTCCGTATATAAAATTTTATTCCACTTTTCAAATAAAATATTTCTAAATGACCAGAGTCATTAGAAATTAATCTAAAAATCTAAGTTTTTCGTTTACAAATTAAACTTAGGTTTTCTGATCAGTAAAACTCTACTGTCAGTAAAATGCAGACCGGGTTCCGTCTGAATTTTCAACCAAAAATTTAATCGTAACTCTCCACAATTAAGTAGAATAAGAATATAATTTTCAAGTTATTAAAATAATTTTCCACAACCCACATAAATTATAACCATACTTACCTATATTTTAAAAAAAACAAAAAACAATGAAAAACTGCGCGTTACACCAAGGAGAAAAGCTCTCTATGAAGATATCACTTAATCTCTGATTAAAAAATAAAGAGTGATTTGAAATATAGTTAATTAAGCTTGAAAGAAGCTTATTAATATATTTCCGATCTTCAATCGAAATCAGATAAAGGAGAAAAGACAAAAGGGCAAAGCTACAGAAAAGCATTCCTTATGTTAGTAAGAGAAAAGCTATTTTATCTGAGCCTTTCTAAGTGTTACATAAATAAGGAAAGAACCCTGCCCAAATCCAGAAGAGTTACTCGGATCGATGGAGACGACCTCTCAAATTTCAAGAAGGTGAACATGTATTTCTGAGAGTCACTCCCACGACTGGGGTTTGTAGGGTTATAAAGTCCAGAAAACTCACTCCTAAATTCATTGGACCTTACCAAATTCTTCGATGTGTTGGTCCAGTAGCCTACCAAATAGCTTTGCCACCTTTTTTTTTTTTTTTTTTTCAAATCTTCACATTATATTCCATGTCTCACAACTGAGGAAGTATATTCCTGATCCATCGCATGTAATTAAACCCGATGAAGTACAATTAAAAGAAAACTTGTCTTATGAGACTACACCTGTACGGATTGAGGATCAGATGATTAAGCAGCTTAGGGGTAAACAAATTTCCTTAGTCAAGGTTATTTGGGACGAGACAACCGGAGAGGCAACATGGGAAGCTGAGGACAAGATGAAATTATAATATCCTAATCTTTTTCCAGGCACGTAATCTCGAGGACGAATTTTTTTTTAGTGGGGTAATAATGTAACACCCCGATTTTCAATGCTTTCCAATATCTGTAAGTATATTTATATGTTTATATTTTTATCCGAAATCTAGAAAATGATTTTGACTAAAACAAAATCATATCTAGATCATAGTAGATAGTAAAAAGTTCCTGTAAAATTTTGGGTTAAAAATTCAGATGAAAACCGATCTACATTTTCACTGACAGTTTAAATTTACTGATCAAAAAACCTAATTTTGACCCGTGAACGAAACATCCATGATTCTTATCCCTTTTTAAGATATATGAGTCATTTCTAAATTTTCGCTCTAAAATAAATATTATATTTTATTCGGGGGAAATAATCAAACGAAACGTAAGAACCTTAAGACGGGTAAACGATGGAACTGGATGTGATGCAGAGATAATATGGAGCAGAGATGATAGAAGTGATTGAGGGGACTTGTGAAAATTGTCACATCATGACTTATCAAAGTTATGATGACAACTTTAAGGATATAGTTTTTTATCGAACTAAAAACCTATTAAGTTCTTTCTTCAAGATCCAAACATGGCCCTTGCAATTTTTTTCTTCCCTAAACTACCCCAACCCCTCACGGCAGCCCCCCTCCTCTTAAGCCATTCTAGCTCATTTTCTTCCTCAAACAAAAACACCAAAACCATTTCTTAAGAGCTAAGTCTTGCCTTGTTGAAGAAGATCATCAAGTCTTGCCATTTTCTTCTTCTTCAATCACCATAGCCTAAGGTAACTTCACTAACTTTGATCCTCTTTTCTTCTTCTTGCTCATTATGTTCATTTTCATGTTCTTGGTTATTGAAAAACCCATTTGTCATTTTCATGAAAATAGAATCAAACATGGTTTGTAAGCATGTGATTCTTGAAACAATGATCATTTCTATCATCAACTTAGATCCTACTATGTGTATTTGAGAGTGGTAATAAAAATGAAAACCCTAACCCCATGAAACCCCTCTTGGCCGAAAATTTCAAGAAGAAAAGGAGTTGATGTTTTTGTTTCATTTTTCAAATCTAATGCTTGTTTTAGACTCTCTCGTACCTAAATGATCCAAGTCCAAGAGCTTAGAATCAACAAAAAATCCCTAACTTATTTTTCCCTATGAAGGCCGAATTTTACACTAGGTGAGCTAGTAGGATTTTTTTCAAAAAATTAACTTGTTCTATGTTATTTTGTGAAGGAATCTTTGAAAAATTTGTTGTTTGAGATTGTGTGGATGAAACTAAACACTAGACGATCGCTTTCAGAACGAGAATTCACACTTGAGGAAAAGGGAGTTTACTTGAGGAGCTCATACTAGTCATGTACCTTGTTGTATGTTGATTTATAATGTGTTGTGATGATTATTGGAAATTATATATGTTGATATTGCATGATGTGAATGGTCTATATACATATATATATTGGATGATATTACTGTATTGTTTGATTGTGATTGGCTGATGGCATGACACTGGTCATTGCTTGTTAATAAAGATTAAGACATTAAAACACCTTAACTCAAAGATTTTAAAGTGTTGCTTTGTTTCTTTGGAAAGTGAGAAGAAAATTTTAATGATGGAAGTGTGAAGATAGAATAAAGTTTAGGAAAAGAAATGAAAATGGAAAACATCAAAAGTTATGAAAATGTTCAAAAGGATTTTGAAAGGAAAAGTCCCTTGAAAGTAAAGATTCTCTTTTAAGCTTTACAAAAGTATTGGTTCAAAATGGAAGGACTTGGATCAAAATTTTTCTTTGATCCACTTGATTCTATAAGAGTTTTATATTTAGTTCAAAGTTGGAAAAAGAAAAAAAGGGATTTTAGTGATTTTTCTAAGTTTTCAGAAAGTGGATTTCTAAACGAAAAAGTTGTGATGAAAGTGTATTTCTAAGAAACGACAAAGTATTTGTAGTATAAAGTGAGAAACTCTTGTATTTTTGTTTTGATTTAGTTTTCACTGAACGAAAAAAAAACCTCTTAGAAGAAAATGAGAGTGAAAAGGACCCAAATTACCCAAATGACGGGCTAGAGTCCCTGTTTGAGTTTTGAGGAAAGGAAAGGATCTAGATTTCCAATGCTAAGAGATTCGGGCTGAATATGGATTGCCGAGATATTGGGCTGTATTCGGATTGCCGAGAAGCCGGATTAGTGTTCTTACTGAGAAGAACCTAGATTACCGAGACGTCGGGCTAGTGTTCGAAATGAGAAAGAGATTTTAAAATCTTAAGTTGGTATTAAAATGTATTTAATACATGAATAAGAAGTAGTCGAGAGCTTTAAGCCTCGAAGGGGAATGAAATGAAGCGAGAAAGAAAACCAAAAAAACAAAGAATGAAAACCATTGTTTTGCATGTATAGTCTGGCCAGTGTGCCGTTGTGGTAGACGTGCCATTGTGTATCGAGCTACAGTTTTACAAAGAGTGAACTGACAAACTGGATAGTTACAGGACAGAGATAGATCCTTTAGTCTTTGGGTCTATTAGGGACATTCGGGCTCGAAAACCCACGGAAGGCTCGGGCATTTGCAAACTCGGGATGTGGAAATCGGTTACCCAGCACGTAATGTACTCAATCAGGAACTATTCAATATTATTTAGGTGAGACGCGATACCCTAGAACAATTGGGGATCAGACCTATATTTAGAGGCCGAACCACCACGAAACAATTGTGTTATAGGCATTGTTGCGGCCTATCATGCTCGACGAAGGGAAGTAGGATCTCCGTAGAATTAGGAAGTAGATAGCGAATGTTGAAGTGACATGAAAAGTTTTACACAATGCATTTGATTGTTAGGAATGAATCCCTGTGATATAATTATAATATTATATTATGTATTGTTGTCGTATGTTTTTGTCTTGTGAGTCGTGTATGTGGCTACTATGATAACTCATATATTGGTATCTCACCTTTGCATTGTTTTTTTCTGTTTGCTGCTATACTTTTTTTGGTATACATTTATGGGTATATAGATTGACCCGATGCATCATCTCATCTGACTTACTCGGGGTTCTTGGGCCTCGCATTTGAGAAGAGAGAGGAAGAGGGCGCTTGGGTGATACACCCAGGAGCCTGGAGCGCCAGGTATACCGGGCCTATACTTACTACGAAGGGAAGTCAAGCAGGAGCGACGTCATATTCTCACAGCATTAAGACAGTGGAAGTGCCATTACCCCCTATTTGGCTGCTTTTGAGGACTTTGATAGAGACAGGGAATACTCACCATCAGCCTCCGTCCCTACAGGTGGTACCTGGATCTGGACCTGTATCTCCAGTACCTGAGTTGCCTGCTCCTATAGTCGTTGTTGGAGGAGAGGACGGCGATGATATGATGGTTGAAGACGATCCGGAGGAAGAAGATCCTATTGAAGAGGATCTGGTGGAGGATGCTAAGGAGGGGGACATCGTTGCTGTGGATATTGGAGGAGGTTCACCCGATCCTTCTCTAGATAGGGATGATCACAGAGGTATCCCTAACGGATTCCACTAGGTTTGACCAACTTAGGTCTTGTCTATAGGGGTAGTGCTAACTTCTTTTAGCTGTGTATCAGGCTGATGAGAGCCATTTCTTTTTTGTAAACTTGGTTCTCCACTCAACCCTCTGATTTTTGGTATTGTATGTATTCTGTATGTATTTTCCTTACCAGTATTAGAAGAACTCTGACTAATGATCCGTAACTTGAAGGATCCTGATTTGTATATGAAGAATAGTAATGTAAGTATTATCGTTATGCATGGTGTATATATATATGCAGGTGAAGTGTTTAAGTAGAAGTCTAAAGGATTTTTTTTTTACTCCAAATTTTGAGACATGAACAGGTTACAAATTATTTGCCGAAAGTAACCAGCAAATAGTTTTCTGTTGTTTTTTCCGCAATTTTGGGTAAGAACATGTAGCGCCGAAGGAGGCGTTACAACCATGATTCGAACCTCTGACCACTTGCTTAAGGTGTCCAAGTCCCTTATCACTTGGACCAACCATATGTTGGTTGGTATAATTATTTTTCATTAAAAGCATTATTACAAATTATTAAATATTTCTTCTCTTACTTAGATTGGTATTGAAGATTATTAATCATTTCCAATGTAACTAATTTATTTAAAGAAACTAAAAATTAATTTTTGTACATGAGTTGTGACAAACAAAGAGTCCTAAATTATTTTCAATAAAAGTTGTTATCATAACTTTAGCTCATACCAATAAAATGTGGCACCCGTTCCCAATGATACAAACATCACTTACATATATAGCACTACTTTACCTCTTTTGGGATTTTGGCCCCATTCATCATGGAAAAAAAATGAAGAAAGATAGAAAAGTAAACGAATATTAGTTAAAAAAAAGGAAAATATTTCTTATGATTAGCAAGATTTTCATACTAGATCCTTACCTAGGTGAAGTGATCACTGTTTGAGTGAATTAAAGGGACAAACATAACTCATTGATGTATCAAGGAGGCATATAAATTTTAATATTAGTAAAGGGTAACCACACTTAAGGAATGTTATATGACTATTTACTTAACATACACATGATACAAACATGACTGACTGAGTGGATTAAAGGGACAAACATGACTCATCGTTATATTAAGGAGGCATATAAATTTTAATTTTAGTAAAGGGTAACCGCACTTAAGGAGTGCTATATGACATTATTTACTTAGCATACACGTAATACAACTTTTGTTCACATTATAAAGTGACCAAACAATTTCTTGTAGATTATAAGTAGATGTTGAAAAGAATGACTAAAACTCACAAGTTTGTTTATGCCTGGACCCTATTCTTTTTCCTCTTTCCTATTCTAACCAACGGTGGGTATGCCTTTTTCTCTGCCTTTTCATTTTTCTTTAATAATATTTCATATATATACTTTCATTACCTTACAATCCATCATTTTTTTTTTTCATTACATCACAGCACTTTCATGTACTTTTCACGAAGACTGTGGGATTTATTGCATGGATTTAGGGTGTACAGGTTACGCATGTGAGTTTAAAAAGTGTGACTGCTTTGACTGCTTCCAAGGTTGACCTTGAGATTTTGGGTTCTTGTCTGAACTTAGAAAATGATGATCTCGTAATCATTTGAATGTTATAATCCTTTGCATTTTTTTCTGGCAAAATCATTAATAATATGTTCATAATCATGTTTCTTTAAAAAATCATTTTTGATAAAAATTAAATCAAGACTATTTAATCTACCTTATGACATAGTAGATCGTAAATATGATTTTGACAATTTCAATTTAGGAAAAATTCCCCAAGTTGATACAACAATAACATGGATGGTTAATATTATTCTATAAGTTGTGCATGCATTAGGAAAACAATTAAATGCCTTCAAAGACTTCAATATCATAAAGCTTGATTTTGATTCAATTGTTAAAATCTCTAATGACTATTAATTCTTAAAATAGAATTTCACCGTCAAGATCATAAGAATTATCATGTTTTAGATAAGTTATGTTTGCAACATAATTTCAAGTCCCTATCAGAGAATGAACTAGGCCTTTCAATAATAAACAAAAAGCCAAAAATCTCCTCATATGTGCTATATTGCTCAAATCATCTATTAAGTGAGCCAATTGTTTGATACCTAATGTATAAAAATAATGGATCCTAAAAGACTCCTCAACAAACTTGGTTTGGTTGTTTACATTCAGAGGGATTTTCGTCAGTGTTTTTTCCCCCTAAGAATTTGACATTTTTGAATAAACACACATTCAATTTCCATTTCATTTACATTTTTTTCAGCGCTAACAATAATATTTGAAAATTCAGATTCTCCATATTTTTCCAAGTACTTAACTAAACATTTTACTAGTTTTATAACTATATCAATATCAATATGCGTGTCTTTAATCAAACCTTCTCGGTTTTGAAAATTTTGAGAAAGACAGAGTCAGAGAGAGAAAGAGAATGAGAGAAATAGGAAAAAAGAAATGTCTGAATAAAATAGGAGCATAGCAAATTTTAAAATGTATTAAATTAAAAAGATATTTTAATATATATAGATACACTTGTTATATTATCTTCTATCACTCTATTATTATTTCTTTGGAACAATTATTTTTTATTGGTAAAAAATCAATTATATAAAAATTTTATTTAATATTTATATATACTAAGTAAAATTTTGCCTACTATCTAGTGCCCCAAAAAATTGGGGTCCTGAGTAGTCACCCACCTCAACCATGCTCAGGGTATCACTGACTACTTCTAATGGTTAAGTTGAATAATTATTTTTCATTAATTTTGTACCTTTAAATTTATTTACATGTTATAAAAATGTTACTCTTAACAATATCTATCATTGTTGGTGTTGCCCGTACGTTTCTGTTCAATCACAGCTTCAAAAAAGAGTATCATAATATTATATGCAAGTGCCAATGAGCCATGATTATGTAATCTATCTATAGTATATACATTTAGGAATAACCTTATTGAATTCTATGCTATGTATTATCCTCTTAGAAAAACACCATTTAATATAAATTCAATAATAAAACTTAAGGGCACAAATCAATTACTAATATTATTTAAATCAATTAATAATATTTTTTAAAATAATATTATAGATAAATATATTTTTCTAAAAATGGTTAACTTACATCGGAATGATAAGAAATAAATCAAATAAATTTTTAAGGGAAAATAAAATTAATAATATGATATATAAATATATTTTATAAAATGGTTAACATGCATGGGAAAATATGAGAAATAAATCAAATAGATTTTCGAGAAATAATACATATAATAATATGATACATAAATATATTTTTACAAAAATGATTAATTTTCACATGGAAAGAGGAGAAATAAATCAAATAGATTTCCAAGAGAAGACAAAAAGTACGATAGATAAATATATTTTCTAAAAACTGCTAACTTGCATGGGAAAATAGAATAAATAAATCAAATAGATTTGCAAGAGAGAATAAAAATAATATAAAACAAAAATATATTTTATAAAAAATGGTTAGCTTGCACAAGGCAAAGGGAGAAATAAATCAAATATATATTTAAGAGAGTAGAAAAAATAATATGATAGAAAAATACATTTTCTAAAAATGGTTTAATTTACCGGAAAAAGAGTAGAAATAAATCAAAAATATTTTCAAGAGAGAATAAAAAAATAATACAATAGATAAATATATTTTTTTAAAATGGTTTATTTGCACCGGGTAAAGGGGAGAAATAAATCAAATAAATTTTCAACTGAGATGAAGAAATATATTATGATAGATAAAAATATTTTCTAAAATTGGTTAACTTTCACGGGAAAAGAGAAGAAATAAATCAAATAAATTTTAAAGAGAGAAGAAAAAATGATATATATATATATATATATATATATAAAATGTCTATAAATGGTTAAATTGCATGGAAAAAAAGATAAATAAATTAAATAGATTTTTGAAAGAAAATAAATTAATAATATGATATATAAGTATATTTTCTAGAAAGAGTTCGCTTGCATGGGGATAAGAGGATAAATAAATCAAATATATTTTGAAGAGAAAAGATAAAATATGATAGATAAATATGATTTCTAATAATGGTTAACTTATAGGGAAAAGAATAAAAAAAATAATTTTTAAGAGTGAATGTTTATAAATCAAATAGATTTTAAAATATCTTATAATTAAACTTATATAAGGATTTATCTTTCATATTTTACATAACAAATTTTTTTTTTCAAATATTTCTGCATAATTAACCTCATAAATCAATAATTTGAGGTGTATAATTCCTCAACAAAATTTAAACTAAAAATGTGAAATTAACAATCACATATTTTTCAATGAAATACTAAAAAAATAGCATATTCCCCGTGCATGGCACGGGTCATTTACTCTAGTAATTTCTAAAGCAATAATTTATGCAATATTTTTGGTAAGCTACATATCAATTTGAAAAGGCGACATGATTATGTAATAATTTCTAAAGCAATAATTTATTTTACTATTTCAGTTCTACATTTAAATTTTTTTGGTAGAATTGAATTTTTTATTTTTTTTTAGAATGTAACACCCCGATTTTTACTATTTTTCGATATCGGTAAATATATACACATATCTATTTATATTTTTATCCGAGACCTAGAAAATGGTTTTGGATAAAACAAAATCATATTTATACTCTACTTTATAGTAGAAGGTTACAGTTAAATTTTGAGTTTAAAATTCAGACGGAACTTGGTCTGTGTTTTCACTGACAGTAAGATTTTATTGATCAGAAAACCTAATTTTGACCTGAGAACGAAATGGTTTAGATTTATATCACTTTTTCAACGATATAAATTATTTTGGAAATTTTCACTCAAAATAAAATGTTATATTTTATTCGGGCAAATTTTCAAAGAAAACACGCGAGAGAATTTAAATCGGGTGTGAGACACCCCGTTGTGCTCCGTTGTGCCATTAAATTAAAACCTTATTAATTAATTATTTAATCGCACTCTTTGCGTTAAAAGTATATACCGAAAAATACGAAGATATTAAAAACTTACTTATAACATATCCAACTTCGGAAAGTTAAACCACCCAACCATGATTATATTACACATACACACATATGTTTAACCATCAATATACAAAATACTGTTTAGGGTATCCTATCAGTAGAATCCTTTACAGGTACATACTTACACAAACTATTATACTCAGTGGAAAAGTAAAACGTTTCCAAAAGATGCACTGGCCATACTTCCTAAAATCTACCACTCGAATTCACAACTCGTCCTCCATTTCTGGTTTATAAGAGGTACCATCCAACTCCTCAGCATTAAGCTCCTCCACAGGGTCTTCTCGTTCGATCACATATTAAAATAGATACATAATACAGAAAATATAGGGGATAAGAAATAGTTCTATCATCAAAAGCGGAAAAGAAACATAGCATATAATATAACAATTGTCACAGACAATCATCACTCATAATCAACCATCATCCTTAATTCACGATATCATCCTTTACCCTTAATCTCATGCAACTAAACCTTTATGCTGACAAGGGCATCTCTACTCCTGTCACGTTAGTCAGTAGTCTAGAACGGTCTGGGGTCAAGAACTATGTGTGCCCCTATTCCCTTATCTCTCGTAGAGAATAGTGCATTAAGCACAATGTGTGTCACTAATCCTCCATTGGAAATAGCACATAAGCACAAAATACCTAGTAACTCAGTGCGCCCCTATTCCCATATCTCTAATAGGAAATAGTGCATTACGCACGGTGTGCGTCACTAATCCCCCATTGGAAATAGCACATAAGCACAAAGATATGGTAACTCTATCTTCGATAAGATAATCAGAACAACACGTGAAGGACTAAAAGAGTATTACAATAGTCTACCTCGATCTCAATATCCGTAGGTCACTCACCCACAATATCCGGTATCCAAAATGGGATATCCTGACCTTGTGTGTTCCACTCACACGACTGTGATTAACAATGCATATGTATATCTCACACTAACTCGCACCGGATCAATCCTAGTGCCTCAACCTTCCATCATAGCCTCAACACATATTTTATGTCACCTTTCGTCTATAAAATAATTAATTTAGGCTAGGCACCTCTAAGTCAATTCATTCTCTCACCCACAAGAACATCTCCCGAACAACATATATCTTTACATAAAAGACAACTAAGCACACTATCACACCAGGCAGATCATGCATAACACAATCATCATAAAATATTCAAACATCAAAATAAAACGTCACATGCATTAGAATACCTCAACCAGCATATCACAAACAATTCAATAATATTAAAGTCAGTCAACCTCGAATATTCTAAAATTATCCTAACGACGATAAACCTACAATTCCCAAATCATCATTGGTACTACGAAAAAGATTCCAATGCGATTTTGGTCTTGTCGATTATTCGACCACTAGTAGGGTTTAGATCGCCCTACACAATTATTATAAAATATACTACTTATCCATTCCGATGACAGATTGATTCTTTCCCTCACCTGATTGACGTGCGTGCTTTCCGTATAAGCTCCGAATGTGTTCACGCTACTACCATGAACCTCAACACGTTGTCCAACAACATCCACAAATCTGCCACCATCCATCCTTATACATCCACCATTCCGCTTTCCGTCCCGCTTACACGTACGAGTATCACAATTAGCCGGAAACACCAAATGTTAGAACCAAAGTGGTTTTGGATTATATAATCTCTTAAGTTTTGATGTTAACAAAAAGGTTAAATTTGTATGGCAAAGTGTTGTCAAAGATCTAACTTGTTTGTTATAGATTGCAGGACTATTTGATTTATACTAGTCAGAGGAACTTAAAATAAAGTATGGAATCATATCGGATTCTATCTTGATCTTCTAGACGAGTTCCCAACTCTTAGTAATATCTCTGAGTCTGTTAAAGTTTGTGTTTAGATGAGGTCTTAAAATTGACTAAGGTAAACGAATAACTAAGCCTAACAAAAGTCAAGTAGACGAGACCATGAAATAAATTTTCAGAAATATAGCAAGTCCAAAGACTTGATAGACATGTAGTCTCACTAGTTGCTGTAAGACTAAGCCCTTTTTGAGGTTTTGATGTATGACTAACAAAGTGAATTATTGCATGAGTTTTTCAATTTGATTATACACTAATGAAGTGTTCAAATGTTTGCAAGTTTACTCATGAAAGTCAAAGAATCAAAGAGAGCAAGAAATGTCATTATTATACTCAAAGGAGATTACATGGAACAAGGCATCAAGACCAAGATTGAAGAAGATCATTAAATTCTTAGATGCTATTTGTAAGGATAGCACACCAATCTCTTAAGTGAAGCTCTTTGAAAATTAAGGAAAAATTAAGCTTTCTAAGGTTTAATTAAATAAGTTTTTCAAAGAAAAGGTTTTTCAAAATAGTTTAATTGAAATAAAAAGTTAAGTGAAATTATACACATGTGTTGTACACATGTATATGTTCAACTACTTTCAAATAATAAGTGAAAACCTTTCTGTACACATGCATTGTACACATGTGTATAGCCAGTCGAATTTCAAATTACAAAGGAAAACTTTTCAGTACACATGTGTTGTACACATGTGTATGTTCAGTTGTTATTTCGAAGTACAAGTGAAAAACCAGGTACACGCTTGTTGTACACAAGTGTATCTATGCTGTATCTTGAAAAATATATCAAATACACAGATGTACAAAATCATACACCTGTGTATAGAACAACTCAGAAACTTCAGAACTTGTTCTTTCAAGTAAAATCGATGTACACAATCTATGTATAGAGTTCTGGAACAATCTGGGTTGGTGTTCTATTATACACCGATGTACGCAAGGTTATAATCTGTGTATTCAAGAACAGGGCAAGAGATACACAGGTGTACAAGATTGATAATCGATGTACGCGTGTTCTGGATTCAAAGCCCACTTTAATACACAGATGTACCAAAGAACGTAATCTGTGTATGCGTTTGAAAATGTTGAAAATTCAGTTTAATACACAGATGTACAAAGAACATAATCTGTGTACGCGCTTTGTAAAAGTTCAAAAACTGTGAATACACAGATGTACTACACAGATTATGTCGTGACAGTTTTTCAAAACTGATTTTGATTCACTTGTAACAACTTCTATGATTTATCCAACAGATCTATTTCTTAATATCACTATATAAGGACCTCATAGAACCACTTTTCAATAACACTCACTCTGAATTTAAAAACTCGAAAATCAAAGTTTCCTTGAGCTTCATCTTTGAGAGAAAAAGTGTGATATTCATTGGAGCTTCAATTTGTACAAACTGACTTTTAGAGTCTTGTTTACTTTCATTCTTTCTCTGAATTACTGAGATTAAGAGAGAGTATATCTTAGGTTTTGACAAGGATAGAAGGGATCCTTGGGTAGAAAAGCTAGTGTGCTTTTTGGAAAGGTTTTGTGCAAGGAGGTTATTCTTGTGTTGCTGTAATTGGATATTGTAATTGCTGATTATAGTGGAGGAAACCACAAAGGTGTGGGACTGGATGTGGGCTTACCAGAGGAGGTAGCTGAACCAGGATAAATCGGTTTGCGCATTCTTCTTATCCCTAAACTCCATATATTTTCCATATACATGTGTGTGATCTTAATATGGTTTAAATGCTCTTAAGTTGAATCTTGTGAACCTAAAGGTCATATAGGTTTTGATGTTGACAAATATAGTATTAAGGTGAGAACATGAGCCAATCAATATAATATAGGTTTTGATGTTGGCAAATAGAGTATCATGGTGTTAGTCAAGAAAAAGGAATATTGGGCCTAATGAGTATCATATTGATAAATGCCATGTGATACTTATGTTTGATTTATGGTTGATATTGATATATTTAATATATATTGAATATTTGATGATTGGCAAATATTATAATGAATGAACATTAATTGAAGGCACATGTGATATTTGATATGTGTTTGTGATTGACTATATAATAAATTGGCATAGAATCAAACTTGGAATTATTATTATATGCCTAAAGACATAAGAAATATTAAATACGATATGTTCTTAAAATTTGTCTTATGAATTATTATACATGACTTTGTGAATGAAATTAAATGTGAAATACTATTACAATTTTCTATACCTTGAACTAATACAATCATTGAGAAAATTGTGCATTAGAAAAGTTCAGGTTGGAACAAGCAAAGCTATGACGTCAAGAGCTAAAGTCTCAGAAGGATTTAATTGTAAAAAGTGACAAAAGGACTTGCAAGCAATCAAGATGGGTTAAGGGAAATTTTATTAGCTGTATCGCTTGTTTTATACTTTTTGTGAATGGTAAGTAAAGCTCTCCAATTAAAATTGGTCACACACACACATAAATGAGCTTTCAAAATAAAACTTAAATGGCTTTTAAATCAACTTAAATGAGATATTAATTCCAGCATTAAGTTTTCAAATTCAAATTTAAACTCGAGCAATAATCAATTATATGGATAGGATAATCGATTATGAATAGACTTAATTGGCCTTAAATGAGCTTTAATGAGTAATTATGTTTTATAGCCGTTAAGTTTTCAAATCTGATGTTTTGAACGTACATAATCGATTATAGGATTTATATAATCGATTATATGTATTAAAGTGCTGTCAGGATTTCAAACAGAGAACCAATAATCGATTAGCATAATCCATTATGCTGTCAATAATCGATTACATAATCCATTATGCTGAAATAATCGATTAGCATAATCCATTATGCTGCGACTGTTTCAAAGAGGCGCTTTTTCAATCTGAGTTAAAATAATGGATTATGGCTTTTTAATAATCGATTATTATGCGCAAAATTGAGTTTTAGAGAGTTTTTGACATAATCTTTCATGGTCTATATAAAGGGAACTTAGGCATAATTCAGAGTGCGAAAAAATATCATTTTATAACTGTGCTTGAACTCTGATAATATTTTCTCTCTTCTACTCCTTGTTCTCACACTTGAACCATATACTCTTGAGAGCTTTATACACCATATAGGTGATTTTGTTTTGTGCTTCAATTTGTTTTTATCTGCACTATTAAGAGTGCTTTATCTTGGTAAGAGTTGGATTGACTCAAACCACCTTTTTGGTTACCAAACAAGAGAGGGTATATCTCTTGGGATATTTTGAGGCTCTTACACAAGGGATAGTATGTCCTGTGATTTGTGTTAAGGGTTCTCTGGATTGTAAAGGTTATAGCTGCGCCTGTTTAAAAGCTAGTGTTTGAGGCTCTTACACAAGGGATAGTATGTCTTGAGATTTGTGTTAAGGGTACTCTGTTTTGTAAAGGTTCTAGTTGATCCTATTTAAAAACTAGAGTTGATTGAAAACCCTTGGTCATATTGCCTTGGGGACTGGATGTAGGCCATATGGGTAGTCTGTGGCCGAACCAGGATATATTTTGGTGTTCATCTTCTTTCCCTATCCTCTTTACATTTACGCATTTTACTTATCGCGCTTTAATTTCAAACATTTTATTTTTCTAAAGCGTCTTAATTTGAAAAGAACTAGTTATCAGCTGCAAATTCTGTTTTAACTTTGAAAAGAGTTTTGATTTAACACAAAAGTTATCATCTTTATTTAAAACCCAATTCACCCCCCCTCTTGGGTGATGGTTGCCACGGCCAACAAATCTTTAATCTGTAATCTTGTGTTAAGTTTGCATATACTTAGTTGTGCTCTTTGTTATCATTATTACTTGTTTAACAATCTTATTCTTGGAAAATAAAATTGAGTGAAAACCAATTTTCTTTAAAGAAAACTCTGTTTTTGTTAAAGTTGCCTAAAAAGTTTTTAATCTCTCAATTCACCCCCCTCTTGAGCTTGTAGCCATTACAACAGTTGCCACGTCAATAGACGAGCTCTTGGAACTTGACAAGAATGTATAGATGCAGTATCAGTAGACGAGCCCATCTCACTGATAAGTTAATGTTACACGTTCAAAGATCTGCATGTCTACTAGCTTTTAAGAAGGAAACCCGTCTAAGCTTGAACGTATTTATTTCAAATGATTGTCTATTTAATTCAAGAGAATATATGTCTTTTTACTCTTGCTGCTTCTATTGTTGACTCTTTGTCTCCTAGATAAAAGAACATAGTACCATCAAAAATATAAATCTTTGTACTCTGTCAACTACTTTGCTGAAAAGTTCAAATCAAATACAAAGAAGGAAAGTCAGAAATCAACTTTCGGTACAACAGGGAAGTGACAGCTCTATTTTGACCATCCCTCTGATAAACAAGAGTACTTCTCCATGAAGCATATCAAGTTATCAGACTCAACAGATCTCATACATTAAATGCTATCTCCAAACGGGAAGTTTATTTAAGACTGTTGAAGATTTTCAAGAGAAGATGAAGCTCACTATAAATAGACAATCATGTCTATTCTGAAGAAGAACTTTTGCCAATTTACAATCAACATTCCAGTAAACTTTCATGTGCAATAGTCTGTGTTCTTCTCTAGCTTGAATATCTCTATAATATTCATTTGATCTTAAACTTTCATATTCTCACACATAGTGGTAGAGAATGAATACTTGTAGCCTGAAGAGGTGTTGAAAACTTGTAATCTATTTGGAGAATAGTGGATAAAACCTTCAGGTAGAAGGGACTGGATGTAACTCTTAGTTGGAAGAGAGTGAACCAGGATAAAACACTTGTGTGATTGTTCTATCTTTTACAGTTTTTAGTTATACTAACTGTGGAGATTTGAACTTGAGATTGTTAATCTTTTAAAGATCATTTTCTGTGTGCGTGCTTAGTTAATTTCTGCTTGAGAAAATTATTTGAAAAAGGTTGTTTTCGAAAATTATTAACAAACACAATTTAACCCCCCATCTTGTGTTTGCCTATGTCAACTTCAGTTGGTATCAGAGCTCAACCTCGAAAGGGTTGAGCATCTAACAAGTGCTAAGGGAGTACGATCCAACAAGCATGGATACAGAAGGACAAGCAATCAACTGACCTCCTTTCTTTGATGGTAGTGATTATGACTACTGGAAAAAGAGAATGATGGCTTTTCTTGATGCACAAAATGTGGACATCTGGGAGCTGATTGAAACTGGCTACACTGAGCCAAGAGGTGATGATGGAACTGCTATTCCTAGAGCTCAATGGACTCCAGAGCAGAAAACTCAACATCAACTCAATCTGAAAGCCAAGCACTACCTGATGTGTGTGATCACCAGATATGAGCATGATGAAGTCCATAGCTGTAACACTGCTAAGGAAATATGGGATACTCTTGCCCTAGCTCATGAAGGGTCATCCCAAGTCAATGAGTCAAAGATAAGCATGCTGGTTCACCAGTGTGAGTTATTCAAGATAGCTGAACATGAAACCATAGATCAAATATTTGGAAGATTCCAAACTATCACCAACAGTCTTAGATCTCTTGGAAAAACCTATGAGAATAGAGATCATGTCAGAAAAATTTTGAGAAGCTTACATAAACAGTGGAGACCTAAGGTCACTGCTATTCAGGAAGCAAAGAACCTCAATACTCTCACTTTGGAGGAACTTCTTGGATCTTTGAAGGTTCATGAGCTTGAGCTCAATGAAGAAGATAACTCCAGAAAAGGAAAATCTATTGCTCTGAAGGCAAAGAAGGCTAGCTCATCAAAAGTTCTCAAAGCTGAGGAATCCTCAGATGAAGCATACCCTTCAGATAGTGATGTAGGATCTGATGAGGATGACCTGTCTTTCATCTCCAAAAAAATTCAACATATGCGAGAAAGAAAGGTGGTTTCAGAAGGAAGCAGTTCAACAAAAAGTTCTTCAAAGAGAAATCTGACTCCAAAGAAAAAGGTCCACCTCTGTGCTTCGAGCGCAAAAGCCTGGTCATTTCAAAGCTGACTGCCCTGACCTGAAGGACAAGAAGAAGTTCTTCAAAAAGATGAAGGGCTTAATGGCTACTTGGGAGGATCTGGATCTGTCTTCATCTAAAGAAGAAGATGAAGTTGAGGAAGAGGCAAATATCTGTCTCATGGCTGATACATCATCAGAAAATGAATACACCGATGCTACGATAATGGATTCTGACCTATTCATTCTTCGAGATGCATTTGATGAATTATTGCACAGCTCATCAATTCTGTCTCATGAGTATAGAAGTCTCAAAAAGAAATTTTCAAAACTATCTAAAGAATATAATAGGGTTTGCATGGAAAAACTGAGTCTTATAAATGAGAATAATAACCTTAAATCTGAGAATGTCAGTTTAACTGACAAACTCAAGTGTGAGCCCAATGTTTCTTGTGAAATTGCAAAACTGAAACAAGATGTGACATACCTGACAGGCACTCTGTCTAAATTTGTAGGTGGCTCAGATAAACTAAGTCTAATTTTAAGGTACTTTAGGTCACCACATGATAAGTCTGGCCTTGGACATGACAAAGAGAAGCATGAAGCATCTCATAAAAAGTCAAAACCACATATGCATGATAGAGCTTCAAAAGCTCAGACGCAGCATGTTAAAACTAGAATAAGCCCGTCCAACACTTACTGCAAAGTGTGTGGAAAAAGTGGTCATGTAATATCTAGATGCATACATCATAAACACATTAAACATGCTTGTCCAATGACTACTAACAAGAAAGGACCCAAGTCAATTTGGGTACCTAAAAACAAGATCATCGCTGTTGCAGATTTGCTTAACAACAAGAAAGAATAAAGCATTTTGGTACTTGGACAGTGGCTGCTCATGTCACATGACGGGAGAAAGGTGTATGTTCCAAGACCTTAGACACAAAGATGGTGGCTGGGTTACTTTTGGAGGTAACCAGAAAGGAAAGATCATTGGAGTAGGTAAAATTGGTAAAAATCCTTTTCCCTCCATTGATAATGTTCTTTTAGTTAATGGTTTAAAACACAATCTACTAAGCATAAGTCATAAGTCAATTGTGTGATAGTGGGTTTGTTGTTTCTTTTGATAAGAACATGTGTAATGTCAAGAAACCTGATGGATCACTCTTATTCACTGCCAAGAGGCAAAACAATCTGTATTAGATTGACTTAGAGGACCTCTCAAATCAAAGTGTCATAGCTAGTGTCCATTGAAGATGAGCGATGGATTTGGCACAAAAGGCTAGGTCATGCAAGCTTGAAATTAATTTCAAAGCTAAATAAGCATAACTCGAGAAAGGATTACCAAACCTTAAGTTCAAATTTGATGCTCTCTGTGATGCATGTCAAAAGGGAAAACAAGTCAAGGGTTCTTTTGAATCTAAGAATGTTGTTGGTACCAATAGACCACTAGAGTTGCTACACCTTGATCTATTTGGACCAACAAGGACTGCCTCTATCAGTGGGAAGAAATATGGTCTAGTCATAGTAGACGACTACACTAGATGGACATGGGTTATGTTCCTAGCTCATAAGGATAAGTCTTTCAGGATCTTCTCTGTATTCTGCAAACGTGTACAGAATGAAAAAGGCATGTGTATCACTTCAATTAGAAGTGATCATGGGGGGGGGGGGAATTTGAAAATGAGCTATTCCAAAAGTTATGTGAAGAAAGTGGTATACTTCACAACTTCTCAATACCTAGAACACCACAGTAAAATGGTGTGGTAGAGAGAAAGAACAGATCACTTCAAGAGATGGCTAGAACAATGCTCAATGATAACTCTGTCCCGCGACACTTCTGGGATGAAGCTGCTAATACTGCCTCTTACAATTCAGAACAGAATATACATAAGACCAATCTTGAATAAGACTCCTTATGAATTGTGGAAAGGACGAAAACCCAATATATCTTACTTTCATCCTTTTGGTTGCAAATGTTTTAAATTGAATACTAAAGATCAACTTGGTAAGTTTGAAGCTAAAATAGATAATGGAATTCTGTTAGGGAATTCTGAATCATCAAAAGGGTTTAGAGTTTATAATTCTAGAACCTTAGTAGTAGAAGAATGTATACATGTTAAGTTTGATGACAAGCATCCTGATAAGAAATTATCAGAGGTTGATGAAGCTATTGCAGATTTGAATCCCAAGGATTCTGAAATTCAAACATATATCAAACCTAATGATCAAGTGGACGACCCTAAACAACATGAGTCAGAAACTTCAACTTCTCAACAGGAAAATATTCAGAGATCTTGGTACTTCAAGAATTACCATCCTCAAGATCAAATCATTGGGAATCCTAATGATAAGCTGAGAACCAGATCTACATTCAGAGAGCAAGATGACTCTGCATTAGTCTCTGAGTTAGAACTAAAGACAATAGACGAGGCTCTACTGGATGAAGGCTGGATTCTTGCAATGCAGGAAGAGCTGAATCAGTTTGAAAGAAGTGAAGTGTGGACTCTTTTACCTTTACCAAAGAACAAATATGTTATTAGAACCAAATGGGTTTACAGAAACAAGCTTGATGAAAATGGGAAAGTGGTAAGAAATAAAGCTCAATTAGATGCTCAAGGATATTCTCAAAAAGAAGGTATAGACTATACTGAAACTTTTGCACCAGTTGCTAGATTAGAAGCTATTCGCATTTTACTATCATTTGTTGCACATCATAATATTATGCTATATCAAATGGATGTAAAAAGTACTTTTCTAAATGGTGTTGTTAGTGAGGAAGTGTATGTTATGCAACCTCCGGGTTTTGAAAGTGAAACCCAATCCGAACATGTATATAAGCTAAAGAAAGCTTTATATGACCTCAAACAAGCTCCTAGAGCTCAGTATGAAAGGTTAAGTTCATTCCTAATGGATAATGGATTCAGTAGAGGAAAGGTTGATACAACCTTATTTAGAAAATCCAATAAATCCAGTTTTATTGTTGTTCAAATATATGTTGATGACATAATATTTGGTGCTACTAATGAATCTCTATGCAAGGAATTCTCTAAGCTTATGCAGAAAGAGTTTGAAATGAGCATGATGGGAGAACTCAAGTTCTTCCTTGGACTTCAAGTTAAACAAACAGTGGACGAGGTGTACATCCATCAAACTAAGTACAAAAAGGAACTTCTAAAGAAATTCAATATGGATGATTGCAAACCAATTAACACTCCTATGTACCCCACGTCCATACTGAAAAAAGATGATAAAGATAAAAAGGTAGACCAAAAGATATATAGAGATATGATAGGATCTCTTTTGTATCTCACCGCGTCTATACCTGATATTATGTTCAGCGTATGTTTATGTGCTCGTTTTCAATCTGATCCAAAAGATTCTCATTTATCAGCAGTTAAAAGAATATTTAGATATTTAAAAGGTACTACTAATCTGGGTTTGTGCTTTAAGAAAAATGGTGATTACATATAAGTTGGCTTTTGCGATGTTGACTATGCTGGAGATAGAATTGAAAGAAAAAGTACCAGTGGAGGATGCCAATTCATTGGAGCTAATCTAGTCTCATGGTCAAGCAAAAGACAAAGTACTATTGCCTTATCAACTGCTGAAGCTGAGTATATTTCAGCTGCTAATTGCTGCTCACAACTTCTATGGATCAAACATCAATTGGAGGACTACAATGTGTTTGTAAGTAGTATTCCACTTATGTGTGATAATACTGCTGCAATAAATCTATCTAAGAATCCAATACTGCATTTAAGGGCTAAGCATATAGAGATTAAGCATCACTTTGTTAGAGATTATGTGCAAAATCAACAGCAGACATTCCCTTCTCAGTTAGAATTCTTGCTTGCTCTTCAGGAGACTTGGCAGCAAGAATGTCATAAATTTGTTGAGATTTGAAGATCTTTGACAGAAGGTGACAATATGGAATGGCAGAGAGCTTCTTCCTGTGAACAATAGCAACCCTGAATCTTCCAAAGAGAATTCTGGGCAAGCTGATTTTGTTCAACAACTGATGAAGAATGCGGACCTCATCCTTCATCTCCACTGACTTCCATGAATGACTTCTCACTGTATCTTCTTTCATTAGGAAGGCAGCAACCACTGCAGAACCACCAAGGTCCTTCTCCCAAGTATTGTTAAAGACCACTCCTTCTTGAGCACAGATGATAACATCGGAAATGCTCTTTTCAGAGACCACTACTCTTTTTTCGAGTACCTCAGCAGAAATTTCAGTGATTGTTACTTCAGGTTTTCTCCAGAAATCCCTAATTAGGTGAGGGTAGATTGAGACTTTCTCTATGAACATACCTTCCCAACCAGCAGCAGTGATGTTCTTACTCACATCCAAGTTATATTCTTTCAAGATTCCAAAGTTAAAGTGGTGCTCCACAGCAGGATTCAGCTTGCCAACATTAAAGCTAGAAACAGCAGAAGAGGAAGCCATTGTTGAGGTTTGAGTGTTAGGGTTTGAAGACAGGGGAAACAGAGTACACGATCATTCAAATAGAAGAGTTTGTGAAAGGTTTTTCAGAGGGAAATAATATTACTTAAAAAGGTTTCGAATGTGAAGAGTTTTCCCAAAGAAAATAAAACAAAAAACAAAAAAGAAAACTTGTGAAGAAAAAAGTAATTAGTGCTGATACGGCGCATGTTTTTGAAAATGTAAAAAGGCTATCGATGGGATTGATGGAAATAACTGACTCAGCATGAGAATATTATTAAATATGTCTTGGACATAAATTAAGGCAAATTTAATAATAGATAGCATAGACAAGTCAGATAAAGAGCCTGCAAACAGTTAATGGACGCAATGCTTATTGGACGCATTTGAGCAATAGATGCGACAAGCATTAGGCGCACAATCAATCCACACAAATCATATTAAGATGCTTTCTAATGAAAATAAATCTGTCATCTGCAAGAGGTTTAGTAAAGATATCTGCCCATTGATGGTCAGTATCTACAAATTTTATATCAATAATGCCTTTTGGCACATAATCTCTAATAAAGTGATGCTTAATCTCTATATGCTTAGCCCTTGAATGCAGTATTGGATGCTTAGATAGATTTATTGCAGCTGTATTATCACATATAAGTGGAATACTACTTACAAACACTCCAATTGATGTTTGATCCATAGAAGTTATGAGCAGCAACTAGCAACTGAAATATACTCATCTTCAGCAATTGATAATGCAATAATACTTTGTCTTTTGCTTGACCATGAGACTAGATTAGCTCCAATGAAGTGGCATCCTCCACTGGTACTTTTTCTTTCAATTCTATCTCCAGCATAGCCAGCATGACAAAAGCCAACTAATCTGTAATCATCATTTTTCTTAAAGCACAAACCCAGATTAGTAGTACCTTTTAAATATCAAAATATTCTTTTAACTGCTGATAAATGAGATTCTTTTGGATCAGATTGAAAACGAGCACATAAACATACACTGAACATTATGTCAGGTCTAGATGCAGTGAGACATAAGAGAGATCCTATCATACCTCTATATATCTTTTAGTCTACCTTTTTATTTTTATTATCTTTGTTCAGTATGGACGTGGGGTGCATAGGAGTGTTCATTAGTTTGCAATCATCCATCTTGAATTTCTTTAGAAGTTCTTTTGTGTACTTAGTTTGATGGATGTACACCTTGTCCACTATCTGTTTAACTTGAAGTCCAAGGAAGAACTTGAGTTCTCCCATCATGCTCATTTCAAACTCTTTCTGCATAAGCTTAGAGAATTCCTTGCATAGAGATTCATTAGTTGCACCAAATATTATTTCATCAACATATATTTGAACAACAATAAAACTGGATTTATTGGATTTTCTAAATAAGGTTGTATCAACCTTTCCTCTACTAAATCCATTATCCATTAAGAATCAACTTAACCTTTCATACAAAGCTCTAGGAGCTTGTTTAAGGCCATATAAAGCTTTCTTTAGCTTATATACATGTTCGGGTTGAGTTTCACTTTCAAAACCCGGAGGTTGCATAACATACATTTCCTCACTAATAACACCATTTAGAAAAGCACTTTTTACATCCATTTGATATAGCATTATACTATGATGTGCAGCAAATGATAATAAGATGCGAATAGCTTCTAGTCTAGCGACTGTTGCAAAAGTTTCAGTATAGTCTATACCTTCTTCCTGAGAATATCCTTGAGCACCTAATCGAACTTTATTTCTTACCACTTTCCCATTTTCATCAAGCTTGTTTATGTAAACCCATTTGGTTCCAATAACAGATTTGTTCTTTGGTAACATAACATAAAAGAAAAGCCAACACCGATGTCACATTACAGAGCTAGTATAACCAATCCGGAATAAATCCTCGGTTACAACTGAAAACAGCTAACTAAACAAACTACTGAAAACTGGAAATCCTAACTAAAGAGTCACGGCTTCTCAGAGTCACTTCTCAACTGCCTGCTCGCCGTCCTCTGCATAAAAGATACATGCAATACAAGAAACACAGAAATAGGGAGTAAGAAACATGAATATGAATATAATGGCAAGGAAGCAGTTAGCAAGACGAGCATACAACAAACAAGCATGTTATAAGAATAACTGCAACATAACATAATAACATCATCATACAAACATGTATGCTATGCAATGCAACTCTGCTCCACTACTCCATTACGCACTTGGATCCATCTATCTCAGGAAATCAACTTTGGAGTTGCATCTCCACATTGGCCAATAAGCACCAATGCCGGGGCAATCCACTAAACCTCGGATGTACATGATTCACTTGAATCGCCACAAACGACAAGATCACCATAACTCGGGCGACCTCCCCTATGTTGAACATCCTCCACTAACATCTCTGATGCGTGAATGCATGCTTAACACAACATACAAGCACAACCACCACCACCACCTTCGCTTCGACCACTAGGCTACCCAAGTTTTAACACCATCAACACCTCGACCACTCGGCTATCAAGTATTAACGTTATCTTTTCGTATTTATTTATTAAACACTCTAGTCGTTCTGCACTAGAGATTACCACCTTGACCATCAAGCATCAAGGCCCCCTTGGCCACTAGGCTACCAAGGTACCATATCATCATTAACACTCTAGCCATTAAGCACTAGAGATCACCACCTTGACCATCATGCATCAAGGCCCCTTTGGCCACTAGGCTACCAAGTTACATCATCTTATCACTTGTCTTTGGTCTTCACGTTTCGTTGGTATTTTATTAAGTCTTTTAAAGCATTTGGGGTGAAACACCCCTGCTTCTGCACAATTCTGGTTTCTGTTTTGCATAGGTGAGCACGGTCGTGCTGCGCTTCCCAGGCAAGGACGGTCATACTGCCTGTTAAGCACGGGCGTGCTCTCTGTTGAGCACAGGCGTGCTCAAACGCGCGCCCTGTTATTCTGGGCAGAAGGGTCACAGACCCTTTTGCCAATTTATTGGGACATTCTTAGATTCAATCCTAAGGGCTCTTCTAATCCATAAATCATCAGTTTCGTTAATATTGAATTAATGCTCATGTCCTACAAATTAAGGGGAATTAGTCCTTTAATCTCAATTCATTAAATTATCCCTAATCACTCATGAATCAGTCCCTAAGGTTTAGCCAAGAACCATCAACAATAACATCACCTTTTATTAGTACGATTCAGTCTTATGAACAAAAGGAACAACCTCCCTTAACATGTTTAACAGTTTTAACGTTTTAACATTAACGTGTCACAACATCAATCAACAGCTAATACATCATAATATCATAAATATGATAAACATCCAATCATGGCAACTCACATCATCATGTTCATAACAGTCAACGATTCATAACAAGGCATTCATACCAACATCAATAATTAGTAATCAATAATCATACTACTACAATAGTTATCATCATTAGCAAAAAGGCATATAGGCATACAACATGTTATCAAACATAAAGGGTTATGGGGACCCTTCATCTTACGCTACCCCCAAGCCTACATATTCATACTATTCCTTCTCCCCATACATGGTATGAAGAATTCCTGTTAAACCAAAGACGCTCCTAAACTGGTTCCCTCGAACGGTTCGACGAACGATCCCAAGCCTTGGTCAACATAAACAGGGTTAACCCATTAGTTCCCAATTAATGAAACAGAAGAGGAAACAGAAGAGGGAAGGACGTTTAGCTTAGCTAATTGGCACTATCGCGTGATTGACTCTCCCAAAAGAGCGAGAACACCCAGACCTGAGCACGGTCGTGCTTATTGTTAAGCATGGGCGTGCTCAACTTAGCACCAATGAGACACGCCTAACTACAGAGCACGGTTGTGCTCCCTAATGAGCACGGGCGTGCTCACATTAGCGTCAACGAGATGCATGCAGCCTTAAGCACGGGCGTGCTGACTCATGAGCATGGGCGTGCTCATGCATCAGGAAGGGATTTTTAACTCAAAAACCCCACTTAGCCTACTCTAAACTTTCTTAACAAACAAGGTACACATAAATGCACTTACACGAAAAATGGGGTGTTACAGTAATCCAACCACAAAATCCATAACTATACTATCCCATAGAACATACTCTGCTTTTTAGATCCTGATGCATCTTTGTGGCTCCAGGGTGAAAGCTTAGCTTATGAGCCTCCTCTAAGATCATCCTCCAAAGCTCTTCATCCTCTGGCATACATATTTGATCTCTAAACCTCAACACACCATCTAATCCTCTATTAAACTCGGATACCTTACCCTCATCTATTCCCCGGCTTACCTCTTTAAGATATGGATCTTGTCCTTGCTTATCCTTGACTTCCTGCATAAACTCACTACTGATAGTGACCATACCTAATTAGATCATATCCTCAATTAACTCCCTCCCTATGTTCAAGTCTTTGAACAGCTCGATCAACTCCATTTCCTTAACCATCATCGCGGACACATGCAAAGACTTCCTACTTAATGCATCTGCTACTACATTTGCCTTCCCAAGATGATACTGAAGATCAAACTCAAAATCCTTGATAAACTCCATTCATATTCTCTGTCTTATATTCAAATCCTTCTGATTGAACAGGTACATACAGTTCTTATGGTCACTATACACATTAAACTTAGCTCCATACAAATAGTGTCGCCATATCTTCAATGTGAACAATATAGCTACTGTGATACACCCCGATTTCCCATTAAAGAGCAAACCTAATTAACTAATCCTTAAGCTGTTTATTAACGTTAACGCAAATATGTATTCGAAAATAACATAAGCTTGTGGAAGCGATGAAAATTAAAACCATTTAAACACACACAGTAGAAGAAAAGATAAACGGAAAATACATACATAATATATGCATAATGTCTCCAACTGTACTGCTGATCCCAACATAGGGACCGTAAACCTACAACAGACAGCATCTACCCGCCCGCCTCTCATAAATACATCAAAATCAAAAGAAAGATAATATGCTCACAGAGGCTCTCCTTAGCAGACTCTACCGACTGACCATATCACAGACGATATAGGCGTCTGGAACTAACCTCACCCTCATCGTAACGCCGTCTATAAACTTTGTTTCCGACAGACTCGTCACTACTGATAACAACTCTCCTGCGACGGCTGTGATGCATTATCTGCACGCTCCTTCCCCCACGGCCTCTCCGTAACCCTCCAAGTCTGCTGCGAGCGTAGGTACCGTCTATAGGGTTCCACATATCCTCTGCAAACTCCTGACGGTTGGGTGGGATCCAAAGCTCTAAGAAAGGTAGCCACTGAGAGATCCGATAAGAGCCGAGCATATTGAAGAAAGGTCCTCCTCCAAGACGGACATAGATGTTGACCAGGCCGATATAACACATGAAGAACTGTGAGTGGTCGACCTGCTACTCACGGTCATCATGGTATACGATCTCAATGTCCCCTAGGGTCTGGACCCTCGGCGGAACCATTTGCACGTAGTGCATCTGACAGTGCTCTGGTTCGATCCCCATCTATGTATGGCTGCTGCTCATCTGACGAACCGATACATACACAGATGGAGAAAGAAAAGAAGAAGGGAGATAAGAATCTCGGTACTACCATAAAACAGGGATAGGGAAAACTTAGCAATGCATACTATCACACAATAGTCAACAAATACAACAAACATCTCTCGAGTCATACCGTCACAGTCAACCTCGATTATTCAACTAGGATCAATCCTCTAAGGAGTCACACTCCTATGCATGTCGGCCAATCTCTCACTCTAGGGATACTGACCCCCAGGACATTCTCTTTCTCCCTCGGGCCTATGTGTCACCCAGAGAATGTCAGCTGGTTTGTCCTGGTAACAGTTCCGCTCGCAGTGACCAATAACGGTGCTTCCCCCTATGAGCTCAATTCTAATAGGGGTATCTTGGTCTCCTCGGAAGGTCCACCATGGATTGGAACACTCCAGCCCCAGACGTCGAGATAGTCGTAAATAACAATGTAGACGTGTCGACGAGTTAGGGATTCGATATTACCTCCACTGTTTGATGAATCCAAGGTATGTATCTGACGTGCTCGTTGCCCTGAACGCATATATATAGTCGGAATCGAAAACAGACGGGCGAAACTCTCGAAACCTTAACTTTCTCACTCTACGTAAGCTCTGCCCTCTCTCTAGATTTCTGGTTTTTGTGCTTCAAATGAGAGCTTTTGGCATGCAAGAAAGAAAGAGGAGAAAGTGGGGGTAGGTGGAGCCAGCACTGGGCACTCAAGCGCCCACCTCCGCAGTGCTTGGGTGTTAGCTCTGCCATGCTTTAGCGTTGAATGCTGCTCAGCCACGTGTCACCTATTTTGACATGTGTTGCCACGTGTCACTCAATCCAAAACCATCGAGCATTTGACATGCAGTGTTTGAGCGTTCTCACTGATGTCGGTTTCCCGATTTCGCACGTTTTGATGCACTCTGAGTTCGTTTTAAGTCTGATTGACCTCAAACTTGATACACAGACTCATTAACTCCTAACAAACAAGATTATGCCATCACACACACTTAATCCTTGTCCGGTTCCTTAATCGAAAAAATGGGATGTTACAGCTGCCAACTCCAGACCATAGGTCGGATAGTTCCTCTCATGAACTCTCAACTGACAGGAAGCATAAGCCATTGCTCTTCCCTCTTGCATCAGAACACGACCCAACCCTTGGTATGACGCATCACAATATACGTCAAACTGTCCTAAAGGATCTGGTAAATTCAACATTGTTGATGTGCTTAATCTTTTCTTCATTTCATGAAAACTCTTTTCACACTCATTTGTCCACACAAAAGTTGTTCCTCTTCTCGTCAATTATGTCATAGGCAACACAATCTTCGAGAATCCCTCTATGAACCTCCTCTGGTATCCAGCTAGTCCAAGAAAACTTCTCACCGCACTCATTGACTTAGGTCACTCCCCCTTAAGCACTGCTTCAACTTTGGTCGAATCTACTGATATCCCTTCCTTGTTGATCACATTCCCAAGAAACTGCACCTTTCCTATCAAAAACTCACACTTGGATAGCTTTGCATACAACTGCCTGTCCTTTAGTACTTGCAAAACAACTCTCAGATGTTCCTCACGCTATTCCTGAGTATGGGAATAGATAAGAATGTCATCAATAAACACCATAACAAACTTATCAAGGAACGGTTTAAAGATCTTGTTCATGTAGTTCATAAACACTGCTAGAGCATTAGTCACACCAAAAGGCATAACTAAGTACTCGTAGTGCCCATACCTCATCCTGAAAGTTGTCTTATGTATGTCCTCCTTCTTCACTCTAATCTGATGGTACCTAGACCTCATATCAATCTTAGAAAACATTGCTGCTCTCTTCATCTGATCCATCAAACCATCTATCCTAGACAACTGATACTTATTCTTGATCATCACCTTGTTCAACTGCCTGTAATCCATACGAACTACTGGTGCTCCCTACAGTGAAACACTTGATCTGATGAACTCTTTCTACAACATATCGTCTAACTGCTTTTTCAACTCTGCCAACTCAATAGGTGACATCCGATAGGGTGCTATAGAGATAGGTCATGTCCCCGGTATGAGATCTGGTGGCAAAACCGAAACGTTTGGAGGCAAAACCTCATAAAACTCCCTTGCGATGGGCATAGAATTTATACCAGAAGTCTCCTTAGCTTCCACTGAGAAAATAATTACGTACTGTCAAGACTCATTACTTATCACAGATGTTCTTTCATTAGCAGATATCAAGCTAGAAGGCTTTGGAAAAGATAAGGTCTTTCGAGCACAGTCTAACACTACATGATTAGCCAAAAGCCAATCCATGCCAAGAATCACATCTATCTGCTGCATGGGTAAACAAACAAGGTTTACAAGAAAAGTCCTATTCTCAACAACTATAGGACATTGCAAACAGACAAACATGGTAGTCAAAGAATCACTGGTAAGGGTCAACACTGTCAGGTTATAAGGTAATAGAGATACGTGTAACTGCAAATGATCCACACATTCATATGTGATAAAAGAATGTGTAGCTCTTGAGTCAAACAACATAGACTAGAGTTTACCAGATATAAAAAACATAGCTTGTATAAGATTTGCAGATTGAGAGGACTTAGCTCCCTTTACGATAAAACTCTCCCTGTGGCCTGAGGTTTAGCCACCTGCTGACCTGATGCTTGGGCTCCTCTCCCAACTCCTGCTCCTCTACCTGTTCTGGCTCCTCTACCAGCAGTTACCGATTACTACACTCTCCTCTGACTACAATCACGAGCCATGTTTCCTGGTTTACCACATACAAAACAATCAGGCCTCTCCTTGCAATCTCTAAGATAATGTGGTCCTCCACATCTGAAACAAACTGGGCCTCGCTATTACTGCAACTAACCCGCTCCACTCGCTGGTAATGGTGTAGATGTCCGAACAGTCTACACTGGTCTGGTGTAAGGTCCTCATCTTCCCTGAGAACCACTTCCCCAACCTCTCTAAGCATTAGATCTGGTAGGGCCTCCACTCCTCAGCTGCCTCAATTGAGCATCTCATCTCCGATGCTCTCCATGGTACTGCATCGCTCCACTAACTCTGGCAAGCTAGGGATGTCAAGTGGCACCACTGCTCTCTGTAGCTCATGGCGCAAACCCTCCTCAAAGCGCTTACAGACCCAATCCTCATCTGGAAACCTCTGATAGAACTCAGAAAACTGCAACAAGGCCTCGAACCTAGTAGAGTAGTCTCCAACAGACATGCTACCCTGCCTCAGGCTCATAAACTCTTGCTCCTTCTCGCGTCGAACCAGTCACGAAAAGTACTTCTCCTGAAAGCACTCTCTAAAAACCTCCCAGGTGATAATCCTGCCCTCAGCCTCAAGCAACCTCATCTTTCCTCTCCACCAGGACTCCGCTCCTCCTGTCAGCATGAACGGAGCATACGTCGCCTTCCTATCTTCCCTGCAATACATATAGAGAATATCTTCTCCAGCTCCTGTATCCACCGCTTTGCTCCCTCAGGGTCATAGTCACCTCTTAACTGTGGTGGCTTGCCCTTTAGGAAAGTGGACATGCCTGCATCCTCAGCCTCCTCTGCTCTCCTCTGGTTCTGTTGGTCCTGTTGTTCTCGAGTCATCTGCAACATCTGAACATTCTGCTGTGTCTGCTGCAACATCGTTGTGGCCAACTCTTTGATGGTCTGGATGGTCTCAGTTGACTCTCCTCCACCACCTGTATGCGAAGCCTCTCCGTTACTGCCTCCGACTACTCTATCTATGGCTCTATCGCCACCTCTTTCGTTTGCTCCTCTACCTCTACCACGAGCCATGAACTTGTAAAAGAACCATTAACTCACATTTATATGACATATAATGTTACATAAAATAAATATATAAATAACTATATGCTATACAAATGTTAACTATTGCATCCGGACTCTCTACCCAACTTCTAATCATAGTCGGTATCTGATAACTCTTAGAAATGACAGTTATTTACTCTTTCTTAACATGAGTTTTTGTAATCTTTGAGTATTTTATGCTGATGTTTTAGGTGTTTTAAGTTAATTTAGTGTAATATGTGTCTTCGTATAAATTTGTATAATTTTCTGTTTTTAAGTGTCTAGGAATATGTTTAATGTGTTTCTTGAGTTTTGTTAGGTTTTTGTTGAAGTTTAGATAAGCTGCTGGAAAATGCTTTGGTCACGCTACAGCATAAGGACGTGAACTCCTTATCAAAAAAGGACAAAAGCTGGACACTTTTCTCTCTCCTGCCAGGCTGTCCTAAAAGCTTAGGACGTGACTTTATTGGTGCTTTTGGGTTTTGTGGTGGTATATTTGAGGAAATGGGCCCAAGCCTTTATTTTTATATATTACTTTGAGCCCAAAAGTAAGAAAGAGAAAAAGAGGCCCTTTTTAACCCTAAAAGAGGACACACTTAATTCTCTAAATTTTGACCAAGGGAGGCAGTAGCTGGGGTAGCGATAGCAGCAGCTGGGGGGTCATCTTCTTCCTCTCCATTGCTCCATTTTCGTGCTCCCATGGATTCTTCTTCCATTTCTTATTTTATTTCCAGATTTTGTAAGCTTAGTATGAGCTAGTTTACTGCAGCGTACTGGTATGCTGAACTTGTAATGAATGTTAATTACTGTTATGTGATGCTTTGCTACTACATTTTCTCTTAATTGTGTTTAAATGCTGTTTTATTTAAGCTTGGCTATCTTTAGTAGAACTTCAGCTTGCTAAACTTGCAAAAGTAAAGTTAAGTGGATTTGGTTAAGAGATAAGGGTTAAGTCTCTAATTGGAAAATTAGTAGATGTTGAATGGATTAGGAATAATCATTCAAGTCCTTAAGCTAGCTGGAATGTGCTTATTAATTACAGGGTGTAATTAATATGAATCTAGGAATAGAAGGCATTTAATTAACCTTATCTTTCAAGTGTTGGAAAACACAACTTTAATTTCCTGGAGCTAATGCTGCAGCATGGCGAAGCATAACTGAAGCTAATTAGAAATTACAAGGGATTCATACTAGTAGCTGCTTTACCATCTTTGTTCACGACCCCATTTTATTATCTTGTTCTCTTATTACTTCTTTTTAATATTTGAAAATCAACACTTTCACACACTATTTGGTTACCCCTTAATCTTAACTTCCAAGAACAATTAATCTGAATTTTGGTAATTGCTACAGCATTCTAATCCTCGTGGGAACGATTTCTTACTTACTCTTTATTACTTGTTACGATTGTGTATACTTGCACATTACACATTTTGAGCAACAAGTTTTTGGCGCCGTTGCCGGGGATTAGTAATGGTGTTTAAATTCCAATTTTCAGATTAGTAGTTCTTTTAGTTAGGACAACTGATTTTTGTAGTGATTGCTGTAGCAACTGGTACTTGTTCTGGTTGAAATGGCTGCAGCAAAGCACCCTGACAGCATGGCATTGGCCAATGATAGGAATTGTGCTATCCGAGGATATGCACTCTTTGATCCAGCAAATTTGAACACAGGGATTGTGAGAACTGGAATCACAGCCCCTCACTTTGATTTCAAACCTGTCATGTTTTAAATGCTGCAACTAATGGGGCCATTCAATGGAGCTGACAATGAAGATCCTCACTTACATGTGAAGCTGTTTCTGGATGTGGCTAGTAACTTTAAATACCCAGGCGTTACTGATGATGCCTTCAGGTTGAGATTGTTTCCATATTCTGAGTGGGAAGGCTAAAACTTGGTTATATTGTTTGGAGCCCAACTCAGTGGATACATGGAACAAGTTAGCTGAAAAATTCCTCATTGAATACATTCCCGCTTCTAAAAATGCTAGGATGAGGAATGACATAACCTCATTCAAGCAACTGGATGATTGGGAGAGGTTTAAGGAGCTATTAAGGAGATGCCCTCATCATGGACTTCCTATATGCATTCAAATGGGGCATTTCTATGATGGATTGTTGCCTGATGTAAGAATGATGTTGGATGCTTAAGCAGGTGGCACATTGCTGACAAAGTCTTATAATGAAGCATATGCCCTGATTGAAAGCATTGCTGCAAATAGTCATCAATGGCCCACTGCTAGGCTATGCTCCAGCAAATCAAATGCTGCAGCAGGCGTACATGAAGTGACTGAAATTTCTGCTATTTCTGCTCAGTTAGCCTTATTGAAAAACATGGTGAAAATTTTAATCATGGCTAACCAGAGCATATGTGCAAACCAAGCTGTAATGAATGAGCCTATGGGAAATGAGCAACAATATTTCCAAACTGATGTTGTATCGTGTGTGTACTGTGGAGGGGAGCACTTATTTGAAAATTGTTTTAGGAATCCTGCATCTGTGAATTATCCTGGATACTCACCCCAACAACAGATGCTGCAGCAACCTCAACAGCAACAACAAGCTCAATCTAGCAATCAACACATGTCTTTAGAAGCTGTACCTAAAGCCTTCATGACAAAAACAAAAGCCCAATTGCAGAGTCAGGATGCAGCATTGAGGAATCTAGAAAATCATATTGGACAATTGGCTACAGCACTGAGCTCAAGACAGACTTGCACAATGCCCCAGCACCACAGAGACACCTAAGTTTAATGAAATGGAGCACTGGAAGGCAATAATCCTCATAAATGGGAAAGAAGTCCTTACTTCAGTAGGGCAGAATAGAGACACAAAATCTGTTAAGACTAAGAGCAATGTCCAGAATGCAGAATCTGAGTTTAAAAAGACTGATCCAGTTATTGCAGAATCTTCTGAACATGCTGCAGCAAAGAAAACACAGCAAAAAAATTCTGCAGAAACTTTTGAAAAATATGCAGAAAATTCTTTACCCAATTTTGCACCGGAAAAGCCTTCACTATCTTTCTCCCAAAGATTGAATAGGCAACTCAAACATATGAGGAGTAAGATGAGGTGGCTATTCCCAAAGAGGTTAAAAGCCCGAGAAAGAAAACACTCAGGAAAATGGCTCAATTTGCTCAAAGGAGGAGCTACTTTTGTTTGGCCTAGCTGTGAAGAATTTCCGCACTCAGATACTGCAGCATGCGGCAACATATGTTTTCTCTTCTACCCTTTTGCTGTTTTGGAAATTTTTATTCTGTTTTATGTTGCATCCTTCTAGTAGTCCTGTAGTTTATGTTCTGTTTGATAGTGATTGTCTGTTTGCTGTTTTAGTATGTTTCTCTCTGATTGGACCACAAATGATTAACGAAAAACCCTCTTTAGGGGCATCTTTTGAATAGTAAATCAAGTTGTTTGGACCACAACCTTAATTTCTGAACCTTTGACATGATTGTTGAACTTTTTAGCCATTTGGATTGACTGAAATTGTTTGAGGTTTAAACATATGCTGCAGCATTTTGATATAACCAATGAGATTTTGAGCCTCAACAATTTTATTTGATTGTGAATTCCATTCATGTGCCTTCTCTGTAAAGTTTGACTTGATTCTTGCTTGCCTGTACATATCACTACTACACACATTTTTGCTTGAGGCATGTTTGATTTTTTTTTCAAATGCTAGTCTTAGCCTAAATAGCCTACCCTTTGATTTTGATTTTGATTTTGACTTTGTGTGTGAGCCCTTTGAGCTTGAGCCCCTTATTCTGTTACTAGCCACATTACAAGCCCTATAACTTGAAAAACAATAATTGACCTATCTAGGTGGAGTTTAGGGATGCTTTTCTTGACAATATGTTTGTAACATAAGTTTGGGGGTAGCTTGAGGACAAGCACCATTCTAAGTTTGGGGGTGCTATATAGGAAAGTGGTGTATTGTAAAATGACCAAGTTTTACTGAGTTTTGTTTACTGATATTGTTAAAAAAAAAAAAAAAAAAAAGAGAGAGAGAGAGACCACCAAACTATAATGGCCAGTACACCCTAACTTCATAGTCCGATTAGAATCAAACTGATCTGAGACCACCAAATAAGACAACCTGATATCCCATTAAAGAAAACCTAATTAACTAAGCCTTAAAAACTTAAAACATAAAACATATAAAGATAAAGATAAACATCACACACACTTATATATATACATCTATAAACATGTCTAAGGTACCCTATCAGTAGGGCCTATCGGGTACAACCCATCATACTGACATAAACCAAAATACATAAAACATCAGAAAACATAAACCACCTCCTAACTCCATACTGAGCCCACCAACACTAAAAATACATTGAAAATGGCTCACCACTCAGTCCTATATACAAATAGACGCTATGGCCATCCACTACCACTAGCGTGGATATCTAGCACTACCCTGACTCTCCCCATATATGCATCTGTACACCCTCCAAGGCATTCGCTGCGACGGTGCGGATGCCGTCGCCTCACTGCTACCAGAGATGATGACTCAGCGACACTAGTGCGTGCGTTGATACTGCAGATTGCACCGTGCCCGTCCACTAGGAACCACTCCAATGGGTCAGCCTACCTCTGAACCCTGTGATAGATCCCATGGATGCGGCTGCGATCTGAGTGGTGGATGCCAAAACTGATGAAAAGGTAAACACTGCCCAACCGGAAGACTATAATGAAACAAGAGCATGGAGCACCACCAAACCACATATGCAGCATGTCGACATAATACGAGCATAGGCTTAACTTAGCTTAATCAAAGAATGGAAGATAAGGTTAAGAAGCTGACATTGCTACGAACTCGTCGGGACGATCAGTTTTGTGTTTCGCTAGCCGGTTTGAGCTTAGCAAGTTCGAAAGTTCTAACACTCTCTTTGGCTTCTCTCCCTCGCTCTTTGTTTGATATGGGATGTCGGTGAAAGTGAAAACACTTTCACCTGCTTCCCTTTTAATTTTTCTAAAAAAATGTTGCACACACTATAGCATGGGAAGTCCCCACGCTCAAGTGCTCCAGCACTCTAGCATGGACTTCCTCCATGCTATAGCGTGGACCTTGGTCAACAACTTTGGGTCAAAGTCTTCGATGCCACACGTCCTTATCCATGCTTCACTGCTTGACACGTGTTTCCCCCTCACAAAACACTCAGAACACTCTAGCGTCCAAGAGGGCCACGCTCTAGTGTGCCCAAGCTAGGATGTGGAGACTTTGCATGCTTGAGCGTGCTACTTGATTAGAAGTGCCGTTTTCGCACGTGTTGGTCTGATTCGAAGCCAACTAATCCCAGATCTTTTAAACATGATCTAAAATACTTAAACATACATACAAACATATAATCTAGAGTCCTAAAACACGGATGTTACATGTAACTTACCCAGTTTATCAATTCAATTATGGATTGTAGCTCGTAACTTAATGGCACGTCTGCCAGCTCATGCATGTAAAACCGTTGGTTTTCTGTTTACTTTTTCGTTTGTTCTTTCTTGTCAAGGTTCAAAGCTCACAAATAGCGTAATTAAGGCATCAAGACGATTCATACTTAACCCAGGACACACCGTCCGAGTGCTCATTCATGAAACCCTAGGTCGATGCACCGATCACTAGGTTCGTAGATATATGGCACGAAGTCAAGTGCATCAACTTGGACTTGAACCCATAACTTCACAATTTTCAGCATGGTTTCATTCTTTGCGAACTAACTCGAAATCAAAAAGAAAAAAAATCCGAAACTTATCAAAGCTCATCCGAAAAATATTTTCGCTCTTTTAAAACCTTTTATAGAAATCCTTTTCTGCTGAAATTCATTTCTGAAATAGTATGTAACACCCCGATTTTCATTGCTTTTTAATATCATAATATATATAAATATGTTTAGTTTTTATCCGAGACTTAGAAAATGATTTTGGATAAACTAAAGTCATATTAATACTCTAGAGATTTACAGTTAAAATTTAGGTCGAAAATTCAGACAAAACCCGGTCTGCGTTTCACCGACAATAAAATTTTGCTGCTCAGAAAACCTAATTTTGACTCGAGAACGAAATGGTTAGGTTTTATATCAATTTTCCAACGACTTTGGTTATTTTGAAATTTTTCACTTAAAAGTGAAATAATATATATTATTCAGGTGATATATGTAATATATATTATTCATGATGACTCTTGAAGGTGAGTCACCATGGTGATTCATGGTGTGACTCACCATGTCATGATTGCTTTTGGCATGAAATGTCATTTATGTCCTTAACCTTTTCTTAAATGCCAACTTGGTCCTTAAGCACAATTTCTCTTTTGTCCCTAAATGAACAATTTTTTTCCTCCATGCCCTTGAAGTTCACGGCCCAACCGGCACAAATAGGCCATTTTCACTCATTTCTACTTCACTTGTTCATCTTCTTCATCCTTTTTCTCTCATTTCTCAAGAACTTCATAACTAAAATTTGTGAAGCAGCTACTTGATTTCTTGCCATTTTCAACTTCTAAGAGGTATACCAATTTCTATGAACTTGTCATCATCTCTATGTTTAGCATTCAAGAGCATGAATCAAACAAAGTTTCTTCCTTTTTTATCTTGATGAGGCCGAAACCCTAACTCATGAGGAATCAAACAAAGTATTCATTTTTTTAGAATGTGACAATTTATTTCATCTTTCTATTACCTATATTTATTGAATCCAACAGATTGAGAAAAAATAAAAATCCCTAGTCTATTTTTATAATGATGGCCGAATAAGTGCTCTAGAGGAGTTGAAAGATTTTGTTTCATTTTTCCACTTGTGATAATCTTTCTTAACTATATACTACTCTAAGGTCATGGATCTAAGAGTATGTGAAATTTTGAGATCTCTAGCTAATTTAGCTAGCCATGGGCGAACCTATATCATTAGGAGTTAGTAGCTTTTTTTTTCAAAGTTTAACTTGTTCTATGTTGTGGTTTGTTGAAGGAGAAGTATTTGTGTGAATCGTGTACGTGTGCTATAGAAATTGAACTTTCGATGCAACATATATCGGAAGGAAAATCTATATTCTAAGGTAAGGGGAGTTTACCCGAGGGATTTTCCCGATAGCTATATGCTATTAGTGAGTGGTCTGTAAAATTTGCTTGAGCTTCGTTGTGGTTGTTTAATTTATTTTGAGCTGTTATTTTATCTGTTATTAATTATCTGCTTTTAATTGATTATCTGCTGTTATGTGATATAGTATTTTAATGCATGACATAAATTGTATTATCTGCTATACCATTGATGTGGAATATTTATTGATGTTGATTATTGATTGAGAAGCCTGACAGTGGTCAGTACTCAATTAATTAACGAGATAAAAGCTTTAAAAAGCTTCATGAGGAACATCAAATATTTAAATGAGAAATAGTTGATACTATTATTTTAATGATTTATCGGTATAAAAGTGATCTATAAGTCACAGTGAGGGTGTAACTGTGAAAAAAATTTAGCGATGCTAATTTTTAAGTAAGAAATTCTAAAATAAAATAAAAAGTTATTAGAAAAAAGTACATTTTCATAAATAACTTAAATATTATACTGAGAAAATTATTCTAAGAGAAAAAGTCAAATTTCGACTTAAAACGTTTTTAAAATGCTAAACAACGGTTTATTCTGAAAATGTTTACAGAAAGCATTTTTAAAAAATAGCAGTATTTATTTGAACAGAGATTTAGTCTCAAATGACTTCTTTTTCAAGAACTGAAGTTTCGGAAAAAAAAAGATTTTCAGAGGAAAATGAATTTCTTGGTGATTTGACGGTTTTATAAATCAATTTCAAACGGAAAAGATTTTCTGTAAATGAGTTTTATTCAACGTTATTATTTCCGACAACTTGGATAAGTTACGGAGACTTTATTTTGGATTTGTGTTTCACAGAACGAAAACGATGTAGGCGCTGAAACGTGAACCTCCGAGACGTCGTGCTACTAGTGTTCTGTAAGAAAACACATGGAAAAGTTGTGTAAGTTTTGTGCCTTATAATCTATGAACTTAAGACTGGTGCATCGGTCTAGTGATTCGTTATTCGCACATTCGGACCTTGTGTCCTATTGTTGAGGATGAACATTAAACTTAAAGTTTAAAAGTTGAGATGGTTGTAAGCTTTGAGGTTCGACAAGGAAAGAATGAACAAAAAGAAAAGTGATGAGAATAAAATGTTTTTCATGCATTATTTGGCAGACGTGCCTGTGTTGACCATTATGCCTTTATTGGCCAATGTGCCATGTAAATTTGATCATTGTACTGCAATGGACAATGTATCTTTATGGACAAATGTTCTATTTATTGCGTTGACCATTGTGCCTGGAGTAGGACAATGTGCCATGTTTGTGTTGACCATTGTGCCTGGAGTAGGACAATGTGCCATGTAAGAGCCTGATCTGCTCAAATGAAAAGAAGTTTGGGATCTCCGAAGATTAAGTAAAAAGTAGATATTAAACGTTGAAGTGTCATGCATTTTTAAAATGACGATGACTATCGGGTATGAAACCCATTGATAAACTACTTGTTTATTTCTAAGCATTTTACGATGTTATAACTATATATGCCTATATGTTGTTTTGTGTGTCGCGCATGTAGTTATCGTGTTTAAATCCATATATTGGTATCTCACCGTTGCGCGTTTCCTTGTTGGTTTCTCTTCTGTGTGAAATATATTTATATCTGAGTACAGATGGAGCCGGGGGTACCATTGGCTCATACGGGGATACGTTCCCTAACGTTTGAGGATACTGTGAACGGTGGTGCATGGGTGATAATCCCAGGGGCACATAGCGCCACCTATACTGGCCCTATACATACGATTGAAGGCATAATGGCGACAGGACCTCAGCAAAAGATCTATACGGTGGAGACTATCAAGGTATCATTACCTCCGATGTGGATTTTACTACAGCATCTAGTGGACCAGGGAGATTTGGAGATTCATCCTCCGATAGTGCAGCCTTTGCATGCAGTAGCACCCGCATCACCTCCTGCGCCGATTGTTTTGATTCCCGAGGTCGAGGAGGACCTGGAGGAGTTCATAGAGGAGGAGCCTGAGTATCATCCACTTGATGATGATGAAGGTTCTCCCGATGAGGGAGCGGGAGCAGTAGTGTCTTCACCAGACACTCCTGCTGAGGGTAGGGATGATCATCATGGTCTCCCCAATGGTTACCATTAGCTCAGACTAGCTATAGGATGAGTTCAATTTTGGGGTAGTGTTTTTCATCAGTCAGTTTCTGGCTACAGACAGCCATGATTTTTTTGTCATATGGTTCCAGACGATTCGCTACGTTGCTTTGAGAATGGCCTGCTGTTATAAAGGCCCTTCTGTAAAAATGTTGCAGTGACGTAGTATGTATAAAGCTTCTGATGCATATATATATATATATATATATATATATATATATATATATATATATATATATATATATATATATATATCTGTGTGTGTGTGTGTGTGTGTGTGTATGTTTGATTAAGTTGATTGTACGGAAAAGGAAAAGGAAAAAAAAAATTTATCACCATTTTTTAGATAAGATAACTGCTTAGAAAGTATTATTTTCTGAAAGTAACCAGCAATTTAAAGTTTTCTTTTCCGCAACGGGTTACCATGTGATGTCCCAAAAGGGGGTGTCGTATTTGTGGTATCAGAGCTGGTCGAGTCTTTCGGGAATCTTTGGGAAATAGGTCTGTTGTGTTGATGTTGTGTGTTCTCTGAGTAAGACTTGTTTGAATTACTCCTTAGAAGTAATGTGTGTTAACAAGTAAGTACGCGTTTCATTTTCTGGTTACGGTTTAACCGGTTTGTCTTGTAGGTCAGATATGGAAATGGAACCAGAAGGTGGACGTGGACATGGACGTAGACGAGGATGCGGACGCGGTCGTGGAAGGGGTCGTAGAGGTGGTCCCCTTGGTGGCCGTGGCAACGTGGTTGAGAATTATGAAGGTGGGGTAGATTATAGCGCACAAGCAATGGAGAACGTTGCAGCTATAATTACTTTGCAGACAGCTATTATGGCTGCTCAGAACCAGCAAGCTGCGGAAGGCAGAGGTCTGACTTCATTTCAACGCCAGAATCCTCCACAGTTTCACGGGGATACTGAACCTGAGAAAGCTGACTTGTGGATACAAGAATTGGAGAAAATCTTTGAGCTCATTCTTACCCTAGAAGGAGTTAAGGTTTCATATGCTACTTTGTTGCTGTTAGGAGATGCGAAGTACTGGTGGAAAGGTACCAGACAAATTCTGGAAGCTGATCATCAGGAAATTACTTGGGATGTGTTCCGAAACGCATTTCTGGGCAAGCATTTCCCAGAAAGTACTAGAATTGAGAAGGAACAAGAATTCCTGCGGTTAAAACAAAGAGATCTATCTGTTGGGGAGTATGCGGCGAAGTTTGATTCACTCGCCAAGTACTTCCATTTCTTTCAAGCGCAACCTAATGAAAGCTGGAAATGTGATAGGTTTGAAGCAGGCTTAAGATTTGAGATCAAAGAATCTGTACTACCACTGCAAATTAGAAACTCTCAAGATCTAGTCGAGATGTGTCGAAAGGTAGAGCAGATGAGGAAAGGAAGAGACAATAGAGGGAATATTGGAGGACCTTCTCGGTTCAAGAACCAGTTTCAAAACCAGAATCAGAAGGGGAAGCAAAATCAGAGGAAACCTTATTTCCGACCCCTAGGAAATAATCAGAATCAGCAATAATATTGTTCAAATGTTTCTACATCAGGAAGTGGAGGCTAAAAGAACCAAAATCAAGGCCAAGTCAAAAGATGTTACAAGTGTGAAGACCCAAATCATATGGCTGATACGTGCCTAGTTAAATGTTTCAATTGTGGACAATGGGGACACTTATCGAAGGATTGCAATGCACCAAAGCGTGGATCAGCTGTTAACAACACCAGAACAAATAAACCGATGGCTAAGGGAAGAGTTTACACTATGAACGGCGCTGAGGTTTCAAATTCCGATGATCTCGTACAAGGTAGTTGCGACATAGCCGGTAATCTTTTAACTGTACTTTTCGATTCTGGTGCGACGCGTTCTTTTATTTCTAAGGATTATGTGAAACTTCTGAAATTACCTGTTTCTTCGTTATCATATGATCTGATTGTTTCAACCCCAACTGCTAAGCCAGTTACTGTCAATTCAATAGGCTTGAACTGTGCAATTACTATTCAGGATAGGCATTTTCTTGTTGATCTGATCTGTTTACTTTTAATACAGTTAGATGTAATTTTAGGCATGGATTGGTTATCTTCCAACCATGTCCTTATAGACTGTGCCCACAAAACGTTAGTTTTTCCTAAGGATGAGATTTCTGGATTTTTGTCTGCTAATCAAGTAAGAGCTTCTTTGAAAGAGGTAGCTCAAGGATACATGTTACTATTTTCCTAGGACGTTAAGAGTGAGTTAGACTTACAGTCCATACCTATCGTCAATGAGTTTCTTGAAGTTTTTCCTGAAGATGTACCTGGACTACCGCCTGTTCGAGACATTGAGTTCGCGATTGATCTGGTAACGGGCACTGGACCAATATCCATGGCACCATATCGTATGTCGCCATCAGAGCTACAGGACTGGAAAAAGCAACTGGTGGAACTGATGAAGAAAGAATTCATTAGACCTAGTGTGTCACCGTGGGGGAGCTGCAGTTTTACTGGTGAAGAAGAAAGACGGGACTTCTCGTTTATGTGTAGATTTCCGTCAGTTAAACAAAGTGACGATCAAGAAAAAGTATCCGCTTCAGAGGATAGATGATTTAATGGACCAGTTACGTGGAGCGACTATTTTCTCAAAGATAGATTTACGATCGGGCTATCATCAAATTCGTGTGAAATCGGAGGATATCCTGAAAACAGCGTTTCGAACACGCTACGGGCATTATGAGTATCTTGTGATGTCGTTCCAAGTGACGAATTCTCCTGCTATATTCATGGATTACATGAATAGGATATTTAGCCCTTATCTAGATCAGTTCGTCATTGTTTTTATAGACAACATTCTAATCTTTTCTCCTAATAAAGAGAAGCATGCTGAACATCTTAGTGTGGTTCATCAGATCTTAAAGAAAAATAATTATACGTGAAACCTGAAAAGTGCGAGTTTTGGTTAGATCAAGTTCAATTTTTAGGACATGTTATCTCGAATAAAGGTATCGCAGTGGATCAGTCGAAAGTTGAAGCTATTTTAAAATGGGAAAGACCAAAGATGGTAATAGAAATCCACAGTTTCGTGGGTTTAGCTGGATATTATAGGAGATTCATTGAGGGATTCTCCAAAATAGTAGGACCTCTTACCTAACTAACACGGAAGGACCAAACGTTTACATGGACTGAAGCATGTGAGGAAAGTTTCCAGGAATTAAAGAGAAGGTTGACTACTTCACCTGTGTTAGTGTTACCTGATTCTAAGGAATCTTTTGAGGTATACTGTGATGCTTCACATCAGGGGTTAGGTTGGGTATTAAACCAGAAAGTTGTAGCTTATGCTTCAAGACAATTGAAGATTCATGAGAGGAATTACCCTACGCATGACCTGGAATTAGCAGTGATGGTTTTTGCTTTAAAAATCTGGAGGCATTATTTGTATGGAGAAACGTTCAATTTTTTCAGTGATCATAAAAGCTCGAAATACCTGTTTGATCAAAAGGAACTTAACATGCGATAGAGACGTTGGTTGGCATTTCTCAAGGATTACGATTTCCAATTACAGTATCACCCTGGAAAAGCAAATGTGATAGCGGATGCCTTGAGTAGAAAATCAATGCATGCATCTGCAATGATGGTTAAAGAGCAAGAGTTGTTAGAACAATTCCGAGATATGCAATTGACAATTAAGACGTCGTCGGGATAGCTTTGCCTAGGTATGATTACTGTTTCTATTGGATTGATGGAACAGATACTAGAGAAACAAGAAAGTGATCAGTACCTACAAGGAGAAAGGGAATTAATGCGACAAGGAGCAGTATCGGAGTTCAAAGAAGGACCTGATGGAATCTTAAAGTTCGGTGAAAGAATTTGTGTACCGGATGACGACGAGCTTAAAAAGTTGATTCTGGAGCAAGCTCACAAGAGTAAATTGAGTTTACATCCAAGAGCCACCAAGACGTATCAAGATCTCAAGCAGTTGTATTGGTGGTATGGGATGAAGAGAGATGCAATGGAATATGTCGCTTCATGTTTAGTCTGTCAAAAAGCTAAGATTGAACATCAAAGACCAACAGGAATGCTACAATCTTTGGACATTCCAGAATAGAAATGGGATGGTATTGCGATGGATTTTGTAACAAGTTTGCCGAGGACCCGAAAGGGGCATAATGCCATATGGGTAATAATTGATTGACTGACCAAGTCGGCTCACTTTTTGCCCATTAACATAAAGTATTCAATAGAGAGATTAACTCAGTTATACATCGTAGAAATTGTCAGATTACATGGTGTACCTTCGAGTATTATTTCGGATTACGTCAAGGTTTTGGCAAAGTCTACAAGAGTCACTAGGAACGAAACTCAGATTGAGTTCGGCTTATCACCCATAAAAGGATGGACAATCAGAGAGGACGATCCAATCACTTGAAGATTTGTTGAGAGCTTGTGTGTTGGAACATACTGGGAGTTGGGATGAATTTCTACCGTTAATAGAATTCACCTACAACAACAGTTTCCACTCGAGGATAGGAATGGCACCCTGTGAAGCTTTATATGGTCGACGGTGTAGAACACCTTTATGTTGGTACCAAGATGGTGAAAGTTTATTGTTGGGACCAGATTTCATGCAACAGACAACAGAAAAGGTGAAGATGATTCAGGAGAAAATGCGAACAACTCAGTCGATAGAAAAGTTGTGTGGACAAGAGACGACGACCTCTTGAGTTTGAGGAAGGCGATCATGTATTTTTGAGAGTCACGCCTATGACTGGAGTTGGTAGGATAATTAAATCCAGAAAGCTCACCCCTAAATTCATTGGACCTTACCAAATTCTTCGTCGTGTGGGTCCAGTAGCCTATAAAATTTATTTTCCACCTTTTCTTTCAAATATCCATTATGTTTTCTATGTTTCACAATTGAGGAAGTATATTCCTGATCCATCTCACGTAATCAAACCCGATGTTGTACAACTAAAAGAAAACTTGTCTTATGAAACTTCACCTGTACGAATCGCGAACATATGATTAAGCAGCTTAGGGGTCAACAAATTTCCTTGGTTAAGGTTATTTGCGATAATACAACCGGAGAGGAAACGTGGGAAGTTGACGACAAAATGAGATTACAATATCTTGATTTTTTTCCAGGTGCGTAATTTCGAGGACGAAATTTTTTTTAGTGGGGTAGTAATATAACACCCCGATTTTCACTGCTTTTTAATATCGTAATATATATAAATATGTTTATATTTTTATTCGAGACTTAGAAAATGATTTTGGATAAAGTCATATTTATACTAGTTACGGTTAAAATTTAAGTCGAAAATTCAGACGAAACCCGGTCTGCGTTTCACCTGGCAGTAAAATTTTACTGCACAGAAACATAATTTTACTCGGGAACGAAATAGTTAGGTTTTATATCGATTTTCCAACGACTTTGGTTATTTTGAAATTTATCACTTAAAAGTGAAATAATATATATTATTCGGGCGATATATTTAATCGGGTGAACGACGGAGCTGAATACGGGATTTCCGGGACCCGCTAACGGATAAAGACCTTGTCATTCATGATGACTCATGAAGGTGAGTCACCATGTCATGATTGCTTTTGGCATTAAATGTCATTTATGTCCTTAACCTTTTCTTATATGCCAACTTGGCCCCTAAGCACAATTACTCTTTTGTCCCTAAATGAACAAATTTTTTCCCTCCATGCCCTTGAAGTTCAAGGCCCAACCCCCACACATAGGCCATTTTCACTCATTTCTACTTCACTTGTTCATCTTCTTCATCCTTTTTCTCTCATTTCTCAAGAACTTCATAACTAAAATTTGTGAAGCAACTACTTGATTTCTTGCCATTTTTTGAACTTCTAAGAGGTATACCTTGCTCATTTCAATCAATAAACTCTATGTTCTTCATTCATTTTGTTGTTTCAAGGCCATGATTTTATTCTAGGGTTTCTATGTTTAAAAATCTCTAGAAAATCATAGAAAAATCCTATGATTATGAAACCAATTTCTATGAACTTATCATCATCTCTGTGTTTAGCATTCAAGAGAATGAGTCAAATAAAATTTTCTTCCCTATTTTTCTTGATGAGGCCGAAACCCTAACTCATGAGGGTAAAGGAATTTTGTTCAATTTTTTAGAAAGTGACAATTTATTTCATCTTTCTATTACCTATATGTATTGAATCCAAGAGATTGAGACAAAATAAAATCCATAGTCTATTTTTATAATGATTGCCGAATTTGTGCTCTAGAGGATTTGAAAGATTTTGTTTCCTTTTTCAACTTATGATAGTCTTTCTTAACAATATACTACTCTAAGGTCATGGATCTAAGAGTATGTGAAATTTTGAGATCTCTAGCTAATTTAGCTAGCCATGGCCGAACCTACATCATTAGGAGTTAGTATTTTTTTTTTCAAAGTTTAACTTGTTCTATGTTGTGGTTTGTTGAAGGGGAAGTATTTGTGTGAATCGTGTACGTGTGCTACAGAAATCGGACTTTCGGCGAAATGTATATCGGAAGGAAAATCTATATTCTAAGGTAAGGGGAGTTTACCTGAGGGATTTTCCCGATAGCTATATGCTATTAATGAGTGGTCTGTAAAATTTGCTTGAGCTTCGTTGTGGTTGTTTAATTTTATTTTGAGCTGTTATTTTATCTGTTATTAATTATCTGCTTTTAATTGATTATCTGCTGTTATGTGATATAGTATTTTAATGCATGACATAAAATGTATTATCTGCTATAGCATTGATGTGGAATATTTATTGATGTTGATTGTTGATTGAGATGCCTGACAGTGGTCAGTGCTCAATTAATTAACGAGATAAAAGCTTTAAAAAGCTTCATAAGGAACATCAAATATTTAAATGAGAAATAGTTGAATATACTATTATTTTAATGATTTATCGATGTAAGAGTGATCTATGAGTCACAGTGAGGCGTAACCGTTAAAAAAATTTAACGATGCTAATTTTTACGTAAGAAATTCTAAAATAAAATAAAAAGTTATTAGAAAAAGTTAATTTTCAAAAATAACGTAAATATTATAATGAGAAAATTATTCAAAGAGAAAAAGTCAAATTTCGCCTTAAAACGTTTTTAAAATGTTAAACGACGGTTAATTCTGAAACGTGAAAACATGTTGAAACGTGAAACTAGTAACCAAGACGTCGCGCTACTAGTGTTCTGTAAGAAAACACATGAAAAAAGTTGTGTAAGTTTTGTGCCTTATAATCTATAAACTTAAGACTGGTGCATCGGTCTAGTGATTCGTAATTCACATATTCGAATCTTGTGTCCTATTGTTGAGGATGAACATTAAACTTAAAGTTTAAAAGTTGAGAGGGTCGTAAGATTTGAGCTTCGACAAAGAAAGAATGAACAAAAAGAAAAGTGATGAGAATAAAATGTTTTTCATGCATTATTTAGCAGATGTGCCTGTGTTGACCATTGTGCTTTTATTGGCCAATGTGCTGTGTAAATTTGATCATTGTACCGTAATGGACAATGTTTCTTTATGGATAAATGTTCCATTTATCGTGTTGACCATTGTGCCTGGAGTAGGACAATGTGCCATGTTTGTGTTGACCATTGTGCCTTTGGTTGACAATGTGCCATGTAAGAGCCTAATCTGCTCAAACGAAAAGAAGTTTGGGATCTCCAAAGATTAAGAAAAAAGTAGATATTGAACGTTGAAGTGTCATGCATTTTTAAAATGATGGTGACTGTCACGTATGAAATCCATTGATAAACTACTTGTTTATTTCTGAGCATTTTATGTTGTTATAACTATATATGCCTATATGTTGTTTTGTGTGTCGCGTGCACGTTTCCTTGTTGGTTTCTCTTCTGTGTGGTATATATTTATATCTTAGTATAGATGGAGCCGGGGGTACCATTGGCTCATACGGGGATACGTTCCCTAACGTTTGAGGATGCTACGAACGATGGTGTATGGGTGATAAACCCAGGGCCACATAGCGCCACCTATACTGGCCCCAAACGTACGATTGAAGGCATGCTAGCAACGGGACCTCAGCGAGAGATCCATACGGTGGAGACTATCGAGGTATCATTACCTCCGATGTGGATTTTACTACAGCATCTAGTGGACCAGGGAGAGTTGGAGATTCATCCTCCGATTGTGCAGCCTTTGCATGCAGCAGCACCCGCATAACCTCCTGCACCAATTGTTTTGACTCCCGAGGTCGAGGAGGACCCAGAGGAGTTCATAGAGGAGGAGCCTGAGTATCATCCGTAAGATGATGATGAAGATTCTCCCAATGAGGGGGCGGGAGCAGTAGTGTCTTCACCAGACACTACTGCTGAGGGTGGGGATGATCATCACGGTCTCCCTAATGGTTATTATTAGCTTCGACCAGCTGTAAGATGAGTTCATTTTTGGTGTAGTGTTTTTTGTCAGTCTATTTCTGGCTACTGAGAGCCATGATTTTTTTGTTATATGGTTCCAGACGATTCGTTACATGTTAGTTATGTTTTTATTTTCTTTACTTTGTTGCTATGAGAATGGCCTGCCGTTATAAAGGCCCTTTTGTAAAAATGTTGTAGTGACGTAGTATGTATAAAGCTTCTGATGCATATATTATGTATGTATGTATGTATGTATGTATGTATGTATGTTTGATTAAGTTGTTTGTATGGAAAAGGAAAAGGAAAAAAAAATTATCACCATTTTTGAGATAAGATAACTACTTAGAAAGTTTTATTTTCCGAAAGTAACCAGCAATTTAATGTTTTCTTTTGCGCAACGGGTTACCATGTGATGTCCCAAGAGGGGATGTCGCACAGTACATCGCTAAAAGCCCTTTTTCAAACCATTTTGACTCCAAAACAAACTATTTAACCAAATTTTTGTCTTAAAGGCTTTTTTCTAAAATTGTTCATCGAAAATTAAACTTTTCGTAAAATAAATGATTTTTCATTTAAAAACACATTTTTATTTGTCAACTTAAAATATCTTAGAGATTTCTTCTCTTTTTCAAAACATTTGATAAAACTAATGAAAATGCAACTTTTCACTATTCATCATCGTTAATACTCAGTTTTAAAATCTTATTTCAAAAGCCTTTTTTGAATTTTTTTCTCGAGTTCTTGGATTTCCACAATAATGTTATTATATCTTTTATTTGAACCATCTTCTGCTTACAAAAATTTTAAAAAGCTTAAATTTTCAGATTAAGATTTTTAGTGACTTAAAACCTCATTATCAAGCTATGGACAATGCCATGCTCTCAACCAGTACATTCGAATGCACAATCTCATCAAGCCATGCATATGTATACCATCCAAGACATAATTTAACTCAACAATTAACAATTTACAAATTCAAATCACCAAGGCAATTATCACATATTCATAACCATTCATGTACACACAATACCTAACAGATATCAAGTAACTACAAAACTTATGAGGTAAGCTCCCCTTACCTCTTGAACCTCCCAGAAAGCAAGTTGCTCCTCTCCACTCCATGATGCCACAAGGTCCAACCTCCTCCACAAGCCATACAAAACCAAAGCTAAACACCACAGCCTTCATCAACTAACAAATATCAAGTTAAACAAACAAAACCCGTTTTTGAAACCCTAGGGGGTCACGACCAAGAATTCAAATGGTAGCTCGGGTTTTTATTTTATTTCAAGCTTTTAGACGTAGGATGGTAGGGCCTTAGATAGCATAGAAAAATTGTTATGACACAGAAATTCCATTCCTATGATTTTCTATAAATTAATTCATGAAAACCCATGAAAATGAAACTTGAACCAAACTCATGGAAATGAACGGAAACATGAAGGAAAGGTGATGAGGTTATCTTAGTTCATAAGATTATACCTCTGGATAAAGAGAGATGGAGGAGAACTTGAAGAACACTTAAGAACTTTGGAGAGTTTTAGAGAAAACACTTAGAAGTTTTTGTGAAAGTTCGAAAATGAAGGAAACAAGTGGATCATAGGGGGGAGGCCGAGTTTTTTGAGGGCAGAAGGGTCCCAAAATAAATTAGAACACATTAGGAACTTGTTGGACAAGTTAAGGGCATTTTGGTTATAAAAAGAACTTGTTAGACAAGTTAAGGACATTTTGGTCACAAAAATATATGGAATTAGATAATTTCACCTAGTATAATGATTATGATGGTGAGTCTTGGTGACGACTCACCATGTGACTCATCGCATGAGTTTGCATGATGACTTGCCAGTCTTATCCTCTCGCCCTGTCTCTGTAGTCCTGTATCCGGCTCCACCGTTTACCTGATTTCTGTTTTTCGCATGATTTCTTTGAAAATCCGCACGAATAAAATATAATATTTTATTTTTTGAGCGAAAATTTTCAAAATAGATTGCATCACTAAAATAGTGATAAAATCTACAAATTTTCAATTTCGGGTTAAATTAAGGTTTTCTGATCGGTATAAAATGTACTGCCAGTGAAACGCAGACCAGGTTCCGTCTGAGTTTTAAAATGAAAATTTAACTATGACTTCCTACTAAACAGTAGGTTCTCACAATGATTTTGTTTTCTCCAAAATCATTTTCTGGGTCATAGGTAAAAATATAAACAGATATATCGTTACCAGTAATATAACGTAGATAAATAATCAGGGTGTTACACCTCTTTTCTTTAACTTTTCTTTCCTTTTTTGTTGGTTCTTTTGTCTTACTCACCAAAAAAATGTGTCTTCAAATTCATATACTAATCGTTAAAAATTGATTTAAAAGGCATTATGAATATTGGGTGATGGTGGTGTCATCGTGTGCTCCTTTGTATGACTTTCTTTTATGTATTATTATTATTATTATTATTATTATTTCTTTTGGTGCATGCAATTCTCACCTATAGAAACCTTTCCACCATGATCTGATTTGGTTGGGATATGGTAGTTCCTGTAAGTTATTTTTTCTTTATTGATAGAAAAATTAATTTATTGGTTTGTCTATCCAAAAACGACAATAGTAGAAGGATAATGTCCTTGTTTGTTCTTTGTAAATTTAAAGGCATATAGTAAATATTTTAAAATTTATTAGTTATTTCCTTAATTAGTATTGGGTAACCGTGTTTTTAGTTAGCATATTTGGGGTGCTGGGGGATTAAGTCCCTATCCTTCTCATTGTCCAATTGATTTCTGAATTCAACTTGATTCCAAAGATCAATTTGTTGAAATAACGATTTTTCAATTATTTCCAAATTAAATAAAATGGGCGATGGGTCTCATTTTCTTAAACTTTTTTTTGTCATCCTCACAGTGTTCTCTTTCGCGATACAACATCACTTACATATAACACTACTTTTTTTCTCTTTTGGGATTTTAGCCCCATCCATCATGAGGGAAAAAAAGATAGAAAAGTAAAAGAAAAATATTAAAAAAGGAAAGATTTTCATACAAGATCTTTACTAGGTGAAGTGATCATTGTTTGAGTGAATTAAAGAGACAAACATGACTCATTGATGTATTAAGGAGGCATATAAATTTTAATATTAGTAAAGGGTAACCACACTTAAGGAGTGCTATATGACTATTTACTTAACATACGCATAATAACTTTTGATCACATTATAAAGCGATCAAACCATTTCTTGTAGGTAACAAGTAGATGTTGAAAAGTATGACTCAAGCTCACAAGTTTGTTTATGCCTTGACCCTCTTCTTTTTCCTCTTTCTTCTTCTAACCAACGGTGAGTATGCCTTTTTACCTTGCCTTTCCATTTTCTTCAATAACCTTTCATATATACTTTCATTACCTTACAATAGCATTCCATCATTTTTTTCATTACATCACAGCACTTCCATGTACTACTCGTGCAGACTGCCTGATTGATTGCTATAGAAAAGGGTATGATGATGGCGATTGTGAGTTTGGGGTGTGTGTATGCTTTTGAATGCTTCTAATAGTTAAGTTGAATAATTATTTTCCATTAATCTTGCACCTTTATATTTTTTTACATGTCATAAAAATGTTACTTCTAACAATGTCTATCAATGTTCGTGTTATATTCCTCGTACCTTTCTAGTTCGATCACAGCTTCAAAAAAGAGTATCATACTATTAAATGCAAGTGTCAATGTGTCATGACCTTTGCTCGTTTCTGTGAGTTATGGATAAGAACAATTTTGTCTTAATAGGTGGAGAAATTGCTTGGTATTGACAAAGCAAATGCAATTTGGTGTTCCTCGTATTTTTGGGAAAGGCAATTCATGTGCGAACAAGTTGGCAAATTTTGGTTCGAGCCATTGTTTTATTTGGTGGGATTTAACACCAAGTTTTATTCTTGAATACTTTAATGGTAATAGATTTAGTCTTCCTTTTTTTAAATTGAAATGATTTTTTATTCATGGGTTTTGGTTTGGTCCCCCATGGTTTTGTATTCTTTAGTTATTTTTAATAAATTTGGATGTGCTGCAAATAATTGGTAAGTTTTGAGGTATCAATCTAGTTGGGATCTTTCTTCTTACTACATCAATTTGAAAAGGCTCCCAACTCCCAGCTTCTAAATGTTTGATACGACAAATTTTCTATCCTCATATGAAGTGATCAAATTTTCTATCCTCGTGATGACTGTGCCTATGGTTGTTGAATGTGGCAGTTTTGGTTATTGCCCATCTCTAGTCTCTTCAGCAATGATCCTGTGTGATCCCAAGCATTTTGCATAGGTTTTGGAAATTGGTTTTTTTTGCTATGTGGTCACGATCTTTACAAGTGAATTCATATTTTGAGGATGAATTTGTTTACTATCTGGAAGTCCAAGGATATTTCTGTTGGATTGTTAAACTTGAAAATTTGCATTTTTAGACCCTTTATTTCACCTCAGTTTCCGTTTTGTTTGAAAGTTATACTATGTTGTATGCATTGATGCTTAAAAGGAGACCACTGGATTTGATGTTCATAGGAGTCTTGGTCATAATACCTTTAGGTGAAAATTTGCATATCAACTCCTGATATTGCTATAATGGATTTGCCAGTTATTTTTAGTATTTACTGCTATGAGAACCTGGCTTATCTTGGCTTGTACGTGGTTCTAATGTATCTTCAGTTTCTTGTATTAATTGTTAACATCTGGATAGAAAGGCATTATGAATAGGAAAATGTTATTTTGACAACCAATTTTTATTTTTAAAAATTTCATTTCGCAGTAACTTCGCCCTCGTTCTTCTCTTTTTTTTCCACTTTTGATTCCTTGTGCTCTATCCTTCTTTCCTCTCTCTTCCCAACTCTGATTCCTACTCGTTTCTTCCCTCTCTTTTCCTTCTTCTAACTCTTGCAACAATAACACTCCAACAATTGAGAGCACGAGATAGTGCTAGAGGTTTGGGGCTCACGACCCCTACCTCTTTGTTGGATTGAGAATTTGGGGACCTGATAGAACCCTAGAAATTCAGCTAGAGCAGAGAACATTGATAGAGTAGAGATTGAGAATGAAGAGAGAATTTCATTACTGATGAGCTATTACACTAAGATTGGTTTATATACCTATCGGGTTACAAGGTAGAGTTAGTTACTCTTGTAACTAACTGTTAACTATATTAACTGCACTAACTATACACTAACTGTAATGAAACTGCACTTTAACTGTAATGGACTTATTACACTGATAGGATCTTATAATTTTTTAGTGGAGTTGTGAAAATGCCTTGGAGCAAAGGTGATTGATGGATGGGTTTGGGTGTGGATTTGCTGGTTCTGCTCAAGGGATGGGTGTTTCACGCTTCTTGTGAGTCATTTTAGTTGTTGTAAATTGGTTTTTTAGGTGGTGCTTCATACATGCAATACAAGGTCCAATCAGATATAGATGAGAAAAGAGGGTTCCATTTAAAACAACAAAACAGATAGCAAAGTTAAAAACCAGGGGGGAACACATGTTGAAATCCTGGGAACCAAAATATTATAACATGACAGATATAGAAATCCAAATTTGCCACATCTTGCGTATTTAGAAACCATTTTAATAACTATAAAGTGTTAAAACCATATTCTGATGAAATATCAACTGATTCATTTGTAACACTGATAAGTGCTTCTTTATTTACAGTTGTCTAATTTAAGTGAATATGATTTCTTTTGAGAGATAATATCCTCAACCTCAAGGGGTAAAGTGTAATGAGTCCAGGAATGAGAAGGTCTAATAGAATTGCTGAGTCAGCTGAATCTAAGGCACAAGGAGAGGAATTGGTTACAGTTCCTAAAATTCAGGGAAATAGAAAGAGTACCAGGCTGAAAATAACTAATTCACGTTGGAGGGACTATGTGTGAGGCTGGGTATGTAAGAGAGAGAGGAATCATAAGGAAAAGGTGTGGATTGTCTGAGCTAGACTTCTCTCTCTTTGGATTCTTCTTCTACCCGAGTGTTCTCTTCCCTCCTTCCTTTCTTCAATGCTGTTCTGATTTCTATTCCATTTCCTGCTTATATCTACTTGTAAGGTTACTATTCCTCCTTAGACTACATCTGGGAGTTGATTTAGATATTGAGTTTCAATAAGACAGTAACCTCCCAATTTGCGATGGATGAGGCAAAGGTCCAAGCTGTTTTGGACTGGCCTAGCCCTCAAACGATTACACAATTAAGAGGTTTTCTTGGGTTAACAGGCTATTATAGAAGGTTCATTAAGTCCTACGCTCAGCTAGCTTTCCCTCTCACCAATCTAAAAAAGGACAGTTTTGAGTGGAGTATGCTCACTGAAACTGCTTTCATCAACCTGAAAAATGCCATCACTTCCGCTCCTGTTTTGGCTTTGCCCCAACTTTAGCCAACCATTTGTTTTGGAAACTAATGCATCAGGTACAGGGTTCGGGGCTGTCCTAAGCCAACAGGGTCACCCTATAGCTTATTTTTCCAAGAAACTATCACCTCGGGCACAAAAACAGTCTGCATATGTTCGGGAATTACTAGCCATCACTGAAGCTCGAGCCAAATTCAGACATTACCTTCTTGGTCATCAGTTTGTGATTAGAACAGATCAAAAAAGCCTTAAATGTTTATTGGAGCACACACTACAAACTCCGGAGCAGCAGGCTTGGTTGCCTAAATTCCTTGGCTTTGATTTTACTATTGAATACAAGCCTAGGAAGGAGAATTTATTTGCTGATGCCCTTTCCAGAATGCTAATGGTAGCCTGGTCCGAACCTCAACATCACATTCTGCAGGAATTTAGGACTGAGATCCAGAATCATGAGTCACTATTTGAAATTGTCAAAGCCTGCATAGGTTGTTTTACCTTAGCAAACCCCACTTATTCAGAAAAGGTTGGTTTTACCTCAGCAAAGCCCTCTTATTCAGAAAATTTTGTTGGAATATCACACCTTACCTATTGGAGGACATGCTGGTGTGGCCAGAACTTCAGGCCAAAACTGGTCACATACTCCCTGCAGGTCTATTACAACCACTTCCTATACCCACCCAACCAAGTTTGGGAAGATGTTGCCATGGATTTCATAACCAGTTTACCTATTTCTTTTGGTTACACTGTCATCTTGGTTGTCATAGACAGGCTGACTAAATATGCTCACTTCATGGCTCTAAAATCTGATTATACCAGTAGGAGTGTGGCTGAAAATTTCATGAATACTGTTGTTAAGCTTCATGGAATGCCAAAATCTATTGTCTCTGACAGAGACAGTCTTTACTAGTAAGTTTTGGCAGCATTTGTTTCAATTGCAGGGAACTTCTTTGGCCATGAGCTCGGCCTATCATCCTCAGTCGGATGGCCAATCCGAAGCTTTGAATAAGTGTCTTGAAATGTATCTAATATGTTTCACCTTTCACAATCCAAAAACTTGGTTCAAGGTTTTAGCTTGGGCTGAATTTTGGTATAACACATCCTTTCACATGAGTGCTGGCATGACTCCTTTCAAGGCCTTAAATGGTAGGGATCCACCAACTCTCACTAGATATAATGCTAGCTCAACTGACCCTCCTGATTTACAAACTCAGCTGGTGAATAGAGATCTGTTGTTGGATCAATTGAAGCAAAATTTGAATCGAGCACAATATGTCATGATGGTAAAAGCTGACAAGAAACGCATTGATCTTCATTTCAATATAGGTGACTCTGTTCTAGTCAAACTTCAACCCTATAGAGAGACTTCTGCTGCTTTAAGGAAAAACCAAAAGCTTGGTGCGGCCACAAGATGCTAAAATTCATCCTGTGTTTCACATTTCTCAGCTGAAGCTTTTTAAGGGTCCTCCTACTGATCCTTATCTTCCCATGTCATTAACCACTTGTGAACAAGGCCCTATTCTGCAGCCTGAAGCTATCTTGCAGCATCGCACCATTATCAAAGGTAGTTCTCAAGTCTCTCAGGTTTTGGTCAAGTGGTCTGGTTTAGATGCATATGCTGCCACTTGGGAAGACACCTTGGACATGGCCACTAGCTACCCAAATTTCAACCTTGAGGACAAGGTTGATGTTAAAGGGGAGGGTAATGTAATGAGTCCAGGAATGAGAAGGTCTAACAGAATTGCTGAGTCAGCAGAATCTAAGGCACAAGGAGAGGGATTGGTAACAGTTCCTAAAATTCAGGGAAATAGAAAGAGTACCAGGCTGAAAATAACTAATTCACGTTTGAGGGACTATGTGTGAGGCTAGGTATATAAGAGAGAGAGGAATCATGAGGAAAAGGTGTGGATTGTATGAGCTAGACTTCTCTTTCTTTGGATTCTTCTTCTACCAGAGTGTTCTCTTCCCTCCTTCCTTTCTTCAATGCTGTTCTGATTTCTATTCCATTTCCTGCTTATATCTACTTGTAAGGTTACTATTCCTCCTTAGTCTACACTCTGGGAATTGATTTAGATATTGAGTTTCAATAAGACAGTCACCTCCCAATTGCATTCTTTGTGTTTAACAAAATTCCTGTGAGATGATAACATCAAGTTTCTAGAATTTTTACTTGAGTATATTAGTGCCAGTTTTAATCCAAAAGGTCAACTTCAATTTTGCAGAATGGTTGTTTTGGCGGCAAGAGAGAAAGGAGGCTAAGACTGAGATGTATTGTGCTGGAAATTCTTGTAATGGCGCTGGTATTGGCATCCAGTTTACTGATAGTGTATTAGTGCATGATAGAAATGAAAGGAAATAGAGCGGTTGTGGAAAGGAAACACCGAAACGAAAGGGATGAAGAGATAGAAAGGAAGAAGGCCCACCAAATAATTAAAAAATAAAAATAAAATGTACATACGATGTAAGTACGGTGTCTATATAATTGGTTATCCAAATAACACCACTATTATTAATATTAATAGGGTTTTTCTATCATGTACAACTTTATACAGGTTAAAAAACCCAAAAGTAGCAACTATTTATTAGAAAATTAAGCATTTCAGTTTTGAAAGTATAAAATACACAAGTTTCTATGTAAATTTACTCTTTTAAAATCCTTAACAGTATAAAATTGCACAGGTTAGAAAAATCCTTATTAATATTGGGTGATGGTGTCACAGTGTGCTCATTTATATGACTTTCTTTTATGTATTATTATTATTATTATTCTTTTTATTTTGGTGCATGCAATTCTCATCTAAAGAAACCTTTTCTCTATGGTTTGGGGTATGGCAATTCCTGTAAGTTCTTTTTCTTATTGATAGGAAAATTATTGTATTCGTTTGTCTATCGAAAAAGGATAATAGTAGAAGGATAATGTCCTTGTTTGTTGTTTGTAAATTTTAAAGGCGTATAATAAATATTTTAAAATTTATTGGTTATTTGTACAATTAGTATTGGGTGACCATTTTTTTAATAAGTGTATTTGGGGTTCTGTACTTGATTCCAAAGATCAATTTTTTTAAATTACGATTTTTCAGTTATTTTTAAAATAAATAAAATTGGTGGTGTCTGTTGTGTTCTTTTTTTTTTTTGTTTTTGAAACTTGTGTCTCTTGTGTTCTTAAAAATAAAAAACAAAAAAAAGGCTTTTTTCGTCGTCCTCACCATGTTATCTGTCGGGATACAATATCACTTACATATAACATTGCTTTTCTTTTTGGGATTTTGGCCCAATCCATCATGAAAAAAAAAAAAATTTATTCGTTAAGAAAAAGGAAAGATTTCTTATGATTAGCAAGATTTTCATACTTGATCCTTACTTAGGTGAAGTGATCACTCTTTGAGTGGATTAAATGGACAAACATGACTCATTGATGTATTAAGGAGGCATATAAATTTTAATATTTGTAAAGGGTAACCACACTTAATGAGTGCTATATGACTATTTATTTAACATACACGTAATACAACTTTAATTTGTTCACATTATAAAGCGATCCAACCATTTCTTGTAGCTTACAAGTATATCTTGAAAAGTATGACTAAAACTCACATGTTTATTTATGCTTTGATCCTCTTCTTTTTCCTCTTTCCTCTTCTAACCGATGGTGGGTATGCCTTTTTTCTCTGCCTTTTCATTTTTCTATAATAATCTTTCATATACCTTCAATACCTTGCAATCCATCATTTTTTTATTACATCACAGCACTTGCATGTACTATTCGCGAAGACTGCCTGATTGATTGCTATTATAAAGGGCATGGTGATGGCGATTGTGAGTTTGGGCTGTGTGTATGCTTTTGACTGCTTCTAATAGTTAAGTTTTTTTTTTTTTTTTTGACTCATTCTAATAGATCAGTTGAATAATTATTTTCCATTAATCTTGCACCTTTAAATTTTTTACATGTCATAAAAATGTTACTTCTAATAATGTCTATCATTGTTCGAGTTATATTTCCCGAACCTTTCTAGTTCGATCACAGCTTCAAAAAAGAGTATCATACTATTATATGCAAGTGACAATGTGCCATGACGTTTGCTTGTTTCTATGAGTTATGGTAAGAACAACTTTGTGTTAATATTTGTGGTAAGCTACATCAATTTGAAAAGGCGACATGATTATTTTGTTATAATTTGGCTAAATTACACTTTTGGTCCCCAAATTGTTATTAAATATTCAATTTGATCCCTAAGTTTTTAAAATGTTCATTTTGATCCTCTAATTCCTTAAACTTGTTCAAATAGGTCCTTCCGTCAAATTGACTAACGGCGACGTCAAGTTGACTAAGGGACGACAATGAACATTTTAAGAATTTGAGGACCAAATTGAACATCTTAGAACAATTTGGGGACCAAAATGAACATTTTAAAACAATTTGGGGACCAAAATGAACATTAAAATATTAAACTTAATGCCACGTGTCATTAGGTTTGACGTCGCCGTTAGTCAACTTGACGGAAGGACCTATTTGAACAAGTTTAACGAATTAGGGGACCAAAATGAACATTTTAAAAACTTGGGGACCAAATTGAACATTTAATAACAATTTGGGGTCCAAAAATGTAATTTAGCCTTATAATTTCTAAAACAATAATTTATTTTACTATTTTACTTCTACATTTAGTTGGAGAATGGTGGGTGAAAATTGGTGAAAAATCATGAGTATGTACTAAGAGTTAATTAGAAGAAGATCTATGAACATTAATAAATAGAAATAAATTTAAGGTAATATGATTATATAATGAGCTTAATTGTTACACACTGATTGTGTAAAATCTTTTTTATACAGACATTCAATCATGATTTGTTACTTCAATAGATTTTGTTGACTTTTATCCTAACAACCTTAAAAGTCATTTATAACATGATTAGTGACTGATTGACAGCATAAAAAACTTTACCCTATCAATGTATATTAACTAATTAAACTCTAACTATAATATATAATCTATAATCTATAATCTATAATATATAATATAATATATAATATATAATACATACAAAAATGTATGCAGGAAATTTTCTAATATGTATCGTTCTATGATAATGCCACCTCATCAGAAACCTATGTGTCGATCAAAGAAAAAAAAAATAAGGGATGACTAGACAAATATTGAATTGGACCTCAAAAGGAGACAATGGACACCTGCATTAAAACACAAAAATTAAATGGTATTAATTCAAATATTCGAATAATAATTTGAATTAATTCGCAATCAAATGTTATAGTATTAATTCATTAAATTAGAATTTAAATATTGAATAATATTTGACCTTAATTACATTTGCCATTTCAAAAAATCTGCATCCCACGGTTTTAATTCAAAAACATATCATATCATTCATACTAAATTTCGTCCTTTTTAAATGACATAAATTAGGGAGCTCGTCATAAGGTGGCCAAGGTGGTTGGAATGGGAGAGTTAAGGAGTGGAGTGATAAGAAAGTTGAGAGTGCATATCTAATGATATATTTACTTCTAAAGTTAGATTTGATTTTGCTCGTGATAACTACAACAGTTGATGAGAGTTTCTTTGCAATGAATTTTGCGAAGAATCCAATACGCAGTTGTACGGGAGATGAATTGTCTAATGATTATTTTTTCACATACTTAAAGAGAGATATTTTTTATAGTATTGAAAATGAAAATATGAAGACATGGAGAGTAGTTATAATTTGTAGAAGTTGAGGTGTCTTCAAATTTTTTAGTATACATTGATATAGTTTTTATAATCTCCATTTTTGGCTTAATAATAATGATATCATTATTTTTTTATAAAAATATTTATAATATATGTTTTTGCTCTCACTATTCAAAATTTCTGGATCCGTCTCTAACTTTAAGGGACTAAAAGATAATTTTACCTATATATTATCATCCATATTCGCAAAAGAAGGAAAGCTAAGGACATGTTTACTTTGTTTTCAGATTCTTGTTTTCTGAAATAATTACAAAACTGTCATTTTGTATTCATTCTATTTCATATTTTCAAATATTTATACAGAAAACTGTGAAAACAGAAAAAGTTGTTTTCAGTGTTTCTTGTATAAATCTTTGAAAATAGCAAACATAATAAAAATAAGGTGATAATTTTATAATTATTTCAAAAAATATAAAAATGAAAACATGAAATCGGAAACAAAGTAAATAGACCCTAGCTATTTCTAGCAATAAACGTGACTAGCGATGAGATCCGTGGATAAGAGATATCCGAAACAGACGATCAGGATCGGCCAAAATCAAACTTACGGTTCATTTGAGGCTAATTTCGTTTGGCATCATTTTAAAAAGGCTAAAATACTATTTTGGTCCCTTAGCTTATTTTAGATTCAGTTTGATGCCTTAACTTTCAAAAAGTTCAATTTGGTCCATTAATTTGTCTTTGTTGACCCAAGTTAGACCCAAGTTAGTCATCTCATCAATAAAGTTAGTAACAGTGTTAAATGAGTTTCAATTTGGTCCCTTATATTTTAAATAAGTTTCAAATTGGTTCTTTAAATTGTTAGCAAGATTAAAATTGATCCTTTAAATTGTTAACGACTTAGTCCCAAAAAGTTAACACCACTACTAACTCATTGACGGGGATGACTAACTTGGGTCAACATAGATAAGTTAATGGACCAAATTTAACCTTTTGAAAGTTAAGGGACCAAACTGAATTAAAAAATAAATTAAGGAACCAAAATAATATTTTAGTCTTTAAATATAAAAAAAAAAAAAAAAAAACCACGGTCCACAACGCGGGTACCTCAGCCGCACAAGCACGGTTCGGTAAAAATAGAAAATAGATACACAACACATTGTCACGTACGCGTTGCTTCATTCATTTCGGAATTCCAAGGTACACATTACATTCTCTCCTTTCTTCATTCTTCTTTTACATATTCCATCATCAAATCTTTTCAGGTGAGAATTTTCAATATTCATGAGCCCGATCTTCGTTTTGTTTCCCAGGATTTTATTCTTAATTTTCACTCGTTAGAGCCAGCTTAATCTTTTAGGTGATACTGATATCAAATTGAAAATGTGGCATTTTCTTTTTCTTGCGATGATCATGATCTTTGTTAAATTTGTTTCCTCGTGCTTATTTTTTATTAAAATTTTAAAGGATTTGGTTTAATGCTTTGAAAAAGGAAAGGGACAAACTTTACGGGGACTCATTTTTATTGCATATAGAAGTAGTTTGGGTATTTCAGTCTGGTAATTCTTTCATATTTTTAAGAAAATATGAGATGATAATGTTATATTGTTTGAATTGCCTATCCAAGCTTCCCATCCACCAATCATAATTTTAATTTTTTATTTTATAAAATTATGATTGGTTAATGAGAGTGTGAATAGAGGATTCAGAGAGCCAGTATACCCAGATCTTATGTTGTACTTATAGAAGACACATTGATTCTTGTTTCAATTTCTTTATTTTTTTAGATTCTTTTAAAATGTAAGTTTGGTGTCTTTCTGCAGCAATCAATAAAAAATGGCAGACGGTGAGGATATTCAACCTCTTGTTTGTGATAATGGAACAGGAATGGTCAAGGTATGGATCCAAACGTGTGCTACTTGTTGATCTTAATATTAGGTTTTGGTTCTTCTTGATCTCTAGTAATCAATCTAGTGCATTGTCTTGACATGTGTCATATTTGCAGGCTGGATTTGCTGGAGATGATGCTCCAAGGGCTGTGTTCCCTAGCATTGTGGGTCGTCCACGCCACACTGGTGTGATGGTTGGTATGGGACAAAAGGATGCATATGTTGGTGATGAAGCTCAATCCAAGAGAGGTATTTTGACTCTGAAATACCCAATTGAGCATGGCATCGTTAGCAACTGGGATGATATGGAGAAGATTTGGCATCACACTTTCTATAATGAGCTCCGTGTGGCTCCAGAAGAGCACCCTGTTCTTCTCACTGAAGCACCTCTCAACCCCAAGGCCAATCGTGAGAAAATGACTCAGATTATGTTTGAGACCTTCAACACTCCAGCTATGTATGTTGCCATCCAGGCCGTGCTTTCCCTTTACGCTAGTGGTCGTACAACTGGTAAAGATTCTTCAACATGGATCTATTTTCCATTTTCTTAGTTGTAAAATTATGGGAATCATTTAATGATCTTTTTTAAAATTTGATAATTTGGGGCAAGGTGCATGGTACAGGGTACATGTATATGTATTTTTGTTTCACCAGTTGTACTTCATTAGAATTTCAAGATGCTTTTCAAAATCAAAATTAGCCGATGTCCACATCTTATCAAATTGTATATACAAATCAATCGAGTTTTATTTATTTTTTCTAAACATTTTGCAACATTTTGCAGGGATTAATATGTCATACTTTCTGTTTATTTCATTATGAGTGCAGAGTTTGTTTCATGAATGTTAAATGAGATCTAAAGGACCTGCTATATGTATTAGTATAATGGTATAACATGGCATTAAAATGGGTTGACAAGGTGGTTTTAATGCTGTTGTAGGCATTGTTCTGGACTCCGGAGATGGTGTCAGCCACACGGTTCCTATCTACGAAGGCTATGCCCTCCCACATGCCATCCTGCGTTTGGACCTTGCAGGGCGTGATCTCACTGATGCCCTCATGAAAATCTTGACCGAGCGTGGATACTCATTCACCACCTCTGCTGAGCGTGAAATTGTGAGAGACATGAAGGAAAAATTAGCCTACATTGCTCTTGATTATGAACAAGAGCTAGAAACTTCAAAAACAAGCTCAGCTGTTGAGAAAAGCTATGAGCTGCCTGATGGCCAGGTGATCACAATAGGTGCTGAAAGATTCCGTTGCCCTGAAGTACTCTTCCAGCCATCCATGATTGGGATGGAAGCTCCTGGCATACATGAAACCACATATAACTCGATCATGAAGTGTGATGTTGACATTAGGAAGGATCTCTATGGTAACATTGTTTTGAGTGGCGGTTCCACAATGTTCCCAGGCATTGCTGATAGGATGAGCAAGGAGATTACAGCATTGGCACCTAGTAGCATGAAAATTAAGGTGGTGGCACCACCAGAGAGGAAGTACAGTGTCTGGATTGGAGGCTCCATTTTGGCATCCCTCAGCACCTTCCAACAGGTAGAGTGCATGACTTCAATTACATTTGCATGAAACTGGAAGGTTTTGAATAGATAAGGCAGCAAATTAATCAGGGAATTCTATTTGAAGAATATGTAGAGACTTCAATAAGATGAAAGGCAAAAGAAAGTAGGATCGAATTACAAACAATAATACTCAGATAGATCAAGGAAAGCAAACTAGTCTAAGATACATTTTTTTTTCTCTGGGGTGTGAGACTTAGCAAATATGGTTTTACATAGGCTTAGTGCTAACCTGATCCTTTCTCTCATTATAGTTCAAAGTATTTCTGACATGATATGTTTTCTTTCCTGTGTGCAGATGTGGATTGCAAAGGCAGAATATGATGAATCCGGCCCATCAATCGTTCACAGGAAATGCTTCTAATGATGCAGAGTCCAGGAAATTATAATATGCACTTCGTACTATAGAAATACCATCAACTGGTTGAGGAACTTTCATTTCCTTTTAGTTACCATATTATTTTATCATGTTTCTGTGTTTTCATTTCTTGATCTCTTGGGATAAGAATTAAGAGGATGAAAGCAAAGCAAAGCAAGATATGTAAGATTCATTTTTTCCATTACCTTTTTGTTGTAGAAGAGCTGTGTATTGTTAATTTGTTATTGATTTGGTTTGGTTGAATCAACAATTCTTTCAAGTATTTTGATTAATATAGTGGTGCTTATTTGATTTATTATTCTCTGCAATGAAGATGTCATTGTTGATCACGGCCCCATCTCCATCTTGATAATTGATATTTGTCAACTTTGTATGTGATACTGATAGTTCAGGAGCTCCACGACTGAGTTGTTCAAAAAATTAGTGGTGTGTTTTTCATTACCATGTATATAAGCGTATTCATTTTTCTCCTAAAGTTGGGGAACTCTAAAATGGGTCATATGAGCAGTATGAATTTCCACAATCTCAGTCACAAGACAACCGAACAGAAGAAACACAGATTACCGGACCACCAACCACGGGACCTCCAAATTTAGCTGCTAGAGGTAGTAGCATAAATGAAAGGTTTAACTATTGAGTTGGTCCTGAACTATTTAGGAATTTTTGAATAGGTTCCTAAACTAAAAAAATTTATAGTTGGGTCCCCGAATTTTTATAAAATTTTATTTAGGTCCTTGAACTAAAAAGTTTCTAATTGAGATCATGAAGTTTGCTGATGTGGAACACCCCCCCTCTCCCAATTTATATTTAAAGTTGCAAGAGACCAAAATGTTGAACCAGAAAATCAAAACGTGACCTGCGACTGCTTCTCCTCCATCTGAACAAATACTTCCTCCTTTCCCCAAAATAATTTCGTCCAAAATAGCTCCCCACTTACAATTTACTACATCTCACTTCATCTTGTTGCATCTTGCTGTGACAATGTCTCAAGATTCATCCTCCACCTAAACCACTCATAGATGGCTAATATAGTTATCCAGTTTGGATGACATCAGTAATATTCCGTCCAATTCAATATATCATTAGCGAATTTTCTACTTTAGAGATCCCATTGAAAATTTTATATAAATTCAGTGACCCAATTAAGAATTTTTTTAGTCCAGGGACCCAATTGAAAACTTTTTAAAAGTTCGAAGACCCAATTACAATTTTTTTAGTTTAGGGACTTATTTGAAAATTACTAAATAGTTTATGGACCAATTCAATAGTTAAACCTTTATGAAATTATTTGTAACATGAAAGATTAATTCGTGAAAATGATGGCAAGGGAGGAGTCTGTTGTAATAGACTAGCCAAAAGTGACTTACTAGAAAAGTAGAAATAGCAAAAGCTGAAGTAACAGCCTAACCAATTGTGTGTTTGGATTATAGTTTGTAAAACTGAGTCTTGTTGCACTTGGTTTTGATTAAAAGTGAGTTTACTATAGAAATGTTCCTTGTTGTTGGAGGAAACTAGTGAGGACCAACTCTTCGGTATTACCTAACCTGGCCTAAAAAAATTATAGCAACACCAGTAGCTTTTGCCTTAGGTAATGTTTGGTTGGAGAGGAGGGATTTATTTAAATTTAGTCTACAACAACTATATCCATGTGAATCTTGTACAATCATCACCTATAGGCTAGAAAGTATCTTTTACCATTATATATTGGTTGATGATAAGGACCTTAAATGTCACAATGGAATAAGTCAAATGGAGTGGATGATATATGGTTATTGGAGATGAAGGTCAATCTTCAAATTCTGGTTAATGGACAAATATCACAGTTAGAAGTAGAAAAGGAAGATGGACACAATTCATATGAAACTTTATTACTTAGAATTTTAAGAATTGTATCTGACAAATGACCAAGTCCTCCATATCATCTCACCAAAAAAAAAAGTCTTCCATGTCACAAATGCGTAACAGAATTAAAAGTTGATTGGCCATAATAGAATAATAATGCAAATCCTACGCAAGAACTAAGGGCTGGTTTGGATTGGCTTATAAACAACTTATTTGAACTTAACTACTAGCATGAGTACTTGCCAGAGTATTTGGAAGAGCTTATGAAAACAACTTATGATATATCCATAAGCTATTTTCAACTTATTTTAATAAGCTCTGTAGGATAGCTTATAAAAACGGCTTATCGCTTATATGAAAACAGTTTAACTAAATTTTCTCTTTAATTATAGAAATAGCTTATACATAAATACTTCTATGATAAGCGTTTATCCTATATAAGTGCTTAATTAAGCCGTGTACCCAAACAGACCCTAATAGAAAAGATAATCAACAAAAGGAAGCAACTTTTGTTTTCATAAAAGCAAACTTTAACAGTGGAGAAGATGTTTTTTTTTTCACATACACGAACCAAAAGAATTGCAATTCTCCTTTGTTAACTTCGGAGGCAAATCAGCAAGTAAAGAAAACAATGATCTACCGTTTATAAAAACCTGTCTCATTAAAATGAGAAAGCATAGCCATCAAAAGTGATTGAATGTGGTTTCACATTTTAATAAGACCGGGTTTTTGGACGGTAGATCATTGTTTTCTTTACTTGGCCGATTTGCCTTCAGAAGGTTATAGGCCTTGTGATTAAAATAATTAATAGTCAATAAAAAGAAATTAAACATTAACATAAATAACAATAAAAAAGCAATAAACAGAATTAAGGCATTAAATACAAAATTCAAGAAAAACAATTGTAATAATTGATAATCAAAGTTCAAACCTTTCAAAAACACTTTATTTGAAATAAATGTTTCCTAATAAAAATAGTGAATTAGCTTAAATGCTTCAAATTCAATTAGGTAATTAGTCAAAATGCAAACTTTAAAAAAAAAAAAAAAAAAAAAAAACATTTGTCCAACTCGTAAGTTAAAAGTATTTTACAATTTGACCTTGTTTTCGTTCAAACTATAAATCTTGGTTCAGAATTGTGAGTGGATCATGATTGAGTCACAAATTGCCAAAGTCAAGGCTCCCTAAGATATCTTTCAGTGCTCAGAAAGAATCAAATGGGCTCACATTGCCAACCTTATTCAAACAAACGAGGTATAACGGTATATAAATTAAAGAAAAATACTTGCATCACACTCTGTCACACTTCTCCTCAACACGCTCTCTATTATTGGGTGGATTTCATGTGAGACCCACCAAAACATATGGTCCCATGTGAAATATGGGTCCCACATGAAATCCACCCAATAATAGAGAGTAGAGTGTGTTAAGAGGAATGTATTTAAGAGTGTGATGCTAGGATTCCTCTATATTAAAAGGAAAACATTGCTTCTCTCAGTTATCATCAGCAAACGTGCTCTAAAATATAAACGAGGTAGAAAATGAATGTTAAACCAGAAATAACTTTGATAGGCGAGAAAAATAAAAAATGTTAAAAACAAACGACAATTAGAAGCTGCAAAAATGTCTAATGAAGTATTGAATTCTTATAAATTAGGTAGAGCCAATCAAGTTTGTTGGCACTAGTTTTTGAAAATGAACCTTGTACTCATGCCAATTCCTGGAAACTTCTAAAATTTGATGGTCCAACCGCGTCAATAAACCCTTTAATGGACAACTCGGGTACTGTAACATTCTTCCCAACCAACTCATGGTCAATGAAGACAACAACCACTGTGATATCATCATGAAAAAAACGCCTAATCCCCTTTTCAACCTTCAGAAGGTCTTTATATCTCATTTCCCTTTTCCTTGCTGCCTCATTTAGAGCAGCTTTAAGAAGTCTTCTTGCAATCCCCTGGTGTTCAAAAAATGCACGGCACACATCAAAAAAAGCTAAGAACTTTTGATATCCAAAGGATAAGATGATTAAAGGAAAAAAAAATAAGAGTAAAACCAATTATATGGTCCTTATACGTGACATTGACTTTCAATTTAATCCTAAACATAAAAAAATTGTTAAATCAATCCCTATATGTACAATATTTTTTTAATTTGGTCATCATCGTTTATTGGTGTTATAACGTTGTTTGTTAGAGTTAAAATATAGGAACTAAATTGAAAATGATTGTCACGTGTAGGGATTGAATTCAACATGTGACAATTGTTTTTTTAATTTAGTCCCTCCATGTGACAATCATTTTCCATTGGGTCCCTGTCATGTAATGGCGTTATAACAGCAACAAACGGTGAGGACCGAACTAAAAATAATTGTACATATAGAAACTGGTTTGAAAATCTTTTATGTATAGGAACTAAATTGAAAATCAGTGTTAAGTAAAGGGACCAAAGTATTAGTTTAACCAAAAAAAAAGGCCAAGTAGAAAAAACATACAGTTCGAGGGTTTTTATGAACAATCTCAGCAGCTTCCTGATTTGTCATGTGTTCCCAAAGTCCATCAGACGCAAATATAAGGAATTTATCATTAGGTTGTAAAACTCTTGAACAAACAGAGGGTTCTGCTGTCAGCACAGGTCTGCGAATAGGTTCCGGCAGGTGGAACCGTGGGAATGAAGGATCGAACGTGAACTCTGGCTTCTTCAAATATGCATCTCCTATAGATCTGGATACCTGATACCAGTGGTAGAGTGGACAAGGAAACATTTTAAGTCACAATTAGCTAAACCCAATCAGCAAAGTAGCTATCTCATTAATAATTGATAAATTAATTACGAAAGCTAATATAATTATTCACTAGGAAGTAAACAGAAAATAAATGCAGCTATAAAATATGATTTGCTTAGACAAAAATGTACGAAAACTAAACATATAAGCATATAATGGAAGTTGTGAGACACCTTGCTGAGAAAGGTGAGTCACATAAAGCCTCAACAGTGTGTATAGACACAATGAATAAATAAGTATTGTAATAATTTCCATGATCTTGAATGAGTTAAAAGATACCCATGCAATAAAATAGAAAAACACACTTAACAAAACCCAATCTACTTTTTATATATAGATTTTAGAAAGTATCACAGGTAAATACATGCATGTATAAAATTTGAAGATCAAACTACAATGACAGCCCACTTTGATGTACTGGAGGAAGACATCCACATAAGATGGACAGAAATGTCACCATCCATACCCCTATCAAATGCTGATATAATGATATGAACTATCACAAAATGAGACATAAAGTTCCTAGTCAGAAATGATGGAGTCCAAGTGGATAAAATTGTTCTGTCACAGTCAGAGTGTGTTAACTTTGGTATGGGGCTATCCAGATCTAAGTGTGCTACAGAGTTACATGACCCACTAAAGCATGCAACCAGAAAAATAAATTAATAAACAATTGCTTTCATATTTAAGGCATGTGATAGAATCTGAAAGAGCATTACTTGAAATCTTCAAAACCTACAAACATAACATAGAAACATAAGCAAAACAAACAGATACAAGGAAACATAAATCATTAACAAAAATTTATTTCTAAAGCGAAAAAAGTAAAAGAAAACCTGGATGATGCCTTTAATGCGCCATGTCCCATGCTTCATACCTACAATCTGTGAATCTTCAGGATGCAAAGACTTGAGTTCTCGTCTAACCTCCTCCTTGCTAGCATTGTGCTCTTTGGTCAACTGTTCAGCAACAATCTTGTTAGATCCACCTATAGAACCAATTACAGCACGAGAGTCTCCAAGATTGGCAATATATAATGTCCCTTTCCAGATAACGCCAACCAGACAACAGGAACCCATTGCTGCTATCAATGGCTTTATTCCATAACTCCTACGAACGAGAGTCAGAAACCCGTCCTCAGTAGCAGAAACAGCACCCTTGATGATATCTGAAGAGATAGAACCATTTTCTCTAGCAATCCTGTAACCAGATGTAACACAAAAATTCCATAAATTCTTACACCAATGCAGTACCAAAGGTATGCACAACAAAATAACAGTAGAACAGAGGGGGGAAAAAGAATAAGAATAAGCTAAGTTTATGAAAATACATGCATTTTTGCTGGTTAGACAGGAAAAGAATTTATATATGTTGTTAATATACACAAGTATGTACCACTGAATTTAGATTAAAAAATAAAACAGAACTAAGTGAAAATGATAAACAAAGAATATGAAATTTCATAAACCACATCAATCCAGAATTGGCAGGTAAATCAACTTTTACATTTTTCCTATATATCATATTATGTGTGCCGGTTTCCTCAAGATCTTAAAGGGAAATGTCATTTTTCCAACACTCCTAGCACTCCAAACGACCAATAGAAGAAAAAATATAAATTATGCACACATAAGGGCAGGGACTAATTTCAATTAACACACATAAAAAGATACCTTGCCAAACTTATTAGCTACATACATACTTTATACACTTGGCCCTTCTCTAATGTTTTCTAGATCCATCACTGCATAAGGGTCAGTTTGGTTGAGTGTGTAGAAAGAAGGAAGGTACAAAATAGAGGGCAGAAAGAAAATGACTTTCAACTGCTGTTATAGTCCAAGTAAGTATAAAGTGGTTTTCATGCCAGAAGTTTCCATCTTCCCCATTCCCCCCATTCCCATTCACTCAACCAAGCAAACCCTATATATAAGACTGCTCTTACTCACAATTCAAAACAAAAAGAAAGGTAAATTATAACTGGTATAAAAGCACACATAAAACCTTAGGAAAGCTAAAGTGAGGATGAACTACTTGATAATAGACATGGTCTGAGAAAAACATTACCCAATCCTCTCCTTTTGCATATGAATTCAATAACTGGTTCATTTAAAAGAACACTACTCATAACAAAAAATTAGCAGGGTAGAGTGATACCAAAAGATTGTATATCTTTGGTTCAGAAAGATAGCGAATTGAATTTTTACTCAGTTTCTTGCAACTGCAAATACAGGCAATATGAACAAACCAACAATACAACCAAGTGAACCAACCTACCAAAAAAAGGGGAAAAAAACATCTAACCATATAAGCCAAATTAAAGGGCATGAAGGGCAATCCAAAATAACAAGAACACACAATCTCATATGCAGCAACAAAAAAAAATGGTCCAAAATATCAAAATCAATTAACACTCCAGCAAATCAGCCCCGCCAAGTGACATAAAACTACAAAAAAAACAAATTGATCCGATTATAATAATTATTATTATTATTATTATTATTATTTATTTTATATAAAAATGGATTCAGAAACATCCAAAAACAGGGCACGCCTGCCGTTTGGTTCAAACGTCGGGCTGGAGGGATTTTAATGGAGGAGATGGAATGAAAATAATTGTCCCCTTGTTTGGAGGGATGGGAAGTATATTTTTTCTCTCCTCCAAAACCCCAGCTTTTGAGGGGAGACAAAAATTGGAGGAGAGGGATTTTAACCCCTTTATTTTCTCTTCACCCCTCTCCAAAATTCTCAACCAAACAAGGCCCTCCCCTCAATTCCCCTCCAACTAAAACCCACTGTAAGTATGGTTTTCTTGTAAAAGGAAAAGATAAACATCCAAAAAGAGAGAAAGAGGGGAAAAAACATCCAAAACAATCTCACATAAGACTCACTCATAAGGTTATGAAAGAGGTGGTCGTTGATGAACTTGGAAGCTTCTGGACCGCCATGTCCATCATAGACTCCAACAAAGACAGCATCAGAACCTGTCTCAACCTGGCTGTGATCCTCAATAACTTCATTAGCCTGAACCACCGCAAACGAGAACTCGCCACACGAGTGCCTCTCTAGGTCCCTACACCACACCAGAGCGTCTTCTATTGTAGAAGATGAGTCATCATCGGGAGCATCTTTCCTCATACGCGCATATCGCCTCACAGGACTCAAGCACGCTGAAACTATCCTTGCCAACCACGAAAACATCCCACATTTCCCTCTGCCACGTCTCCCTCTGAAGTCAGAACCAACCTTGGTGCCTTAAAAGAGATGAAAAAACTCAATTGGGTTTTGTGAAATTTGGAGGAAGAGAAAAAAAATGAAGAATACCCAGATGGGAAAATTGAGATTTGTTGGTCAAAGATTGTGACTTTGAAGATTCTGGAGATGAGAATTTGGTGGGCAAAAGGAGAGTTTTGATATAATATGTATGATCGGAAAGAGATATGAAATCAGAATCTTTTGAGATTACTTGGACTTAAAAAGGAAAGAAGATAGAGTGAGTATTAATGGAATTTTTTTCCAGAAAAGAAGGTAAAGATCTGATATTTGGGACAGAGAGGAGTAGAACGAGGAGAAAGGAGTGAGTGGTTTTCTCGGCAGTGTTGTTGAAAGAGAATGGTTAAATACATACACAATAGTCTTTGTTTGTTAGTTGCGTTTGTGACAAAAGAAGGAACCACGAGGAACAGAAGCAACCTTGGTTTCCAAAGGAGAAGGAACTTGTTGACAAAAAAACATAAAATAAAATAAAATAAAAAAATAAAGGCTAAAATTGGCCTGCGAAAAATTTAGAGGACACCCTTTTAATCCATGAAAAAAATAGATTAAATTTATAAATACGGGATAAATTAGTCCCTCCTTTTACTTCCAATAAATGTTCATTTACTTGTCTATGTGTCATGTTAATTATCATGTCCGACTAGTTAGTAATTTGTATAACCTATAACAAATTTCCACTTCCAAAAATGCACAATCTTTAGGTGTCAAGGTTTTAAAATTTTGCTCTTTTTCTTCCCACTTTTGCTCCTTTTTTCACCGTGGAAATTTGTTATAGGCCACATAGGACCATTAATGATACAGGCAAGATGTTTAACGGGATATATAGACAAGTAAATGGATGTTGGAAGTGAAAGAACGGACTAATGTGTCCCACGTTTATAAATTTGATGGACTAAATAGTTAATTTATTTTTTTAGGGACCTAAAGTGGGTCCTCAAAATTTTTCAGGAACTAATTTGAGCCTTTACTAAAAAATGGCTAAAATATGTTTTCGGTCCTTTATCTTTTAATCAAACTTTATTTTGGTCATTTATCTCTTTAAATATTTATTTTGTCCTTTACCTTTCTAACAATACACAAATTAGTCATTTCTGTCAACTCTGTTTAATCTATCGTTGGAAATTTCTGACGTAATAGCTTCAACGCCTTCAACCATGAACACCTTCAACCTTCTCCCACTACAGCTTAATCAGTTCTGCAAACAAAAACAAAAAAAATTGATCATTTTCCTCTATCTAACAATGACCATGTATTTCTCTTCCATGTGGAAGAAGATAGCCTTTTTAGTTTGGTGATTAATATATTTTCTTCCAACGATAAAGTCCATGTCATTACTTTGACATGTCACAGGCCAAGAGAGAGAGAGCTAATGGTCACCTCAGCTCATAGTAACGTCTTTTGTAATAGAGTTGACGGAAAAGACTAGTTTGTATAACGTTAAAAAGATAAAGGACCAAAATGAATTTTTTAAAAGATAAAGGATCAGAATAAATTTTGACCAAAAGATAAATGACCAAAAGTATATTTTAGCAAAAAAAAAAATTTATTGACACGTGTCTCTTATGGACTAAAATGTTTAAAAAGAATCATTTTAAACGTCATTTAAAATTTTTAGAGATTAAAATGTTTCAAATTGATATTTTTTATTTTTCATCTACTAAATATGTCTTCGTGTTATTTGTGGGAGATTAGTTGGATCTTTACTCATTATTTTTTTCACCCAAGAAAAGATTATTAGAGGTCTTACGTGGAGAAAGAGTTTTGAACTTGTATATTCATAATTTATATCTCGTAGCTCAATGAGCTAAACTGACTCTGTAGGACAGAAGTAACCTTAGTATAGAGGGAAAAGAGGTTTATTCTTAATAGCAACAAAAACTAAGGAGTGATTCTTTAGAAAAAATTAAGTTTTGGTTAATTGAGTTTTGATAAACTGATTTTTGCAAACTTATTTTGATAAAAGTAAATTTGTTTGGGTAGAATAATTTTATTTTTAAAAATAGTTTGGGTAGAAAGCATGTTGTTTCGAATTTCGATGTATCATTCAAACCACTTTTTAAATGTGTAATTACATAATTGACTTTCAATTTATTTTACCATTTATCTCTTAATTTATTACCAAAAATTCAAACAAAGTTTTATCTATTAATTTGTTAACAAATACTAAAATTATTACACTGAAAATATAACTCTTTCTAAAAAAGAATTACAATTTAAATTAAATAAGAAATACAAAACATTAAATTAGCACAATTAATAGATATTAAGCATCCAATTAAATATTAAATAACAAATACCACACAAGAAATATCATTTAGGCAAATAGGTGGATTGATCATATATATATATATATATATGTGTGTCTCTTTTCACATGGGTCCTAAAAGTTTTGTTTTTCAAACTAGTCCTACACATTACGTTCCATTTCCACGTTAATCATCTCCAACAATTCCGACCTAAGGCCGTCAGTTTTGATCTGACGTGGCTATCATGTTAGTCTGACATGTGGCTTTTGATCTGATTCAGTAAGGTTGAAATTGACGGAAATGACTAACATGGAAACTAAACGTAATATGGTGGATCAATCTACCTATTTTGTCTATCATTTATAATACAAGGAATAATATTAAAGAAGGTTGACGATATTGAGTGGAAAACGAATGAGAGTTCATTAATTTTTTAAGGGTATGAGTAGTATTTGAAAATCCAAACCAAGTTTTGGAATCCAAATCAAGTTATAGCTAACCGGCTTTTCAATATGTCAGCTTTAGCCCTGTTTCAATAAAAAACAAAAAATTGAAAAAATTCAAAATTATGTTTGCTTCTTTGGAGACTCTACAACAGTATACCAATCAAGCTCATGAATATTGAGAAGTATTGTTTGCAAAATCGAATCGAACTTATCAGTTAGATCGGTTGGACCGGAAATCGATCAGGTGTCTAGTTCGTTGAACCCAAAAAACCGATTGGTTCTAGAACTAATGAGAACCGGTCAACTCGGTCTAAAACCGATGACAATCGGAGGTCAGAACCGGTTTGAACCGATCATTTTTTATTTTTCAATTTTCTTGAAATTTTTTATTTTAAATTATTAAAAATATATTTTAGTCAAGTAAAGGTTCATTGATAAGTTATAAAAATACATATACATGAATTTGTATTATTTATCTTTCTTCCTTTTTTTATCTTATGAAATATATATAATGATTATTTTATGTTAATTTAAAATTTATTTTTCTTAAGTCTATTATTTAATATAATATGTAATATTAAAAAAATTATTTAATTATTACTGATTAGACCATGATTGAATCGTTGAACCTTGAATCAGTGTCTTTATCAATCTAATGACCGATCCAAATAAATTTTAAAACATTGTTGAGAAGAGAATACAGGGCTTGGGAAGTAGAAAGACAAGGGTAGTTGATAGAAAGCCCAGAGTTGACTTTGTGATAAAGATGATGATGAAAAAAATTAAAAGAAGAATTAAAAGTACAAAATTAAATATTAAAAATGTATATTAAAATAAAATATTTAATATATTAAAATAATATTTTTTTTAAAATAAAAAATGTTTTTATTCAAATACATGGTGTTTTTATAGTACTAGTTAGAAAAACGCTCCAAACAGACCATCATTTAATCTTTTAAATTGTGAATAATATTAGTGCCTAATTTTAGGAAATTAATATATACATTATTTTCTAAAATTATAATTCATCTCTTAAATAAAATTTTAATATATATAAATTTCAAGAAATTTAAAGATAAACATAACTAATATATAATTTCATAAATTAATAATTTAATTTTTTTAAAAATAAGGTAGTAGTTTCCCTTCTTTTGATTTGTCTTCTTGTCTTTTTCCCTTCATTTTATCCATTGACTTATTTCAATTGTTTTTTTTTTAATATATCCTGAACTTGATAACATGACTTATTCACCTAAAGTGCCATTGAGTTCATTTGGTTGGAACTTGGAGAGCGGATTCGCTCCTGCTGCTGCACCCGTCCAGCGATGCTCCTGCGAGATCCAACGGTGCAGCAGCTGTGTGGAGGGTGGGACCGCGTGCGATGAGGTGTGGGACCTTGCTTTCCAAATTGCTCTACCCACAAATAGTGGCTACCAAATTACAACAACAATATAATGTTCACGTTTCACTATTGTTGTTAAGAACTAACTGAAAGACAGGCACGGCAATGTCTGTATGTCTGTATTTTTTTATTTTGTTGGTTATGTGAATTTTTTTTAAAGTATGGTAATTGCTATTTAAACTAATTGAGTAAGAGGTATATGAGAATGAGACATGTGAGATAACAAGTAAAAATAATTTGTCTCTAAAAAAATTTCTTGTAACTCCCTAAAATAACTTCCTGTAACTTTTTGTGGGTGTGAGAAGGATGACAACAAAATAGCAAAGACGATAGAGGATGAAATTGAGAAATGGAGAACTATGGGATAGGATAAAAACAGTAAAATAGCATGTTATTTACCTATTTATCCCTATGGAAATATATGGAAAAAAAATAGGCTAAAATACCATTTTAGTCCTTTAACTTATTTTTTAGATTCAGTTTGGTCCCTTAACTTTTAAAATGTTCAATTTGGTCCCTTAACTTATTTTTTAGATTCAGTTTGGTCCCTTAACTTTTAAAAGGTTCAATTTGGTCCCTTAATTTGTCTCTGTTGACCCAAGTTAGTCATCTCCCATCAATAAAGTCAGTAACATTGTTAAATGAGTTTCAATTTGATCCCTTATGTTTCAAATTGGTCCTTTAAATTGTTAACTTGTTTCAAATTGGTCTTTTAAATTGTTAACTTGTTTCAAATTGATCATTTAAATTGTTAACTTGTTTCAAATTGGTCCTTTAAATTGTTAACTTGTTTCAAATTGATCATTTAAATTATTAACTTGTTTCAAATTGGTCCTTTAAGTTGTTGGCGAATTTCAACCGGGTCCTCAAAAAATTAATATATTTACTGACTCATTGACGGAGATGACTAACTTAGGTCAACAGACACAAATTAAGGGACCAAATTGAATCTTTTAAAAGTTAAGGGACCAAACTGAATCTAAAAAATAAGTTAAGGGACTAAATTGAACATTTTAAAAGTTAAGGGACCAAACTGAATCTAAAAAATAAGTTAAGGGACCAAAATGATATTTTAGCCAAAAAAAATATTAAAACAAATGATAAATATGAAAAAATAAAGTTAGACACCAAATGGACTTATCACATTTATATATGGATAACATGGGTTCAACTGAATTCAAGCCTGACTTGGTTTAGATAACCAATTCAAAGTCTTCACCATTTCTCAACTCGGTTTGCGGTTGATTCCAATAATTTATTAAAGGGTAAAGATCTATTTTGGTCTCTGACAAAAAACATGATGCCCATTTCAGTCTCTAACAAAAAAAAAATCTCGTTAGTCCCTGACAATTACTACGTGAGACAAGTTAGTCCCTACGTGACTTCCGCTGGTCAACGTCTGTTACTAAAATATCCCACGATACTATGTCAGGGACTAATTAGTCTCACTTTAAATATTGTTATGGACTATATATGTCCCAAAATAATTGGAGGGACTAATTTGTCCCACGTTAGTAATTATCAGGGACTAACGGGGTATTTTTTTTTGTCAGGGACTGAAATGGGCATCACATTTTTTGTCGGGGATCAAAATGAGCCTTTACAATCAATATTTTTAAATTTGGACGAGTCATTCAATCGATGTCTTCGCTGATTCATGTCAAATTAGTTATAATTAAATATAATTTAATATATAGTGTTTATTAAGTATTATACCAAGGTTATGAAAAGCGGGCCAATTGAATCGGAAATCGGCTTCTTGTTTAATTCCGGTCAAGGATCAAAACCATTTTTTACGGTCAGACCGCTTTAAAATGGTCGAAACCAGGTTTGATCGGGCTAAACTGGATCTGATCATATTTCTAAAAAACTATTAAATTTTAAAAATTAAAACAAAACCAAAAAGTGAAAAGTGAAGCAGCTAAGAAAAAACTTAATCAGTCGGCTAATCCTCTATTCTAGATCTAATATTCCTTCCTCGATAACTACGGCAATGCAAAACAACAAAAGTTCTTGCTCCGTCTAGTCATTCCTCTCATCCCTAATCTCCGTTTGAGTCCGCCCTTGCTTTAATCTGCTTGTTACTCTCTCCCATCCATTCGTCTCCACTTGGTGTAGTCGGTCACAATCTTCATTAGTTCATTTACCCCAATCACTCACTCGCTCACCTCCTCGGTCTTCACGTACTTGACTTAAGGAGTTGAGTTACAAAATGGTAAGAAAATAATAATACAAACTCATAAATCCTCATAAAGTTACTTAAAAGTTAAGACGTCAAAAGTTATAAATTTTATGATATTATTATATTTTAGAGATGGTAAGTTCATTTTTTAATTTCTTGTTTTAACTTTTAATTATTATAATATAATTATATTATTAGTATTTCATGTTATGATTACAAATTGACTTTTTATTTTTATTTTATTTTATGTTTTAAATATTTTGTGAAGGAAACAGTGAAAACAACTTGAATTAGAATTTTGTTTGTTATGTCATCTAAACAAAACCTTAAATATAGAGAATAAAATAAAAATAATATGACATTTTTGTCATTATAAATAAAAATAAGCTGAAAATAAATCAAACATTCCCTAGAGAGAGGGCAAAACTTCTTGTGTATTTCTTAAATTTTATATGTAGATCTTTGTATCTTGGCACTAGTGTTTTATTTAACCCCAAAACTATTTTTGGATTTTGAAAAAATTTAAATTTTTTAGGGTTAATTACATTTTTGGTCCAGTAGTTTCACCAATGGGTTGTTTTAGTCTATGTAATTTCAATTGCTTAAGTAAAGTTACTCTAATTTTAAAATCGAACAAATGTGGTCATGCCGACCTATCATCTAATACATAATGGGGGTTGTTGACCTGACCAACCCTTTGTGATGTGGTATTAATGTAGGATTAGTTTTATTTAATTAGTTGAATAAATGCTAAAATTAAAACTAAAAGCTAAAAAATGCTAAAAGGGAATGCATGTGCAGAACACGTTCGTAAAACTAGCAGAACCAAAATTACCTTTTTGTGAAATTATAGTGCCTTGATTTGAGCAATTGAAAATACAAAGGACTTGATTTGTTTGCTTTTAAAATTAGAGGGACTTGATTTAAACAATTAAAACTATAGGGACAAAAATCACCCATTTGTAAAACTATCGGGATCAAAATTGCAATTAAGTCATTTTTCGGTTAAACCATTTTTGACTGATTTTGTCCAATTTTTTTTTTTTTTACCAATTTATCTAGTTTTTTGATTGATTAGTTGCATATCCGAGTTTAAAGTTAATTGGACCATACACATAACTAGTTCACTAATTAGCTGGTTTTCATCAATGAACAAACTGCAAGAAATATTTAGCTATGGATCAAGTTGAGAAAACTCTCATATACTTTACAAACTCGTTAACACAATCTTCAAAATCACTTAAGAGTTAACCATTGGGTGGGTTCAATATGTCATTTTGATGAGTTTGTAAACACAAGAAGATTTGTGAATTTTCTTTTCCTTGCATTTTAGTTTTTTTTCCCTTACTCAAATGAATAGGCCAAAAGGGTACGTGCCATATGTTTTGATCATTAAATTTTTCAGTCTCATAATTTGTTATTTTACAGAAATTATTTCAGTACGTATGAACTTGGATGAACTTTGGCCACAAGATATCAAATTAGCCCAATGCATTCAAAAGGCTAGATGGACGCGTGTAATTGAACAGGTGTGGCTTATAAATTGTGCAACATGTTTGGATGGATTAAATGAGGAAAATAGCATAGCCGGGGATGTGGTAGAGGGCATGTCGTTTTCCAGAGGAAAATTTCCGAAGGAAAAGGGAAAGGAAGTCACTTAAACACATGTGGCATGTGAAGTGGCCTTTCCTGAATCTAATCTCTAACTGTTACAGTTGCATTAAATTAAGGTTTGTGGTTGCTACCTAGGAGGCAGGGACCATTTGATCCCCAAAATCGTCTTTCTTTCTTTTTCATTATCACGTGCATTCGTGACAATGTGGACCTTGTATGAAAAGGGATTTATTGCTCTCCCATAAGTTCACCTTAATTCCAGGAGACCTTAGTAATGCCATGGAACAAGTTCTGGAGATCTTAATTATACAAATTGTATAAATTAAACCAATGGACATTTGATACACTATCCTTTTTTCTCTCGGTAAACATACACTATCCTTTTTTTTTTTCCTTTTCCGGAACCCCACCCTTATTAGTCCTTTGGGCCGAGTGAGTTCACCAGAGGATCCCCACAGCTTAGGCCCTTCAGGCCCGCTATATAACTAATCTCTGGTTCGACTGATTGAGCAGAATTTTACCTATTGGTTCTCAGCCTCCCAATGGGGGTGACTCCACAAGGATTCGAACGGTACAGTGGAGCACTTATGCTTTGTTTGGTTTTGGTTTTGGTTTTTGGGTGGGGTGGGGTGGGGTGGGGGGGGGGGGGGGGGGGGGGTGGGATGATTTTTCATTAGTAAACACTTCCCAACGATGTTAGTGGTCATATGAATATTTTTCTTCTTTGGTGAAAGTATATATGTTATATTTCTCCTTTTTTTCAATGCAAGTAAATCATCATGTTGAAAAAATATAATTATTTATTATATTATTTTTAACATTTACTACTTCTCTTATTACTTCGGCATTTTGCTTCTCTCAACATTAATTTTTGTAGTGAATTTGTTTTTTTAAAGAATTATAAATAAACCCCAACAAATTTTCCTCTTACTACGTTTGTATTGTACTCTTCTAAACATTTAATGTAACATCCTTCTGGGCACTACACTATCTGTGACATTTTCTCAATATCGTTTAACATGGAAAATAATTTTCCCAATACTTAACATTCACTAACATCTTCCAACCACTAACAGGCCTAAAACATATACATCCAGGAAATGGGAAAATAAGCAGTATATAATCATATATTCCCCGTATGTACATAATACTTTCATAAATTCTTTCAAAAGATAAAAGTCATGAAAAGGCAGAAACAACAAAAGGCGGAAATAGCAAAGCCATTAAAATAACATGACCAATAAAAACATAAATAACCTTGGAGACGCAGCTCCATAAAACTATTCCTAAACACAAGGACTCATCATGTTGGCCAGTACAAAATGATGACGAGGTGTCATCATTATACAGCGATAACAACTGAGGGCGATACATCGTCACACTTGGGTTGAGCTCTCACATCTCCCATATACCGATCCCTGAATATATGTCTTCATGACCGATCCGTCTAATATCCAAAGCTGGTTATGATGGTGAAGCAGTTCTACCGTCTTTGTTGAAGAACATAAAATAAACCAGAAAACGCAAAAAAATGAGGTGAGATCCCCATTCATCATACACATAAAGCAGGTATGCAGTGGTACGACTCACATATATATTACAGCATGCATATATCCAAATTATCATCCATTCTCAGTCCACAGATCAAAATTCCAATGATATATAATACCCAGATAAACGGTAAGCTTATCAAAATGTACCAGACACTGTCTGTTCACTGAGGCACGAGAATAGAGAGAAAATTTATTGAAACCATATAGTCCCATACCTACACAACCTCAAGGAATATCTGATCCTCATTCTGGAGCTAATTGACATTTTGGAAAGGAATTGGTCAGTACAAGTTTCACATCAGCCCAGCTCAGGCACCATGTGTGACTATCATACTAGGCACACAAGGCTTAAATCATAACGTATGTACAATCATAATCACATGTGATCTCAAACTCTCTGTGAAACATCAGGCTCTTTATGAAACCTCTACAACCGGCAAACTCGGCTTTCTAGGCACAACGACCTCACCAAACATAGTATCAACTATGTGTTTGGGAAAAATTGCCAGAGTACGTCCAATTTGTCTATCCACCAGATAAATCTCGTGATTCCACCAGAATCCATTTGATGTCAATTTCAGACGGACGATATCCTTGGGTTTGAATCACCGTGTAATGTTAGTGTTTTAAGGCATTATTTATATGTTGGATATTTAGGTTTAAGACCTGGATTTAGGGTCTAAAATGCATGTTTAGGTATTGGGAACCTTGCATGGAAAGTACGAGATTTATCGGCATTGAATTGAATGAGAATGTGTTCTAGGATTTCCGTTATACCGTTTAGAACGCTTAATAATGCACAATAGGAAATTCATTTTTGAGGAAGAGATTCGGTATGTTTGAGGGCTTGGTCTTATTCCTTAGGTATATAGGAGTCTATGTTTCAAATTTCAGGTTAATTGGACTTCAAACGAGCTCAGAAAGTGATAAAACGTATGAATCAGAAGTGCTAGACAACGTGGACGCTGAGCGCAGCATTTTGGGCGCTGAGCGCTAGCTGAAGGGACACGTGGCACTCTGGGATTGGTGGACGAAGTCGGTAGGCGCTAAGCATTGTGTGTCTAGCGCTGAGCGCCTAGTTCAAAAAAAAAATTTTGTTTAAATTGAGTCATCACGTGGAGAACCTTTTAGAATGTTCAAAATCAGAAAAATAGAGAGAGAGAGAGAGAGAAGTTTTCCGGAGCCGATTTTGATCACTTCGTTTGTCCTATTGAAAAACCGATTATAACGTTGTGATCCTTGCAACATCTACTTCATCATCCTACCTTTCTTTTCTTGATTAGGCTAAGGTAAACCTATTTATTTTTTATGCCGAAATGCTGTCTGTGACGTTATTGAGTTTATCTTTAAATTCGTTTATCGGTTTTCAGTTCCGTCTTCATATTTGGGTTACACGTAACGTGTGCTTCCTGAATATGTATTAAGGTAAATTTTTGGAGCCTTGGAGGTAGGAGAACCTCACATGGCAGATTTGAGGAGTTTAGAGAGGGCTCGTTTCGTTGCTCTAAAGCTAGCCTACGACACTTCAGGTGGGGGAAAGAAGCCATCTAACGTCGGAAATGGCTAAATAGCATTTTATTCAATAATGGCATAGGACGACCTAAACCCTACTAGTAGACAAATAATGAACAATGTTAATATCACATTGGGGACTGCTTAGTAGTACCAACGATGATATGGAGATTGTAGATTTATCGTCGTTAGGTTAATTTTATGATATCTGAGGTTGTCTGATTTTATCATATTTGAGCTGCTTGCTGTGTGTTGTTTGGATTAACATATTAATTATAGTTATTATGTTTATTTGAATATGTTATTATTATTATTATTATTATTATTATTATTATTATTATTATTATTATTATTATTATTATTATTATTATTATTATTATTATTATTATTATTATGTTGTTATTATTTTATTTTGATTATGGTTGATAACATGTTGTCTTGAGTGACAATATGTTTTATCTGTAATGACATGCTTATTTGGCATCTAGGCGATGATATATGATATGTTAAAGTGATGCATGTTGGGGGAGAGTTGGATATGTGATTTAGATGTGCCTAAACTAATTAATTAATATTTTATTATGATGAGATTGATGAGGTGTTATTATTTGAGACATTTTATGAGATAGTGATGAGAGGTTAAGGCACTAGGGTATGACTCGATATACGTCGGCGAAACCCATATAATTGCATGTTGTTGATCACAGCCGTGTGTTTGGAACACACAGGTCAGAAGTCCTCGCGGGACCGTCCCAAACTTAGATTTAGGCTGTGTAGCTATAGTGTCATTGCTATGCATGAGCACCCTCGAAAAAGAACCAGGGTGTGCACCGGAGCGAGATGTGCAGCTATAGTGTCATTACTTTGCATGAGCATTCTCACCGCGGATGAGAGTGTGCACTGGGATTTGGGGACGCGTCGCTTGGACGACTGACTAACATCCCTGAGCGGGCAAGGGATGCGTGACAAGATTGATGGTGGCCACGTCAGCATAAGTTGCATGAGCGCGATGGTAGAGGATGATAATGTGTCTCAAGGATGATTGTATATATTTATATATATCGGTGATGCAAGTCTGTGTGCTTTTATTGATTATATATTACCTACCCTTTTCCATATATGATGATAGATAGTTTTGTATCTTCCTATTTCTCTTCTATGTATGTTTCTTTTATGTGATCGTTTTGAGAAGACCCTGCGGAGGAGCCAGCCATAGAGGAGCTTGATGGGACTCCTTATGAGCCAGATGCTGGAGGACGAGCAGTGGTCTCTAGCAGTTGAGTTTAGAGTCTATGGCCAGTGCGTCTTTTGGTGATGTTTTAGTTTCCGTTGATTATATTGTTTTGTATCAGTATGTATGGGACCCTACTGATGGGGTACCCTTATAGTATATCAGCACAGTATGTCTATATTTATATGTTTGTGTGGTGTGATGTTTATATTCTGTTATTTATATTTAAAGTTTGTTTATTTTTTATTTTCTGTTTTGTATACTTAACGCTAATATTACGATTAAGTTTTAGTTAAATTTAGGTTTTTCTTTAATGGGACATCGGGGTGTCTGATTTGGTGGTATCAGAGCAGTTTGATTCTGTTTAGACTGTGAAGTTAGGGTGTACTGGCCATTTTATTTGAATCCACATCGGATAACAACTATGCTTAGAAGTTGGGTAGTGAGTCCGGACGCAATAATTAACATTTGTGTGGCATGTAGTATTTATATATCCGGTTATGTAATATTATATGTCATATAAATGCGAGCTAATGATTTCTTTTAACAGGATAATGGCTCGAGGCAGAGGCAGAGGACATAGAGGACGAGGGGGTGGTAGGACCCCAGAGAGAGTAGATGGTTAGACTTCTCAGCCTGAGGTAGGAGCTGGAGATGGAGGAGAGTCATATGAGACTCTTCAGACCATTCAGGAGTTAGCATCCTTACTGTTGCAGCAGGCGCAACAGAATGCTCAGAGGATGCAGAGAGATGCAGAGTTATAGGAGCAGCAGGACATGAGGAGAGCTGCCGAGGCAGAGGATGCAGGGTTGGCTGCCTTCCTAAAAAGGAAGCCACCTCAATTTAGAGGGGATTATGTTCCAGTGCGAGCTAAGTGGTGGATACAGGAGTTGGAGAACATCTTCGACACCATGAGATGCAGGGATGACAGGAAGGTGACTTGTGCTGCTTTTATGCTGACAGGAGAAGCAGAGTGGTGGTGGAGAGGCAATAGAAGGTTGCTTGAGGCAGAGACAAGGTTGATTAACTGGGAACTGTTCAGAGACTATTTCTTCGAGAAATACTTCCCGCGGTTGGTCAGACGCTAGAAGGAGAAGGAGTTCATGAGTCTCCGACAGGGGGACATGTCTGTAGGTGACTATGCGGCCAGATTTGAGGCCTTGATACAGTTTTCTGAGTTCTACTAGAGGTTTCCGAACGAGGATTGGATGTGCCGGAGGTTCAAGGAGGGCTTGAGACATAAGCTACAGAGAGCTATAGTGCCACTTGATATTCAGAGCTTCCCAGATCTGGTTGAGAGATGCAGTGCCATAGAGGGCACAGATCAGAGGCAGGCTGCTAAGCAGAGACAACAGAGGAGCGGAGGCCCTATCAGATCAGGTTTTCAGAGGAGAGCAGGCAGTGGTTCACAGGGGAGATGGGGACCCTATACTAGACCAGTGTAGAGTGTTCAGTCATCTGCAACAGTATCAGCTTCTACAGCACCAGTTGGTAGAGCGGGCCAGCAACAGAGAGGCCCAGTTTGTTTTAGATGTGGAGGTCCGCATTATGTTAGAGATTGCATAGAGAGGCCTGGTTGTTTCCACTGTGGGAAACCAGGTCACATGGCTCAGGATTGCAGGTAGAGAGGGATACACCAGCAGGCAGCTGCTGGTAGAGGAGCTGGATGCTACAGAGGTGGAGCTGGGAGAGGAATCCCAGCAGTAGGACAGTCGATGGCCAGACTTCAGGCCACATGGAGGGTGTTTACCGTGAGAGGAGCTGAATCTTCTCAATCTGCAGATCTTATCCAGGGTATTGTTTGATATTTGGTAGACTCTCGCCTGTGTTGTTTGACTCAGTTGCTACACATTCATTTATTTCGCATGAGTGTGTGGATCATTTACATTTGCCTGTTTCTTTGTTACCTTATACCCTTATCGTATCTACTCCGACCAATGATTCCTTGACTACCATGTATGTTTGCTTACAGTGTCCTATAGTTGTTGAGAATAGGACATTCCTTGTGGATCTTGTTTGTTTACCTATGCAACAGATAGATGTTATCCTTGGCATGGATTGGCTTTCGGCTAACCATGTAGTGTTAGATTGTTCCAGGAAGACCTTGTCATTTCTAGAGCTTTCTAGCAGAGTATCTGCCAATGAAGGAGTATCTATGAGGAGTGATGGTTTTCGACTATACGTGATGTTTTTCTCAGTGGAATTTAAGGAGACTCCGAGTATAGATTCTATGCCTATAGTGAGAGAATTTCCTGAGGTTTTCCCTCCCGTTGTTCCGGGTTTGCCACCAGAGAGGGAAGTGGAGTTCACCATAGATCTTATACCAGGGACATGACATATATTTGTAGCACCCTATCGAATGCCACCAATAGAGTTATCTGAGTTTAAAGAAACAGTTGGATGATATATTGAAGAAGGAATTCATCAGACCCAATATTTCACCGTGGGGAGCTCTGGTGTTTTTTGTTAAGAAGAAGGATGGAAGTGCTAGGTTGTGCACAGATTATAGGCAGCTGAATAAAGTGACGATCAATAATAAGTATCAGTTGCCTAGGATAGATGATCTGATGGATCAATTAAAGGGAGCTTTGGTATTTTCCAAGATTGATCTGAGGTCCGGGTATCATCAGATTAGAGTGAAGAAGGAGGATATACCGAAGACAGCTTTCAGGACGAGATACGGACATTATGAGTATTTAGTTATACCTTTTGGCGTGACTAATGTTCCAGATGTGTTTATCGATTATATGAACCATGATCTTTAGACCGTTCCTCGATAAGTTTGTGGTGGTGTTTATAGATGATATCCTTATTTATTCCCGTACACGGGAAGAGCATGATGAACATCTGAGAACAGTGTTACAGGTGTTGAAGGATAGACAGTTATATGCCAAGCTTTCTAAGTACGAGTTTTGGTTGGAGGAGGTTCAGTTCCTAGGTCATGTGATAAACAAGGAAGGAATAGCAGTAGATCCTGCTAAAGTTGAAGCAGTGCTTAAGTGGGAGCGACCTAAGTCAGTTAGTGAAGTGAGGAGTTTCTTGGGATTGGCTGGATATTATCGGAGGTTTATCGAGGGTTTCTCAAAGATTGCGTTGCCTATGATGCAGTTAACGAGAAAAGGTACAATGTTTGTTGGGACGGAGAAATGTGAGGAGAGTTTTCAGAAGTTAAAGGAAAAGTTGACCATATCATCAGTGCTGACTTTACCAGATCCTTTAGGACAGTTTGACGTGTATTGTGATGCGTCATATCAAGGGTTGGGCTGTGTGTTGATGCAAGAGGAAAGAGTTGTAGCTTACGCTTCCCGGAAGTTGAGAATTCATGAGAGGAATTATCCGGCACATGATCTGGAGTTGGCAGCTATAGTGTTCGCACTGAAGATATGGCGACACTATTTGTATGGAGCCAAATTCAATGTGTATAGTGATCATAAAAGTTTGAAGTATCTATTTGATCAGAAGGATCTGAATATGAGACAGCGTAGATGGATGGAGTTTATCAAGGATTATGAGTTTGATCTTCAATACTATCCTATGAAGGCGAATGTTGTAGCGGATGCACTGAGTAGGAAGTCTTTACATGTATCTGCGATGATGGTAAAGGAAATGGAGTTGATTGAGCAGTTTAGAGATATGAACCTAGGGATGGAGTTGTATGAAGATAGAATATGCTTAGGTATGATCACTATTAGTAGTGAGTTTCTAAGAGATCTTATGGATAAATAGGTTCAGGATCAATATCTGCAAGAGGTGAGTAGAGGCATGGATGAGGGTAAGATTTCAGATTTTAGTAGAGGGCCAGATGGTGTGTTGAGGTTTAGGGACAGGATATGTGTGTCAGAGGACTTAGAGTTTAGGAAGATGATTTTGGAAGAGGCGCATAAGAGCAAGTTGAGTTTTCACCCCGGAGTCACTGAGATGTATCAGGATTTGAAGAAGATGTTTTGGTGGTCGAGGATGAAAAAGGAAGTGGCAGAATATGTTTTATCTTGTCTGGTTTATCAGAAGGCTAAGATAGAACATCAAAAGCTTGCTGGTTTGCTACAGTCCTTAGATATTCCAAAGTGGAAGTGTGGAAGTGGGACAACATAGCTATAGATTTTGTGGTTGGATTACCACGAACTCTGAAAAGGCATGATGCGATTTAGGTTATCATCGATAGGTTGACGAAGTGTGCTCACTTCTTACCTATTGGTGAGAGTTACAGTTTGGAGATATTGACCTAGATCTACATTAAGGAAGTTGTTAGGTTGTATGGTGCACCGTCTAGCATTATCTCTGATCGAGACCCTAGATTTACATCTAGATTTTGGAGACAGTTGCATAGTGATTTGGGATGAAGTTGAGGATGAGTTCTGCTTATCACCCCCAGACTGATGGACAATCAGAGAGAATGATTCAGTCATTTTAGGATCCTTTGAGGGCCTGTGTTTTAGAGCACATTGGCAGTTGGGATGATTTCTTGTTGTTGATTAAGTTTACATATAATAACAGTTTCCATAGCAGTATCGGGATGACACTGTATGAGGCTTTGTATGGCAGGAAATGTAGGACTCCGTTTTGTTGGTATGAGACTGGTGAAAGCTAAGTTTTGGGCCTTGATGTGGTGCAGCAGACGACGGAACAGGTTAGAAAGATCAGGGAAAAGATGATCGAAGCGCAGGATAGGTAAAGCAGCTACAGTAACAAGAGGAGGAGACCCTTGGAGTTCCAGGAAGGTGATCATGTATTTTTGAGAGTCACTCCAAAGACTGGAATTGGCAGACCTATCAAGTCTAGAAAGCTTACTCCTGGATTCATTGGACCTTTCCAGATTCTTCGACGGATTGGTCTAGTAGCCTACCATATTGCCTTACCGCCTAACCTTTCTAATCTTCATGACGTCTTTCATATATCCCAGTTGAGAAAATATTATCCTAATCCTTCGCATGTACTTGAGCCTGAGTCAATACAACTTCAAGAGAATCTAAAGAATGAGGCTTTACTGGTTAGGGTTGCAGATAGAAGGATTAAGGAACTTCGCAGTAGACAGATTCCTTTGGTCAAGGTCATTTGGGATGAGACTACAGGAGATGCTACTTGGGAGCGTGAGGCAGATATGCTGTAGCAGTATCCACATCTTTTTTGAGGTTTGTAAATGTCGGGGACGAAATTTCTTTTAAGGGGGTAGTAATGTAACATCCGTGTTTTAAGGCATTATTTATATGTTGGATAATTAGGTTTAAGACCTCGATTTAGGGTCTCATATGCATGTTTAGGTATTGGGAACCTTGCATGGAAAGTACGAGATTAATCAGCATTGAGTTGAATGAGAATGTGTTCTAGGGTTTTCGTTATACCGTTTATAACGCTTAATAATGCACAATAGGAAATTTATTTCTGAGGAAGAGATTAGGTATGTTTGAGGGCTTGGTCTTATTCCTTAGGTATATAGGAGTCTATGTTTCAAATTTCCGGTTAATCAGACTTCAAACTAGCTCAGAAAGTGATAAAACGTATAAATCAGTAGTGCTGGACAACGTGGGCGCTAAGCGTAGCATTATGGGAGCTGAGCGCTGACTGCAGGGATACGTGGCACTCTGGGATTGGTGGACGAAGTCCGTGGGCGCTGAGCGCTGGGTGTCTAGCATTGAGCTACCAGTTCAAAAAAAAAAAATTTAAATTTGTTTAAATTGAGTCTTCACGTGGAGAATCTTTTAGAAGGTTCAAAATCAGAAAAATAGAGAGAGAGAGAGAGAGAGAGAGAGAGAGGGGCGAGGAAGTGAGGAAGAAAGAGAAACTGTCGGAGCCGATTTTGATCAATCCGTTCGTCCTATCGAAAAACCGATTATACGGCTGTGATCCTTGCGACGTCTACTTCATCACCCTACCTTTCTTTTGTTGATTAGGCTAAGGTAAGCCTATGCTCATTTTATGCCGAAATGCCGTCGGCGACGGTATTGAGGTTATCTTTAAATCCGTTTATCGGTTTTCAGTTCCGTCTTCAAATTTGGGTTGCACGTAACGTGTGCTTCTTGAATATGTATTCAGGTGAATTTTTGGAGCCCCGGAGGTAGGAGAACCTCACGTGGCAGATTTGAGGAGTTTAGAGAAGGCTCGTTTCGTTGCTCTAAAGCTAGCCTACGACACTTCAGGTGGGGGAAGAAGCCATCTAACGTCGGAAATGGCTAAGTAGCATTTTATTCAATAATGGCAAAGGGCGACCTAAACCGTACTAGTAGACGAATAATGAACAATGTCAATATCACATTGGGGACTACTTAGTGGTACTAATGATGATATGGAGATTGTAGATTTATCGTCGTTAGGTTAATTTTATGATATCTGAGATTGTCTGATTTTATCATATTTGAGCTAGTTGCTGTGTGCTATTTGGATTAACATGTTAATTATAGTTATTATGTTTATTTGAATGTGTTATTATTATTTTTATTATTATTATATTATTATTATTATGTGATTATTATTTTATTATTATTATGATGTTATTATTTTATTTTGATTATGGTTGATAACATGTTGTCTTGAGTGACAATATGTTTTATCTGTAATGACATGCTTAGTGGGCATCTAGGCGATGATATATGATATCTTAAAGTGATGCATGTTTGGGGAGAGTTGAATATGTGATTTAGATGTGCCTAACCTAATTAATTAATATTTTATTATGATGGGATTGATGAGGTGTTATTATTTGAGACATTTTATGATATAGTGATGAGAGGTTAAGGCACTAGGATATGACTCGATATATGTCGGCGAGACCCATATAGATGCATGTTGTTGATCACAGACGTGTGTTTGGAACACACGAGGTCAGAAGTCCTCGCGGGACCGTCCCAACTTAGATTTAGGCTGTGCAGCTATAGTGTCATTGCTATGCATGAGCACCCTCGAGAAAGAACCAAGGTGTGCACCGGAGCGAGATGTGCAGCTATAGCATCATTGCTTTGCATGAGCATTCTCACCATGGATGAGAGTGTACACCGGGATTTGGGGACGCGTCGCTGGGACGACTGACTAACATCCATAAGCGGCAAGGGATGTGTGACAGGATTGGTGGTGGCCACGTCAGCATAAGTTGCATGAGTGTGAAGGGTAGAGGATGATAATCTGTCTCGAGGATGATTGTATATATATATATATGTGTGTGTGTGTGTGTGTGTGTGTGTGTGTGTGATGCAAGTCTGTGTGCTTTTATTGATTATTTGTTACGTACCCTTTTCCATATATGATGATAGATAGTTTCTTATCTCCCTATTTCTTTTCTATGTATGTTTCTTTTATGTGATCGTTTTGAGAAGACCCTGCGGAGGAGCCAGCTGTATAGGAGCTTTATGGGATTCCTTATGAGCCAGATGCTGGAGGACGAGCAGCGGTCTCTGGCAGTTGAGTTTAGAGTCTATTGCCAGTGCATCTTTTTGTGATGTTTTAGTTTCTGTTGATTATATTGTTTTGTATCAGTATGTATATTATGGGACCCTACTGATGGGGTACCCTTACATATATCAGCACAGTATGTCTGTATTTATATATTTGTGTGGTGTGATGTTTATATTCTGTTATTTATATTTAAAGTTTTTTATTTATGATTTTCTGTTTAGTATACATAACGCTAATATTACGATTAAGTATTAGTTAAATTTAGGTTTTTTCTTTAATAGGACATCGGGGTATCTCACACCGGCCCTTCGCTGAACCACAGTTCTCAAGCAGACTTTCCATGTTCGTGCAAAGATGTTTTAAGGCACTTGCTTACAAGTCCTAACACATTATGGAATTGGATTGACAGTCCAATCATTAATTTCTTTGCATTTTTCTAGTGGAGCCTTTTGCTTGGCTTTCAAGATATCAAATTATTCCGAGTCCATTAAGTCTTATGGATGTGTAGAAATTGAATTATCCACACTTTAAACTTCACATTACAGTTTGCTCAAAAGCTCTAAAACTCGACCGAACGTCGCTAAGTTCCAAAATTACATAATTCCTTTTTCAACGATTTGTAACTCTAATGGTCCAAAACTCATTTTGGAGTTTTAAGACACTTAGTTAGCTCTTAAAGCAGTCTTTAACTTTCCAAAAACTGTCTTGGCCGAAATTAATGCCTTAGCTCATTTTACTTGTTCGGTTCTTTGAAAATTCAAGTCCGCTAAAACTCGATTTTTGTTCTCTTAAGACTTAAATCAAATCAAAACTATTTTTGGGGTCTTTTAACCATAAAAGTCAGTTTTCACAACCTTGAAAACATTTTTGAAAACTTTCATTTTCCTCTTGGTTTTATTACTTTTTAAACCTTTTAGCAACTACAGAATTTGCAAACTTTTAAAGTTTAAGATTGTCTTGCCTTTTTCTTAGACTTGGCCGAAAAAGACAACCATATCAAGAAATAATAGAGGAATACAACTATATCAAATGAATTAGACTTGGCCGAAAAACAAATGAATTAGCGAAACTTTAAAGACAACCATATCAAGAAATAATAGAGGAATACAACTACCGATTGTTTCGCATATAATTTAGACAATAAAAGATGCGACGACAAAACTAAACTAAGTCAAAATAGATTGGTCACAAACATAGGTAGTACATAGATAAATACACAGAGTATTTGACACATCCATAGGAAATCACAAATGATTTTCCACATGAATTAACAGTACAGTCAAAATTCTACTTTCTATGACACATTTCACTTAAAGGTATTCATCTGATTTGTGATGCTTCACTCTAACTAGTTGTGAAAGTTCCACCCGTTAACAAATAGCCGAGGATTCCCACTTTAAACATTGGTGAACAACCTCCTCTTGCACATTGTTCTTTAATCGGATCTTCGTCTGTGGCCTCCCAGCCTATATGTTGTCTGTCGAAGGTACATCCTTAGGCTTTCCGCATACCCGAGCGACATGCCCAGGTTGTCCACATTTAAAACAAATAATACCCTTAATCTTGCAGTCCCTCATAGCATGACCCATGCCACACTTCATGCACTTATGTAGAGAATTCCTAGATGATCTATAACCTCTACTGCTACCGCCAAACAACTTCCCTTTTGGCGGTGTCCACATTGGCCTTGAATACGATTTCTCCTGTAACAGTTTGTTGTCTTTGAACCTCAAAGGTCCAAAATTCCCTTTTTCGATTTGACCCGAATCCAGATCTTGAGGAGATAGACACTCATCCCTCAAAGCTAGAAACTGAAGGAGTTTCCATGACAAGATTGCTTTCCTCATTTCGAACTTTAGATCCTCCTCTATATTTTTATATTTTCGTTCATCACCGGAATCCTTCAAATATAACTCCTTCAACTTAATTAGTTCTTCAAATTCAGCAGCATACACACTAATCGTCATGTCACTTTGTCCTTGTTGCAGGAGCTCAATCTCCTCTACATGAATCACTTTAGTGGGAACATATTTCTCTAGAAATTTGCTCCAAAACCCAATCCAGGTGATCGCTTCCTGTTGTACCACTATCAGCTGGCGAGTTTCTCCCCACCAGACTCCAGCATCTCCTACCAACATGAACGTTGCACAAGCCGCTTTCCAATTGTCAGGGTATTCCATAGTTCTAAAGATCTTCTCTACTTCCTTTATCCAGAGCTCAGCCTCCTCCTATTCATGTCCGCCATGAAACTGAGGTGGATTTCTATAGTAGAACTCAGCTAGTCCTCGCCTCTCTACCATTTCCCCATTATGACATGCCATAATTGCAGTTAGCTCCCTTAAGGCTTGTAGAGCTACAACCATATCTTCATGATCCTTGATTGCAGAACCAGATATACTCGTTCCCGGACTAACCATGATTTCTTATAAAAGCATGGTAGTCAGAACTAGGGAGAAAACAATACATCAAAATCTGTCCAATATTATTTCTCCTTAGAAATAATAATGAAAAGATCAACAAACAATGTTGTTTCCTTTCAAACAACATCAAGAAAACAGGAACATAAACAAGGATAGACCAAGGTCGTCATCCTTCTAAACATTGGTTCGTTATAGAACCAAAACCGAAAACAACACAGAAAACAACCAGAGGAAACACAACACAAACGATGATAGACCTATACCCCAAGCCCAAAAAGACTCAGCCAGTTCTGATACCAAATAATGTAACATCCTTCTCGGGCGCTATATTATCTGTGACATTTTCTCAATATCGTTTAATGCGAAAAATAAATTTTCTAAAGATACGGGTTTATTTTTCCCTGTTTCTTTTCGCAAATAAGAAAATAGGCAGTACTTAACGTACCTCGTCCGACCTGTACTTAACATTTATTAACATCTTCCAACCACTAATAGGCCTAAAACATATATATCCAGGAAATGGAAAAATAAACATTACATAATCATACATTCCCCATATGTACATAATACTTTCATAAAGTCTTTCAAAAGATAAAAGTCATGAAAATACAGAAACAACAAAAAGCGAAAATAGCAACGCCATTAAAATAACATGACCAATAAAAACATAAATAACCTTGGAGATGCAGCTTCATAAAACTATTCCTAAACACAAGGACTCATCATGCTGGCCAGTACAAAACGATGACGAGGTGTCATCATTGTACAACGATAACAACTGAGGACGATACATCGTCACACTGGGGTTAAGCTCTCACATCTCCCATATACTAATCCCTAAATATAAGTCCTCATGACTTGTCTGTCTAATATCCAAAGCTGGTTATTATGGTGAAGCAGTTCTACCGTCTTTGTTGAAGAACATAAAATAAAGCAGAAGACCAGAAAACACAAAAAAATAAGGTGAGATCCCCATTCATCATACACATAAAGCAGGCATCCAGTGGTACGACCCACATACATATTACAACATGCATATATCCATATTATCATCCATTCTCAGTCCATAGATCAAAATTCTAATGATATATAATACCCAGATAAACGGTAAGTTTATCAAAATGTACCAGACACTGTCTGTTCACCGAGGCACGAGAATAGAGAGAAAACTGATTGAAACCATATAGTCCCATACCTACACAGCCTCAAGGAATATCTGATCCTAACTCCGGAGCTAATTGACATTTTGGAAAGGAATTGGTCAATACAGGTTTCACATCCGCCCACCTCAGGCACCATGTGTGACTAGCATACTAGGCACACAAAGCTTAAATCATAACGTACGTACAATCATAATCACATGTGATCTCAAACTCTTTGTGAAACATCGGGCTCTTTATGAAACCTCTACAACCGGGAAACTTGGCTTTCTATGCACAACGGTCTCACCAAACATAGTATCAACTATGTGTTTGGGCAAAATTTCCGGAATATGTCCAATTTGTTTATCCACCGGAAAAATCTCGTGATTCCACCGGAATACATTTGATGTCAATTTTGGACGGACGATACTGAATCACTGGCCCTTTGCTGAACCACAGTTCTCAAGCAGACTTTCCATGTTTATGTAAATATGTTTTAAGGCACTTGCTTAAAAGTCCTAACACAATATGAAATTGGATCGACAGTCCAATCATTTATTTCTTTGCACTTTTCTAGTGGAGCCTTTTGCTTGGTGTGACATCCATGTTTTAAGGCATTATTTATATGTTGAATAACTATGTTTAAGACTTTGATTTAAAGTCTAATATGCATTTTTAGGTGTCGGTAACCTTGCATGAAAAGTACGAGATTAACTAGCATTGAATTGAATAAGAACGTGTTCTAAAATTTCTGTTATACCGTTTAGAACGCTTAAGAGTGCACAATAGGAAATTTATTTTTGTGGAAGAGATTAGGTATTTTTGAGGGCTTTGTCTTATTCCTTAGGTATATAGGAGTCTATGTTTCAAATTTCAAGTCGATCAGACTTCAAACGAGCTCAGAACGCGATAAAACTTATGAAACAGGAATGCTGGATAGCAACCAGCGCTGAGCGCTGGCTTCCCTGCATTGAGCGCCAGGGAAAAAAAAACTTATTTAAATGATAGAATTTCGTGGAAGCATGTGGAAAATGGCAGAACCAGAATTTTAGAGAGAGAGGGAGAGGAGAGAAAGAAGAGAGAGAATCTTCCAGAGCTGATTCTGATCAATCCATTCGTTCTATTGAAAAACTGATTATACCGTTGTGATCCTCGCGACTTCTACTTCATCATCCTACCTTTGTTTTCTTGGTTAGGCTAAGGTAAGTCTATGTTTTTATGCCGAAATGCTGTCCATGATAGTATTGAAGTTATCTCTCAATCCGTTTATCGGTTTTCAATTCCGTATTCAGATTTGAGCTACACGTAACATGTACTTTGTGAATATGTGTTCAGGTGAATTTTTGGAGCCCCGGAGGTAGGAGAACCTCACAAGGAAGATTTGAGGAGTTGAGAGTGGGCTCGTTTCATTGCTCTAAAGCTAGCATACGACATCTCAGTGGGGGAAAGAAGCCTTCTAGCGTCGGAAATGGCTAAGTAACATTTTATTCAATATTGGTGTAGGGCGTCCTAAACCCTACTAGTGGGCGAATAATAGACAATGTTAATATCACATTGGGGACTACTTGGTGGTACCGATGATGATATGAAGATTGTAGGATTTATCGCTGTTAGGTTAATTTTATGATATCTGGGGTTTTCTGGTTTTATTATGTTTGAGTTGCTTGTTATGTGCTGTCTGGATTAACATGTTAAATCATAGTTATTATGTTTATTAGAATATGTTAGTATTATTTTATTATTATTATTATTTATTTTGATTGTGGTTGATAACATGTTGTTTTGATTGATAATATGATTTATCTGGAATAATATGCTTAGTGACATCTAGGTGATGATATTTGATATTTTGAGTGATGCATGTTGGGGAGTGTATGATATATGATTTAGAAGTGCCTAACCTAAATAATTAATATTTTATTATGATGAGATTGATGATGTAATGTTATTGGAGATATTTTATGAGGTAGTGATGAGATGTTAAGGTACTAGGATATGATTTGAGATACGTTGGTAAGATCCATATAGATGCATGTTGTTGATTACAGCCGTGTGTTTGGAACACACGAGGTCAGAAGTCCTCGCGGGACCGTCCCAACTTAGATTTAGGTTGTGCAGCTATAGTGTCATTGCTATGCATGAGCACCCTCGAGAGAGAACAAGGGTGTGCACTGGAGCGAGATATGCAGCTATAGTGTCATTGCTTTGCATGAGCATTCTCACCGCGGATGAGAGTGTGCATCGGGATTTGGGGACGCGTCACTTGGACGACTGACTAACATCCCTGAGAGGGCAAGGGATGTGTGACAGGATTGGTGGTGGCCACGTCAGCATAAGTTGCATGAGTGCAAATGGTAGATGATGATAATATTTCTCGAGGATGATTGTATATAATTCTTTATATATATCTGTGACGCATGTCTATGTGCCTTTATTGTTTATATGTTACGTACCATTTTCCATATATGATGATAGATAGTTTCTTATCCCCTTACTTCTTTTCTATGTATGTTTCTTTTATGTGCTCATTTGAGAAGACCCTGCGGAGGAACCAGCTACAGAGGAGTTTGATAGGATTCATTATGAGCCAGATGCTGGAGGACAAGCAGTGACCTCTAGCAGTTGAGTTTAGAGTCTATGGCCAGTGCGTCTTTTTGTGACGTTTTAGTTTTCATTGCTTATATCATTTGGTATCAGTATGTATATCTTGGGACCCTCCCGATAGGGTACCCTCCTTAGTTTATCAGCACAGTATGTTTGTATTTATATATATGTGTGTGTGTGTGTGTGTGTGTGTGTGTGTGTGGTGTGATGTTTAATTTTGTTCTTACTTTTAAGTTTTTAATATTATGATTAGGTTTTAGTTAATTAAGGTTTTTCTTTAATGGGACATTGGGGTGTCTCACCTGGCTTCCAAGAAATCAAATTATTCTGAGTCCATTAACTTTTATGGATGTGTAGATATTGAATTATCCACACTTTATGACAAATGGTCTTGCTTCACCATAAGTCATAAATCATTAAGTTCGTATTTTCACTAAGTCATCTATGACTTAGGTTTTGCATTTTACTGTAAATACTAGTCTTTGAAAACTAAAATCCTTTTTGGCTTAAAACCAAATAGTTTTAAAGTAAGATTTGAATTTAGTCACCTCAGTACCAAACTTCTTAAAATAGTTTCCCAAAAATACTTGACATACTTAAAAGACGGCTCCCCCCTCCCTTTTTACTGTATTTAGGGTTGAGACTCTGTATTTTAAAAAATATAATCCTTTTACTCGAATGTTTCACTTTCCCAAGTTACAATACCCATGTTAAGGTATTAAAATAATGATTTCAAAAATCACATTACGGTTTGTTCAAAAATCCTAAAACTAGACCAAACGTCGCTAAGTTCAAAAATTGCGTAATTCCTTTTTCAACGATTTATAATCCTAATGGTCCAAAAATCATTTTTGAGTCTTAGGACACTTAGATAGGTCTTAAAACAGTCTCTAACTTTCCAAAAACTGTTTTGGCTGAAATTAATGCCTTAACTCATTTTACATGTTCGGTTCTTTGAAAATTCCGTTTTTTAGTCCGCTAAAATTCGATTTTTGTTCTCTTAAGACTTAACTCAAATCGAAACTATTTTTGGGGTCTTTAAACCATAAAAGTTAGTTTTCACAACCTTGAAAACTTTCATTTTCCTCTTGGATTTATTAGTTTTTAAACCTTTTGGCAACTATAGAATTTGCATACTTTTAAGGTTTAAGATTGTCATGCCTTTTTCATAGACTTGGCCGAATTTAAACCTAACAAATGTGAAGATTTTCTCTTCATCAATCAACTCATAATCACATGTACATACTCATGTATAAAAGCATTAAAACATGGCATGAAACTTTAACATATTAAGCATGCTTTATTATATATGACTAAATGAGCATATCATGATCTTTTTCAAGCTAACATACTTCAAATAATCACATGGCACATTAAACATGAACACACCACAACCACAACTCAAATATTACACAAAGTCCTCTTAGAGGATCACATGAACATAAGCATATAACCCCACACTTAGGATTTCAAGACAACACAAAAATACTTTAAACCACACACACACCCATAATAAGGTACATGGTGGTTAATCTCCCCCATACCCCTTGTAGGCAAGTAAGCCCTTTGTCTTATATCCTTCAATCTTCTTTCCTCTCCACCCACAAAGTCACACCAACAACAACCAATATACAACCTTCATCAATCATACACAATACCAAGTTAAATCAAATAAAACCAAGGATAATTAAAATCGTAAGGGAAGCTCACTGCCAAGGAATTGTTTATAGGGCTAGGATGATTTGTTTTTAAATTATATTTGTAGACATGTAGATAAAGGTATTTATATGGTGGAAAAATTGCCATGAATCCAAAAATCCATTCATGTAAATTTCTAGGAATTAAACCATGAATTTTCAAGAAAAGGAAACTTGAACAAATCATCATGAATGAAAGGAAAACTATGAGGAGAGTTGAAGGAATGATCATGGATCATAGAAATATTCCTCAAATGATGAGAAATGGATGAAGAAATGGAAGATCAAGGCAAAACTCCTAAGAACACTTGAACTTTCTCTTGTTTTCTAACACTTAGAAGGTGGTAGAATGTGAAAGAATTAAATGGTTTAGTGAATAAGAGGGAGGGGCACGAAAATTTGGAGGGCAAAATGGTCCAAAAAATTGTGGCACTCATTTCGAATTTTCAAGAAAAGCTAAGGGCATTTTGGTATTTTTGTAAGGAAATTAAGATATTTTCTAAGATTGTAATCATGACATGGTGACTCATGGTGTGACTCACCATGGTGACTCGCCCATATGAGTTGTCATGGTGACTCATCGATTCGATCCTCCCGGCCTATCTCTGCAGTTCCGTATCCGGCTCCGTCGTTTTCCCGATTTAGGTTCTCACATTTCCCGTCAAAATTCGCCCAAATAAAATATAATAATTTATTTTTGTGCGAAAATTTTAGAAATAGACTTTATCAATGAACTTATGATAAAATCTAGAATTTTTCAGTTTCGGGCCACATTAGGGTTTCTGCCGGTATAAAACTATATTGTCAGTAAAAACGTAGACCGATTTCTATCTGAGTTTTAAACCCAAAATTGAACCATAACTTCCTTCGATATTAAAGGTTTCAAAATGATTTTTTTCCTCAAAATCATTTTTTGGATCACAGATAAAAATAAAGAATATAATTACCGATTAAGACACGAGAAAACGGGGTGTTGCATTTATTACTATATATATTTTCAAAGCAATATTTGAAGAATGTAGGTCTTGTGAATAGAAACAAAATTTCATGGTGTTTTCATGGAAGATTCAATAACCAGCTTTCAGTTATGTCTATAAAAAATAGAAGTTAAATTAAAAATTCAAAACCACCCACAAAAGTGCACCACCTTCAATTGCTTGTCCTCACTGAAAACACCAACTTCCTCACTGATTTTAAGTTTTGATGGCTCCACTAAGAAACATAAATGAGGTTGAAAACAAAATGTAAAACAAATAAATCAAACAATTAATTCTTTAAATAGATTGATATTTTGAAAATGGAGTAAAGGGAGGAGCAATATTCATACAAAAAACAAAAAGATGAAGGAGCAAAGGGAAAGAATGAAATATACAAAAATAACCTATAAACATATCATAAAAAAAATATTAAATGGGTGGGGGTGAGGAGGGAGAAGAGGGAAATAGGAAGAAGAGGGAGGGGAGTGGTGTATTCTGAATATAGGTAGTGCAATCAAAATAGACCCGGCCTGATGGGCTGGACCGATATAAATGATGGGCTGGGCGGCCAAAATATGAGCACAATAAAAAATTAGCCCGACCCAGCCCAACCCGAAAATGTATTGACCCATGATGGGTTAGCCCGCTGCAGGTCCGGCCACCTCGTGCCCCGAAACATTATCTGATTATTGAAGAGATAGGTTAATGCCGGTTAAAATTTGAGTCCAAGTTATACATATGATGGAAAAAGCAAATTCAAACTATTGTCAACATAATTATCACCAAGGTGTAACTTCATAGCTTGCACCGTATATAAATTATAAAATAGTTGGCCCTAGTAAATTACAATGAGAACATTCACAATAATAATTGCCCCTGAAAATATTGAAAATGACAAACATTCGTAATGGTAAAACAATATTATAAGATATACATATACATGCCCGAAGCCAAAGAATGGAGGAGTCTCTTACAGTCTTACTAGCCTACCCTCGACATCTACGACTGGAAGGCGTCGATATTTTGTTTCCAGCAACAACATAAAGATATAGAAAATAAAACATATTTATAAAAAAAAATTTAACAATGATTAGAATTTAGAAAGGCCTGTTTTTTGGTGAATGGCTAGTAAAATATTAATTCATAATCATATGAAACTGAATTTCCTAGTTAAAAAATGAATTTCTAAAAATAAGAACAATAATTTTTTAAAATGCCATTGGCCCGCAGCCCACATAGGGTTGGGCTGGGCTAGCAATTTAGCGTCTCGACTTAATTTTGGCTCAACTCGGCCCGGCCCGAAAAGTGGCTTGGTCGGAATGGACTGGCCCGAATTGACAGCTCTAAATATAGGTTTAGAGGTATTAAGATAGGTAGGGGTATTTTAGCAAAATATTGAAATGTTTTTAAAAAAATTGTGGTGTATCGAAGCTTTTTGTGGGGTAAAAGAAGCTCCCCTAACGTTTCCTTATCCTGCTGGCCTTATCCATCAGCCCATTTGGTATTAGCCCAACCAGTATTGGGCCCAAGCCCAATCCGGCGGGAACAGCAAGAATAACGACGGTAATAAAAATAACAAACATTAGAGAGGTGATTATAATTTTGAAAACAAAAATGTGATTGTTTGGTACTGGTAGCATGTGTCCGGAGGATGACAAATTGTGCGAACAATATCACTGCGCTGACTTCGGACAAAACAAATCGAGTGGAAAACACACACATTACAGTTCCATTCAGCATTCAACTCCTTCTCTTTTCTCATGACCCACTAGTAGTGTTTTTTACCTTTGCAAGTTCCATCACTTCCATTCCCATTAGTCTGTTCAAACAATGTCTGCTTCACATCCCTCTATTTCCGCAATTGCGATTGCCATTCCTTCTTCTTCTTCACGTTTTTTCTTAGCTCCTTCTTCTTTCTTGTCTTCATTTCACGCTCACCGGAAACACTCAGCCACCAGATGCCTTCGCCGGAGGCTGGCGTGCAGAGCCATGGTCCAGCAGGCTGTTCAGGGTGCTCCAGCGGCTTACGCCAAGGAAATGGAAAGGCTTTCTGCCAAAGAATCGCTTCTCCTCGCTGTCAGTTTCGACTCTTTCCTTCTTTGTTTGTATTTGGGTGCTCATTTTTTGAGGCACTATTTGGTTTAATTTGATTTTTTTTGCTCCAAATTAATTGCATTTGGGATTTTCGATTTCGTTTTGGTATTTGTTCTCCATTTTGTACAATACAGAAACAAAATTGCTTCATAATTGGTATAGCTTTGAATGGATGGTAGCCCTTGTTTTCTTTCATTTATTTAGATTTTAGTGTTCGTCTCTGAGGGGATAAATTGGGAGGAATGAAAATCACCAATGCCAATTTTCATTCCTATCATTCTCTTTACCCTTTTTGATTCCTAAACAAGTGCTTTATAGTTTATATTTCATACTTATGCTAAAAAGGGAAAATTAGATTCAAATATGCTGCACAATTGTGGGATAACGGAAATGTAGAACTGTTTTAGTTTTTCCTAACAACACATTGTAGTGTTTTAATTTTGTTTCTTTCCCCCTTTTCCTGTTTAATCCTCTTGATGTTTGTGCTGAAGACCCAGGGAAAATAGATTCTCTCAGTGAATTATCTGCTGATAACCTCCTCCCCCACTAGAAACAATGAAAAATGATATGATTGTACTTATATACCGTAAGGAATGATTTGATATTTTGGTCCCTAAATGTAGCTTTAATAGACTGCTAATGTTGTCTTGCAAATCATCAACTTGGATTCAAACATACTTATTCTGGAGACATCCTTTCAGTTTGAAGATGCAGGGGGTTTCGAGGCCTTAGTCTCTGGGAGGACAAATGATATGCAAAGAATTGATGTAAATGAAAGGATAACTGGTCTTGAGCGGCTCAATCCAACACCACGCCCCACAACGTAAGTGACTAAGAATGCCCATGACTGTGCTTCTTTATGAGATGTTCACCTAATTTCTATGCTACAGCTCACCATTTTTGGAAGGGCGATGGAACTTTGAATGGTTTGGTTCTGGAAGTCCAGGGTTGTTTGCTGCTAGATTTATATTTGAGTGAGTACTCTCTTTGCAGATTTACTTTTATCTTGTCAGCCTTTCAGCTACCGCTTGGTGGTAAGAATATAAAGTTTTTGAATCTTCATTTATATTTGTGTTGACCCCACTGGTGAGTGATAATGCTTTTGTGGGCTTTGTATCCTTGCAGGAATTTCCCTTCAAGTTTAGCTAATTTGTCTAAAATGGATGTCTTTATTAAGGATGGAAATGCAAAGATTACTGCAAACATGAGATTATTGAACTCGGTACTATCTTTAGAGTTTCCAAGTTTTAAATGCATGTACATATCTTACTCTTGCATTCAGGTTGCATTGGAAGCTTCTTTTGTCATTTTCTGTCAGCTTGAAAATTGAACCCACTATTAAGTACTGCACATAGCCACATAATTTAATCCATGCCATTTTTTGTAGAGACTACTTCTATGTCGTCAATTAAATGATTTTTAGACTATTTTTTGCATGAGGTTTATCAACTCAGATTATTCTTTTTTTCCTTTGGGTGGAGAACTCGGATTGTTCTTTGACCTGGCTTAGCTGTCAAATTATGCAGCTACTTCACAGCCACCATGCATTTTGACCTCTTGATGCTTATGGCTGCACAGTAACCGGTTACATATTTAATGGTTATGCCTGGATGCAACTGATAGAAGCCTGTTCTTCGGTTACAGAAAGCTGGAAATCAAATCCAGAAAGTACACAAACAGAAATAGAGATCACAGAAACAGAACTCTCACACTCATAGAAACAGATACTAGAGATACTGCTGACACTTCGAGCGGTCTACTTCCTCCCTTCCCAATTCCTTTCTCAAACCTTGCTTGCCTTTCTCTTCCCCCTCCTCTCTTATCCTAACATCCTAACAGAATAGCCTAACTGAATATCCCATCCTTTTTTCCCCTTCCACTTGCCACTTGGCAGGTGGCATATTCTCAGCACCCGCTTATTTCTCTCCTGTCCATTTATTCTCCATGTGGTCCAGCATAGGGGGTATCTAACAGCAGTCTTTATATTCATCTAACAACTGAGTTATCTTGAAAAAGGACATGAAAATGATTCAAATTCGTTTGAGGGATCATATACATTATATGCTGACATTTTTTGAGATACATTTTAATCTTCAATAACATTGAGTTAGTAACAGTAAGCCTGAAGGTGCTGATGTTAATCCCATGTTTACTTCTATTAACCTAGTCTTCATGATGCAGTCATTGAAAAAAAGTAAGTTCCATGACTGTGGCATGGTAAAGAGCCAACAAGAGCACAAGCCTAGCATTGCAGATATGAGGATAATATTTTAGATGAATGGACATAAAAGACAAGATAGGATTAAAAATGAATCAATTCTAGAGATAGTAGGGATATTAATATAAACTATTTATGGAAAGCAGTAGAATCTCATCTTGGATGGTTCGTTCATTTGGGAAGACCATTAGAGGCCCCAGTAAGAAAAGTATAGCAGATGGCGGATAGTCCAATAGTTAGAGGTAGAGGTAGGCCAAAAAAAAATTTATAGGGCCCGTTTAAAAGGATTTAGAGCTAAATGGCCTCTTTTATGACATAATTTATGATAAAACACAACAATGTTATTTGATTCATGGAGCTGACCCTAGCTAGTATGATAAGGCTTTGGTTGTTGTTATAGTTATAACGTCAGAACTTTTATTAATATAATTTAACAATTAAATATTTAGATGTTTTGCCTGGATGCTTTTAGGCAAAAAAAGGATGAAAAAATGTTTTGAATTTATATAATAATAGAGGTATATAGTTTTTGTTGGCTCTGTCAGCATTCAGATAGAAGAGTGAATTCTCTTCTATATGCTGTGTATTGAATGGAACTGCCCTATTCTGTTTGCCAGAATCCAACCTATGTTGCATAGATACAGGTACAATATCGGTACCCAGTAAGGGTACGCAATACGCCATTTTTTTTTAAAACTAATGTATGAGTACGTCAATATAAATTAAAAAAAGAATTTTATATATATATATATATATATATATATATATATATAATTGTATAAAAGATAAGCAAAATAAATAAATTTATGCATATCATATAACATGAGAGGAGCTTAACTTGTTCAAATGACAATAAAACATCTTACAATTAGAAACTATACTTGTTCAACAACACAAGAATCAGGCATGACTATGAAAATCATGCTCTAACAATCTCAATCTCATTATTTCCTTGCCCATCATCAATAAAAAGAACAACCTCCAAATCTGGTTCGTCCTGAGAAAGACTAGCAACTTCAAGAATCCCGGCCCCATGAAATAGATCCCATTCATCTCCCACCAATATCCCACATTTTTGTCTCTCCCTCATTATAATTCTTACTCCTCCTTGAGAGGAGACGAAGATTCAGTAGGCACATTAACAGGCCCAGGTGGCAAACCAACCCCAACCATACCTTGCACAAGATTACCGCCATTCAGGCCTTGATCAGCACAAAGTCCCACAATTCTACTCATGATGCTCAGTGGCACCTGAGTTGCATAACTCTTAGGAAATGTCTGCTGATGAGAGTGTGAATTCTGATGCTGTTGGTTGGATTATCTAATCCATTAACATTCAAGCGCAAATTAGTACTAGGAGACTGAAGACCAACCACCATTGGATCATTATTCACATCACTACCACCAATCCTGTTACCCATCAATCCAGTAACCTTATTCAACTGCTGATACCCCATTCCTACACCACCAAAAACAGCATCATTTGGTTTTGCACCAAATAGTGAATCTTCTCTTAAAACACCGAATCCAACAGCCAACACATACCCAAGCTGAACGGCACTGTACCGAACTGTCATGAGCTTTACCCAATGCTGCATACTCAAGCAATAAAAATTGGTACGTACGTACCCACACGTACCCATACCCGGTACATACCCAGTACGGATACTCCTCCATTTTTGGAGTAAACATGCTCCAAAGAACATTAGTGCGGAAACCAAAATAGTTGTTTTTGTTCCCTTTGGGCTTATTTGAAAGATTTCCATCTTGTGTTAGGTGGTTGTTAGGCTAGTTTGAGAATCTATTGATATAACTTTTTGAAATCAAACGAGGTACGTACGTACCCACACGTACCCGTACCCGGTACATACCCAGTACGGATCCTTTCATGCTTTTTCTTGCCATGTGATCATGCGGAAGCGAGAGATAGACATAGATTTTATTAATGGGCCCAATCAAGATTTGTAAAATTTCTTTTAGAACCATTGTGTTTTATCTCTTTCCTTCACACAACCACATGGCAAGAAAAAAGTACAGGAGAGGATCCATTCTCTTCAATTTATTTCTAGCAGGTACTTTTCTTTAAAAATATGTTAATGCCTACACAATACATCTTTGTACATCTATTATACAACGAGAACGTCAATAACAGAAGTTTTTTACCACTAAGTGGTGTCAACTACATGAATCAAATGATGTCATTGTGTCCTGTCATAAACCAAGTCTTTTAGAAAGGCCATTTGGAGCCAAGTCCTTTTTAAAATTGTACAACTTCTATATTTTGTTCAAAATTGTTTTTTTGTTGATTGTGATTTAGTCATTATCATTCCATTAGTTTTGATCACAGTTCACTTTCTGATCAAATGTAGATAGAAAGCAAAATTATTCTCTCAACCAAGTTGTCAGTGGAGGGGCCACTTCGAATGAAAGAGGAGTATGTTGAAGGGGTTCTTGTGTCACCAACAGTTATTGAAGACAGAGTACCAGAACAGCTTAAAGGTGCACTTGGTCAGGCAGCTAATGCTTTCCAACAACTTCCTGTCCCTATACGTGATGCTGTTGCTGGTGGGCTAAAAGTTCCTCTAAGTAAGCTACTTCTAATTTCCTATATATACCTCTTATTCTCTTAACAAGTCCTCCAACTTGATTCTGTTACATATGGGAGACGTACACAATCTGTTGATTCTTATTTTCATTGTGCAACTGCCAAAATCGTAAGCTGAACTCCTGAAATCAGTAAAAGCTAATAGGTTTTGAAATACCTCATCTCCATGAAACCTGAACTTTTCATGTATGTTTCTATTATTCATGATAGCAAAGAATGTATTTTTCCATCTGTACAATCCATTTTTCTGCAATTATTGCTTCGAATTCGCCAATTATGGTAATGCCTTGTAATTGAAATTTTTTGACCTGTTTTATCAATAATTTAAGATATGAGGCTTGGATGGGTTTGAAATGCTTAGATACCTGAGAACAACCAATGTCAACTATGAAATATCTTACGTTGGTAGAAATTCACTGTGACATTATCTACTATTTCTCACAAAATGTAAGATAGGTTATGCAAGAAACTGTGTATTTGACTAATGATTATTGTGTGTAGAAATTAGGAAATATGTATCTTCAATCTGCACTTTCCATGCAATTACATTAAACTTTTATCTTTTGTGGATGAAGGTGGAAGCATTCAGAGACTCTTCATGATTTCTTATCTGGACGATGAAATACTTGTAAGTTTTTATTATATTCTCAATTTCTCATTCAGGAATCAATTTTGGATAATTTGATCCATGTATTCATATATTTTGTCTCGACAGTTGCTTCTGCTATAAATGACAATGCTGATAAATCTTATGTGGCATCTCAAGTTTTGATGGGTACAGATATGGTTATGGGTACTACCGTACTAGTAATGCATCTAATACAAAATGATATGGGGATATGGGTTGTTTGTTTTTGGAATCAGAAGTTCCAAATAAACTTTTTTAACGGTAATCAGAAGAAAACAAGAAGTCTTATGCAGTTGAAAAGTTTTTGCAATTGGGGTTTTAGTCTTACTTGAATTGTCATATTGGCGTATGGTGGCATATTATTCTGATAATGTGGTAAAGAATATGATGTATTTGAAACCTCTGGTCATACTGTTTTATGACCTTGTTTCGGGCTAGTCATATCCATTTTCATGAAAAGTAGTATATTCTGATTTACCAAAAAAAAAAAACAGTCGATACTAAGTCATGTTAAAATATTTGATGCTCGTTGAGGATCTTCTGGCATCTTTTGTGAAGATCTTCAAAATCTGGCACAGTTACTTTTCCTTACTGACATTTTGGATGAGTGATGCTGAGACAAATGCAGCTTAGGGTGTATTCTGCCTTGATGGCAAGGCCTCAATAATGATAATATGCTATTGCATCGCTATCAGATGATGTACAAGTTACACCATTTTTGCTGCTTTATATATGTACTGTTGCTATATTTGATTTAGACAGATAATTATCTTTGCTATCCTCTTAATTTTGATAGCTGGATGAAGTTGCTGAACTATATTAAATTGGTTGTTGCTTTCAAATAACTCTTTTTAGGTAGCGTTTGGCACATGGATAGAGCAGGATGAAATATGTTGGTCTGTTCTATTCGGTTTCATCTCTTAGTAGAATTAACATGTTCTACATTTTAATATCATGTCCTATTCTGTTCTATTTATAAAATACACCAAACATAAACTAGAACTCATTTTCTTTTATGCTATGTTGTGACATCTCCCAAATTCTGCCTTAGTGTCTGCTGGGTCTTGAATGTGACAATAACATGGAAGGGAGAAAGAAGAGAGAAAAGAGATAGGAATAGGATTCAAATGTTGTTGTTGTGAGTCAGTTAATGAGTGGCATATATGTGTAGAGTAAATGACTTATTATCATACTTGTTGACTTGTGATTTGCCTTAGATGTAATGTATATATTGGCATCTTTTTTTTTTTAAACTAAATCAAATGTTGCTTATATCTGGATGTTTATGCTGGTTTTGATGCAGATAATAAGGGATACAGCTGGAATGCCTGAAGTTTTAACAAGGCTGGATGCATCACCATCTTCCTTGGGAGAACCAATTCCAGAGTATGAGAGCTAGGAATTCGAGTTGTGCAAAGTGAAATTTTGTTCCTCCTTTTAGTGACAGTGATGAGTCAAATTCCTGTTCCTCTCTAGCCCCTTCGTGCCCACTTACAGCTCCTATTTCTCTCGTTGGGAAATCATTTTGGTTCTCCTATAGAGGGCACAGATTGTGAATATTGAAGTGTCAATTCAATTTCATGCTTGGTTTCACGACAAAGTGGTTCTCTGATGTCGAAATTTGAGTAATGCTCCTTACACAACCAACGGTGAAATGAAATACAAAAATTCTGAAATAAAATGCAGAGATTAAGCCTCTGATCCATACAGACACTCTACAGAGATTCACTGCCATTGTGACTGTAGCAATGACTTCTAGCAATTATACAATTTTACTGAGCTTTTCTGGGTTTAACATCTCTTCGCTACCCCATTTATTTCTGCGCTACAAATCGTGTCCAAATCCAGAAGCACAATAAAATTATGATTGGTGCGTCTAAACATTTTTATTGAACAACCCTTACGTTCAGGCCTCTTGCTCAGAATATGATTCTTCTACGTCTTCATTATCGTCTCCTGGTGTCTTCCCGGCCTGTGCTGGTTCTTTCTCTTCTTTTCCACGCGTCCTTCGAATGAATCTTCTAGTTCAAAACAAAACATACAAACGGGGCTGTCCACCGTATTTGTAGGCCTAAAGTGAAATTTGAGATAAGGACTTTTTAAAATGTAATTATTATGATTGATGTTAATTTTTGTTGTGCATACACATGCAACCACATGTAAGATTTCTCTTAAATTTTTCTAATTAAACATAAATAACCAAAAAAAAAAAATTAGTCACCCAAAGAAAATCCTAAGCTGGTCGTTCTATAAGACACTCACTGATAGGACCTAGTGATCCTCTCTTTCTGCAATCCAAAGTTAAGTCTCCAAATGACTTAAGGAACTCTTCTGCAACATCTGCATTCGTGTACCAAGGTACAACAGCAATGCAGGAGAACATGTATATGCAAGGATGAGTTTCAATATATGGATTTTAAAATGATAATCATATGCATGACACACAAATAATATTTAACATGTATATTCAAAGATAAACAATATACTTATCAAAGGGTTTCATACCCGACAGTCGTAACCGTTTTAAAAACCATGACACTTTAATACTCATCAACTAACTTTGATACCTAATCTTCGGAGCTCCAACCAACCAATAAATGAGCTGATCAGGCTCCAATTGCCGATAAGGTAGACTCAATGCCAATAAGGCAGAGTTCAAATTTACCATATCACTGTCCAAAACGAGGCACAGTGAGTACTATTCATAGTATATGGTTTCTTGTTCATATATCCATCAAGGTATAGTGATGCAAACTGCATGAATACTTGCCATCAAGTATCCAAGTCCTATGCAAAGGCATGTCTGCCAAAAAATGCATGTAAAACGTTTTGTTCTCGTAGTTTTCTTTGTGTTCATTCTTTCATTATCGAGGCTCAAAGACTCACGACCAAACCAAGGTTTAAACATTTAAGTTAAACAACCATTCCAATAAAAAGGACTCTAAGTCCAAACCAATCAAATAGACTCCAAGTCAAAAATGTGTAAATCACGAAACCTAGACCCGTGCACCAGATTTAGATTCGTAGATTTTGGCGCACAAAAATCAATATAGATTTTTATAGGACATCTAGTCCATAACTTCACTTTTCGGACCCCGGTCCCATATCATAGAACACTAGATACCGACATCTCGGTAGCTAGGTTCGTTTTCAACTTTAAACAACATTTTCGCTATGTGAAACACAAATCCAAAAACAAAGTTTCCTCAACTCATCCAAGTTATCGGAAATAACTCGTTGTATAAATCCACTTTACCTAAAATCCTTTTACGTTGAAAATTCGTTTTATAAAATCATCAAAATCACTTAAAATTCATTTTCTTTCAAAAATCAATATTTTGAACCTGAAAATATTGCTTTGAGACAAATTCTCTGTTTTAACTAATATTACCGTTTTTAATAATCCTACCGTAATTATTGTCGGAATTGTCCGACGTTTGACGTTTTAAAAACGTTTTAAATCCAAATATGACTTTTCCAATAAAATAATTCTTTCCAACACCATAATAAAATTATTTTTGAAACTTATTTTCTTAAAATAACATTTTCTAATATTTAGAAATTTCTTAAGTATAATTTGGCAGTACAAAAATATTTTCACGGTTACATCCTCACTATGACTCTTAAAACGCTATTTCGCCGTTAAATCATTAAAATCATATTATTTTTCACTATTATCTATTTTTCACCAAACAAAACATTAAGTAATAATATATTACTATTTTCCACTATTAAACTCATTATTTCATGAAAAGCTTATTAATTCTTTTAACCTCGTAATTAATTGAGCACTGACCACTGTCAGGCTTTCAAATCCACAATCAACATCAAAACTCATTTCATACCAATAATATAGCAAATAACAATTAATGGCATACAACAACATATAATCACAATTAAATGCAGATAATTAAATAATTAAAAGCAGATAATTTTAAAGCTGAGAAATCTAATTACGTAAAACAATACATACACCAAATAATATATACAGACCCCAAACAATTTACATACAGCTATCGGAAAAATCCCTCAGGTACTCCCCTTACCTCTTGAAGATTTTTGTTGCCAACCAAAGTTCCGTCAAGTGTCCTGGTTTCCACAAAATACGTACACGATTCACGCAACAATTTATCCTTCAACAAATCACAACAACAAATTAACAAACAAACAATTAAAAACACCTATGCTCCTATATGATAGGTTCGGCCCTAAGGTTTTTAAGTTGGCTAGACATGATAAAATTTTACAAGCTTTTGGATTAAGGATCCTTAAGCAAGATTAAGACATAAACAAAGCTTACTTCACAAAAATTGAATCAAAACCATCTTAACCACAAAGTTAAGATTTTCGGCCATGGGGTGCTTTTATGGCTAAAAATTTCTAAAGATCCTAAGCTGTTGGATTAGTGGTCCTTGATCACTTAGAACCTTAAATCAATGATTATCATACAAAGATTGAAATTAAATATTCCAACCCTTCACAAAATAAATTTCGGCCATGAGTAAAAATATGACTTAGAGATCTTCATTTGATTAAACAAGCATGGATTCAATACCTATATGACCTATAAGGATTGAATCAAGCAAGACTAGTTTAAAAAAAAAAAATTGAACAAAGTCCTTCCCCCACAAAACTAGGGTTTGGCCTTGTCAAGATCATAGGGCACAAAATTTTAGTTTGATGCATCCTCTTGCATCTTAAATATAGAGAGGATATTAAGATCATAGAAATTGGTTTCATGCTCATTGGATTTTTCTATGAATTTCTATGAATTTTCAAAGTTCTAAATCTAGGAATTTCAAATGATGATCAAGGCTCCAAATCACAAAAATAAATGAAGAACATGATGATGATTGAGTGAGAGAAGCATGGTATACCTCTTGGAATTGAAAAATGAGCAAGGAATCAAGTAGTTCCTTCACAAATTTTGGTTATGGAACTTAGAGATTTTGAGAGAAAATGAAGAACAAAGCAAAGGAAGAAGATGATGACTTAATGAAATGGATGGAATGGCCTAATGTGGTGTGTTGGCCGTGGGAATTGGGGGGCTAAAGGGTCAAAATTGTTTTTCATTTAAGGACAAAAGTGTAATTTCACTTAGGGCAATTTTGTGATTAAGTTATGACTTAAGGACATTTTGGTAATTTCATGCCTAAAGTAATCATGAAAATTATGTGGTTGAGGTTGAAGGAGAGGTGGCTGATTTGTGTCCACAAATTGTGGGGCAAACTTGTCATTTCAATGAAAGTTCAGGGGTAAAATAGTCTAAGGGTAAAATAGTCTTTACACTAACTTGAAAAAATATCTAGATATTTTGTTTAAAGGTAATCATGACATTGGTGAGTCACCCCCTACTCACTGTCTTCATCCATCCGATGTCGAATTTTGTCTCTGCACATCCGTTCTCGACTCCGTCGATTACCCGATTTAGGGTTTTACTCTCGCAATTACTTATTTATTTTGAAAATTTTCAAAATAACCTATATCGTTGGAAATGAGATATAAAATTTATTCATTTCGTTCTCGGGTCAAAATTAGGTTTTCTGATCAGTAAAATCTTACTGTCAGTGAAAACACAGACCAGGTTCCGTCTGAATTTTCAACTGAAAATTTAATCGTATACTTATAAAAATAAGTATGATATGAATATGACTTTGGTTTTCTCAAAATCATTTTCTAAGTTTCAGATAAAAATATAAACGTTTATTTATATTTATACCGATCTTAGAAAGCGGAAAATCTGGGTGTTACAATGAGGATATCTTAGGGGTCAAAATCCTCTGACTCGTTGATAAGTTTTATTATGTGGATATCTCAGGGCCAAAATTCAATGTCTTTCATAAGACGTGATATCTCTGAGCTAAAATCCTCCGACTTGAAAAATTTTGAAAGTAAAGTTTTTTATATTTTTTGGTTGAAAAATATCCATTCTTCAACTTGACCCCATAATATATTTCTTCTTTGGCCTCATCAATAAAAAACCTCTAACTCCACCTTATATTTGTTTGTTATCCAGTAAATTGGATTTGGAATGTATATCACACATTCCAGTACATTCCAACATACTCCTGCTTAAAATGTTGTTCTTCGTTTTGATGGAGTGCTCTTCATCCGTTAGACTAACAAAGTTACTTCAGTGACAAGTTCCTCTACTACTTCATAGTTTAATGGGGAGTCATTCTGCATCAATATGTTTGTGCAATCTGAATATCTTTGACATCTAACACGATAACACAACTAGGGGTGGGAATAGGCTAGGCTGAGCTAGGGCCTGACCTGTGTTTCAATCTCGAGGCCTGAATCTTGCCTATTAGCTTGATATAGGCCAATTTTTAAGGCCTGGGTCTGGCCTACATCAAAGCTTGGCCTGACCTGAAAGCTTACTTATCAACAAGATTTTTAAATATGTCTTTACCTATAAATTGGTCATAGGCCTTCACTTGTAAGTAGGCTCTAGGCATCTAATGATAAAAAGGTCGATAGACCTAAACTAATAAATATGTCACTAAGTCTTCACAAATAAATAAGCAAGTAGACAACTACATTTAAATGGGTCAATAAACCTTTACTTTCAAATAAGATAGACAATATAAATAAGATATTTATGATTATTATTTTATACATATATATTTACGTGTGTGTGTGTGTGTTAAATAGGTCGGCCTGATAGGCCTAGTAGGCTTTTTTTATAGCCTTAGACCTGACCTATTTAACTATATAAGCTTTTTAAAAAGCCTTGACCAGACCTTTTTACTAAATTGGCTAGGCAGAGTTAGGCCTTAAATAGGTTAGGCCATAGGCCCTCGACGAGCGACTTAACCTATTCCAACCCCTAAACACCAGTAACGATGTTGTTTCTAAAAATATAACGGGCCGTGTTTTTTTTATAGGCCAAATGTCAATTTATGTTAGTGAGTTAAATGTTAATGGGTGTAGATAGAACCTTGCTCCGCTTATACTTCCCAACCCCTATATCCCTCATCTTTAACCACCAAGTCATCCTTATAACTCCAACAATAATGTTAAATGAACAACCAAATTTGACAATCCATATATGGACAACTTACATGCGTATATGACCAGTAGCCCAAATGAAATGAAATGTTAACTAAATATTACAAGTGTATCATGAGTATATACGTTGCCTTGTAGAGTTGTCAAATTTGGTTGTTAGAATATCACAACTCTGCCCGTTAGATCTTACAAAGCCGTCATTGATGATCAATCTCATCTTTACCTAGAGCTATAGGCTGCTTTAAAGTCATTACAGGGAAAAAAAATGAAAGGATTTAATTTCGATACGAAGTCTCAAACTTCTCAACTTTAATAAAGAGCAAGTGATGACAGAATAAAAATACTGGAATAGTGTCTACAAATTAAAATGTTTCCTTGGTCAAAACTTTGCGCAGTTTGGCACTATTCTAAAGGGTCTGAAAATATATTCAATACACAAATAGCAACCGCCTCACATGTTTTTCAAGTTAATAGAAAAGAAAGTTCAGAGTTTTCAAACTGAAGTTGGTTTGCTAACAAGGGTTGGCACATCTGGTCAAGCCTTCCGCTCATCATACTACCTGTGACTTGGGTTCAATTCCTAGCTATCCCATGTTAGTAGGCAATATGTAAATTCCACTATAAATCCTTGCTGAGGTTGGTGGTATTCTCTAACCTTGCAAGGGGACGTGCTTTCCCCCGATCTAAACTTTTTGTAAACAAAAAAAAGAAACTGAAGTAGTTTTAAACGTAAGAGAGTGTGTAATGTGTTGCTATTCCTGGGTGCACTGAATAATTAAGTCATCACTTGCTCTTTATTAAAGTTAGAAGAGGGTAAATCTGTATTTAATCGTTCAAGAAATTTTACTGGGTGCACTGAATAATTAAGTCATCATTTACTTATAGAAGAGGGTAAATCAGTTGCTATTACTGGGTGCACTGAATAATTAAGCCATCATTTACTTATAGAAGAGGGTAAATCTGTATTTAATCGTTCAAGAAATTTTAGAAATACAAGTAAACATTATTATATTAATTTAGCCATAAAAGATAATGTTTTGACATCAAAGTATTATCAAAGATTTGATGATGATTAAAGATTATTAGTTGATGACTAATGTAATTTTACTAATATTTCGAGTATCAAATTGAAGTTTAAAAATCAAAAACCAAATTGAAAGTTTATTATATTCTCTGGAAAATAACGATTTTTCAAAGATAAATCCCGTATGTCATCTGCCATCAATTTCAATTATGTAACACTTTCCAACTTAATCTGTATAACATTGCAATTTGCAAAAAAGATTACCAAACTTACTGTCCTCGTGCATCTATTTTATAAGTCACCATACTTAATTCTGTTAGTTTATTTTTACTTTTTTTAAAATAAAAAATCAAACCATTTTTTTTAATACAAATATCTCTTATATTTAAGTAATATTATTTTACGTAATTTATATCGAGAACTATATATCATTAATATCGATGAATGAATTCAGAGAGAGAAAAAGAAATAGAGTTTAATTAACTTTGATAGTTGATACAATGAATTACAAATTATCTAATTAATGTGTGATTTTTAAGATAATTAAGAGTCAAATATTTTTAAAGATGTGATAAATTATAATTTATTGACAGTGTACATACAGAATACACTAGTGTATGAACCACTTTTTACGTCTGTTAAAAGTGCTTTTTAACGTCACAAAAAAGTCAGACATTAATACAGCAGACGTTAAAAGTGTGACTTTTAACGTTTGTTGTTAACAGACGTAAAAGTTTATATTTAACGTCTGTTTTTAATTTAACAGACATTAAAAGTGTTACTTTTAACGTTTGTTGAGCTATCGAACAAACGTTAAAAGTTTTAACCTCTGTTGTATAAAAAAACAGACGTTAAATTTTTTTTTTAAAATTCTGTTTATGCAATATCTCTTTCCCCCAGCTAGCTCCCTGCACTCACTAACATTCCGAAATACATAATTTGCACACACTCATCACTAACAAGTCCATATACATTAACTCATACATTTACATATATATATATATAGAACTAGCTCGTCACAATTATACATGAAAAATTCATAATATAATATATATTCTATACAACTACACATTATCTTCTAAGTATATAAATGTAAATTCATACAAATTACACATCTTCTAAGTATATAGGAGGTATCTTTTCTACTCCTTTTTCTGTAGCATACTTAAAAAAGAATTCTACAAATCACATCCTCAAACCTTTAATATCTCCTTTCTCAAGAGGAGATTGATCGCTGAAAGCCTGGACAAGTTCAAATAAAATAAACATTAACTCAAGTCATCACCAAAAATAAAATATATAATTAAATAACTTGTTTAATTAATTACCTTCCTCCATCCCTTGGTAATAGATGCGGAGACGATGTTCAACATATGATGCATCACATAATAGGCACACGACCAACTATCTATCTGATGACGAGACTACAAAAGAAATGAAAGCAACCTTGAGGTTAATCCAAGTAGGATTTCCTTTTGACTTTGAAATCCTACTTTTCCCGTTGGCGCAAGATATACTACATGCCTTCATCATGCTATCATAAACAAAATATTCATGTCAATTATATGGTCATCATGTGTGTAATAAAATAAAAGCAAATGTTACAAATTTGATTAAATAGAAAATTAATTACTTACGTATTGATAGAAACAACCACCTCCTTCGGCGGGTCCTAGTGGAGAGAGCATAAGAATATGACAGTATGCCTAGAAGGATGAAGTATGAGCAATTGCCAATGTTGCTTCCATAAGTAGGGTACCAGATATATGCCTTTCCGATCACTTCCTCCCAATAAGTCGCCAATGTATGAACTGACTTTACTGTCAACGGACAAGAAATCAGGCAGCATGACAGTGGGGTCTAAGAATCCATAAACATTGCAGCCCCTGTCAATTAGAAGGCGATGCAGATACCCAAGATATGAAATAAGTGGAGGTTAATTACGTAATATATTGAAATTTAAATAAACTATAAAATTGGAATAAAATATAAAAAGTAAATAAATTATAAAATTAAAATGTACTTACGTGCACCAAATACTCATAAACGTGTTGGCTATCCACTCGCCATCTGTGCAAAACTGCCCAAGATCATCACCACAGAATTTAAAAATATGTTCAAGGTCTGGGCGTGCCCTCCATCCATCGTGTTCCAGCGGGCATTCAAAAATCTCGTACGGAAAATCCTCACCAAGAGAGAACATACGAGTAATAGGAGACTGACGAAGCGGCATTGGCTTCGACTTTGCCTTCAATTGTAAATAAAGAAAGAAAAAACACATGAAAACCAAGAAATGAACCATAACTTCTCAACACTAATACTGCTTAAGCTATACTTGTACACAAGTCACTAAAGCAACAATCCAGACAACCAAGAAAGCACTATCATTTCTCATTTCTCAACATTTTTATTGATTCAAAAATCATAAACATAGTTATCCCAAAGCAAGGGCTATCCCATTATTGTTTTTTATTTTATAAGTATCCCATTAAGGCAAAGCAACTAAACAGAAAGCAAAATGACAGAAAGCAAAACTGAAGTTTAGGGTTTAGAGTTTACCGCATTCACAGAGAGGAGAATGAGAGTGGCTCAGTGGTGAAGGAGAGTGGCTTCTGCTAGGGTTCTTTCCGTGGAGTGGAGTGGAGAACCTTAAATGAGACAGAAAACCCTTAAATGAGATAGAGTAGAGAGAAGAGAGAAGAGAAGAGTAGAGAAAAGAGAACTCACCAGAGAATACGGTCGCGGTGGTGGTGGAGAAGACCTCACAGTGGTGGTGGTGGAGAGGAGCTCGCGGTGGTGATCACTAGAAAGGGTTACACTAGTGGAAAATATGCAATAAACGAGAAGGGTACACGTCTGTTAAACAAAAATGAGACGTAACAAAAGAGGCGGTGGCAGAACCGTAATTATCAGGTTCACTTAAATCACTTTTAACGTCAGTTGTGTAAACAACTGAAGTTAAAAGTAATGGGAGTCACTTTTTACTTCAGTTGTTTAAACAACTGACGTAAAAGATGACTCTTTTAACGTCAGTTGTTTAAACAACTGAAGTAAAAGATGACTTTTAAGTTGTTTTAAAAACCGACCCAACCAACTCACTCTCATTTCATTCAAGTTTCACCCTTCACTTCCGAAACCCTAGCACAGCCATAGCAGCGCCTCTCTCCCTTTTCCTATGGGTATGCGTGTTCTTGCTGTGGATGACGACCCAATTTGCCTCAAAGTCTTGGAGAATCTGCTACGCAAATGCCAGTATCATGGTTGGTTACTTTTTACGTTTTTTTTTCCCAGTAAAAATTGGTGTAAGCAATAATTGTGTTGAATATGAGTCATAACTATTATTCTCTGCAATATCTTCAGATTCTTAATTCAAAGGTTGTTTCTTGGCAAGGGTGAGAATGCTTAATTTTACTAAAGAAGACTACGAATGAAGGGGCCAAATATGTGAGCGAAGGGATCAGATCTTCGAAGAAAGGACTAGATTTGCTAAGAAGAAGACATGCAAAAGAAGATCTATGAAGAAACTTCCTGCTTTTTCTTGAAAGTTCCAAACTTTCTTGCTTTTTGTTTATGGTTTATTTTTGTTTATGGTTTGTATCCTTTGATGCTTTATGTTATTGAAACTTTCCGGGTTCATTTTCTTTTTTTATGGATTTATTCTTTGCAAGAATGTTTCTCTTCTCCTCTTTTCTGTTAACAAATTTTTTTGGTTAGTTCAAAATCGTGGCCACAAACGGACGTTTAAAGTAATTTTTTTAAAAAAAAAAATACTTATAACGTCTGTTGTTTAAAACAACAAACGTTATAAGTAGCACATTTAACGTCAGTTATATTAAATAACTGACGTTAAATGTGAACTTTTACGTCAGTTTAAACAGACGTTAAAAGTTACACTTAAGTTACACTTTTAACGTCTGCTCGAATAATGTCAAGCAATTTTCAGACATTAAAAAACACTTTTAACTGACGTAAAAAGCGTTTCCTGCACTAGTGTTAGGGCAGAAGAGGTGGAGTGTGCAGAGGCAAAGAGTGAAAGTGCAGGTGAAGAAGGCAATGCGTGCGTCCGGGTATAACATCATAGTCACTAGAAAAAATTTAAAATCACCTTTAACGTCTGTTGTTAAAACAACAGACGTTAAAGATGCACTTTTAACGTCTGTTATTTAAACAACAAATGTTAAAGGTGATTTAAATGAACCTAATATTTATAGTTCTGCCACCGCCTCCTTTTTAATGTCTACTTTTTGTTTAACAGACGTTAACCTTGCTCATTTATTACATATTTTCCAGTAGTGATACATAATAATTAAGTCCTGATAAATAATGCAGATGAAAGTTTGTAAATAGGTGTTATGGGAAAATACCTGAAAATCCTAATATTATTGAGTCCTCAAGTGTTTGATATGTATCTAACCCTTATTTGATGAAGCTAAACAATCGAAAGAATTATTTAGGTGAATTATTTGAAATCTACTTATGTGTTTGCAGAAAGTACAGAAAAATGAGTAAAAAATTCCTAAAGATAGAACACAAAATCATGAGAATATGTGCATCTTTATATGGGATTAAAGCGTCTAGTGAAGTTATGGCAAGCGGTCTATCCTGAACTCTTGGCAACAAGAAGACACCGCCACTTGAAGCGTCTAATGACCAAGTATTAAGCGTCTACTTCACCACAATTGCATCTAATTGAACATCAATTTAAAATATGCTTAAGAGTCTGAGTCATCAAGAATAAAGAAAAACAAAGTGTACATAAATGTACTCTTACAAGTCAAAGGTCGAAAATAAAAATACGATGTTGAAATCCCTTTTGTATGCAATAAAAAAAGCACTTTATCTCTTATATATACCTAACTATTGTATGAATTAAGAAACCCGCGTGGCCTAAGAAGAAAAAGTATGCATGCTACAAACCTGAACTTCCTACTACCCTGATAAAGTCGTACGTACTTCTCCCGACAAATGTACCTCCAACATTCGTAAACATTAAATGGTTGAACAAAATGACTTTTTGCATTAATGGAAGAAGAACAAAAGCATCTATCCGAGAAGGAATGTCTCTCAACCGATTAATTTCTTGCAATTACTCTCTACGTTTATACTTCATTCTTTAATGCATTGATTTTCTATCAATCATTTGTATCAAATAGAGAAGTTATTATGCAGTCAAATCATTCCTCATCACATGGATTATGCTTGGGGAACCAAATGTGCAATTAAGCCTAAATATTATGGACATGAAAATTCATAAATTCAAATTCAAATATATAATAAATGCAATACAAACGATTGATGCAGACAAATGTACAGTAGCCATATGATATAATTATTTAAAACAACAAACTAAAATTCAAATTAGAGGATGTAATGCTAAATAAAAAATGTTATAGCGTGAAGCTAAGACTAGGTTTAGCCAAACGCAGCCAGAAAATGAGAAGGTGAAGAAAATAAAGTATCAAACACGACTTCTAAAACCAGGTTTATGATGTGGGCTTGACGTTGCCACATATATGTCCAATAGTGAGATTGGTGGTTGTCATCTGTAATCACGATGCTAAGATGATGGACGTGGTTGGAAATAAGATTTATCGACTAACTTATTGATGGAAATACTTGTTGATATAATAATGTGAAATTTATATACAACTTTACCAACGACTTTTTCCATTAGTTAAGTTTATCATGGACCTACCTGTCGATAATGTCACGATAATGATCTTGTCGATTTAAAGCACGAAACGAGGGTGCTTATTTGCCAACAAAAAATGTTGGTAATTACTAAAATATTACTGATGGTCTAGCCATCATAAGGTGACTATCTAAATCACATACAACTATTCATCATTATTGTTAAGTTCTACCATTACCGATGACTAGACCATCGGTAATGACTTATCTATCCGAAATTATGTTTCAGACTATTATCGACTAGTCCGTCATTGGTAAATATGAACAAATATCTATGGAGATTGACTATGATTAAATTTTTCAAGTTAATTATTGACAAATAGGCCATTAGTAATATTGTCAGTAAATTTTTTTTTCCCGTGAATACTTTTCCCTCTTTTCTCCTTTCTCAAAAATTTTCCTTTTTCCCTCTCAGATTGCAAAACCTTCTCTCTCTATTTAACTTTCAATCATGGCAAGAAACCAAAGCTCTGGAGCGTTGCCACAACCAACACCATAATAACAATTAATAAACCATCATTTTGCTTGATTATTTACAGGGAAATTGGGTGAATTTACCTTAAAACTTTAAGTATTTAATCATTGATTTCACCTATTTCCCTTGTTTGTTGCTTAATTGATGAATTTGAAGTTCACACAGGGAAACACAAGAGAGGGGGGGGGGGGGGGGTGAATTGTGTTTCTTAACAATTTTTCGAAAAAGTCTTTTTTCAAACCTTTTTGCAAGCAAAACAATATAAGCAACACAAACAAAAAAACCTTTTTAAGGAGTCAACAAACTCAGATTCAAGTCCCCACAGTTAATATAAATAAATACTGTAAAGGGTTAGGGATAGAAGATTCACACAAGTGATTTATCCTGGTTCACTCTCTTCCAACCGAGAGCTACGTCCAGTCCATTCTACTTGAAAGTTTTCTCCACTATTCTCCAAATAGATTACAAGTATTCAACACCTCTTTAGGCTACAAGTATTCTTTCTCTACCAAGCCTCTTTAGGCCCTAAATCTAACTAAGAGATTTACAGATTTGATCTAAGAACTCACTAAGTGTGAGAGTATGAAAGTTGAAGATCAGTTAGGATTACAAATAAACTTGTTCTATATATTTCAGCAGGGTTTTGGCACTTTTTATATTAGAGAGTCTCAATTTCTTCACTGAGGTTCATCCAGTATTTATAGATGGAGTGCTTTGCTGTCTTGAATTTCTTCAACGATCTTCAAATTGTATCCATTTAGACATGGCATTAAATGCTAGGATCCGTTGAGACTGATAACTTGATATGCTTCATGGAGAAGTGCTCTTGTTTATCAGAGGAATGCTCAAAGTAGAGCTGTCACTTCCCTATTGTACCGAAGGTTGCTCCTTCCTTGTACTTGGTTTAAACTTTATAGCAATACATGTGACAGAGTACAAAAGTTTATGTTCTCGATGGTACTATGTTTCTAATCTCAAGAAACAAAGAGTTAACAAATGAAGCAGTAAGAGAAAGAGACATATATTCCTTTGAATTAAATATACAATCATTTGAAATAAATACGCTTATACTAGACAGGTTCATTTTTACTAGCTAGTAGAGGCGCAGGTCTTTGAACGTGCAAGAATTATCTTATCAGTAAAGCGGGCTCATCTACTGATACTGCGTCTATATGACTCTTGTCTAGTTCTAAGTCTTTGGACTTGCTATTCTCAATAGCTCGTCTATTGATGTGGCGTCTAGTATGATTTCTCGTCTATTATCAAGTCTTTGGACTTGCTATTTTTACTGGAATATATTTATTGGCTCTTTTACTACTCTTTTCTTAGACTTAGATACTCGTCTAGCATCTATTACCTTAGCCAATTTTTTAAGGCCTCGCCTAGCGATGACTTCATAGACTCAAATTTACCAAAGTTTGAAGACTCGTCTAGAGCTTGAGAAATAGACCCGAAACTGCAACTGTATATATATTTCCTCTTCTTGTCACAACTTAGAAATCCTGCAAGCCTTCACTCAAACAAGTTAGATCTTTGACAATACTTTGCCATACAAATTTAACCATTTTGTTAACATCAAAACTTAAGAGATTATTTAAGCCAAAACCACTTTGGTTCTAACAGAATTTAGTGGTTGCTATAGAAATTTGGAAAAATGGAGCTGTTTTTGGAGAGTTTTGTATGGAAAAAGAGCAAATTCATCCAACAAATTCATAAAGGATCAAAGTTGTGTTTTTTTTTTTATATATATAAATATAACAAATATTTAACCTTTATAAAACTTGTTTTTTTATGCATATTCACTACAAGAAATTAGTAGTTTAGTGACCGACAAATTTGGTCTTGATGCTATCATAAAGGATCACAAATACATTCACACAAACATCTATTACCTAATTTAATTACTTTCAACTTGGTCTTGATGCTCTGTAACATGGTATCCTTTTTGAGCTTTGAACTCCATTTTATAGATTTGATCTTCACTTGACTTCTGTAATCCATATATCAAACTTTCTTGTACCTTTGATTAGTATCCAATTCATTCATTTAACATAAGTTTGTCATACATCAAAACATCAAATATGGAATATACTTACAAACTCGATTCCCATTATCTAGATAACATAAGCTAGGAGTTAATTTACTTGGTAATTGTCAATAATCTCTTTGGGCGATAATCTTGGACTCCTTTATACTCCCGTGTTACTTGAGCGATAGCTACACTTTTCTTTGGTGCGACTTTAACGCAACATCTAATTTCCCCCTTTCCTTATTGTAACATCCTGAATTTTGGCTCCTATATGGTTCTAATAGGCAAAAGATCTTTGGGACATCCATCTTAAAGGTTTAGAAGTGTTAAGAGGACCTTAAATGCCTTTGAAGAGTATAAATAAATAATTTTCGAGTTTTGATGAGACATGAGCGTCTCCCAAGGGTCACATGGTTGTGTCTCACTCGGAATATCACGCAATATTGCTGGGAGGCTCCCACGATCGTGTGTCAACCTGACACAACCATGTGTCCGGGAAAGCACAATCGTGTGTCTTGGAGGAATGGTTGTGTGTCCCTCCTGTTGCTATTTTATGAGTTTTTAAGTGATCGGCTTTCAAGGGACTTTGTAAATAGGTTCCTAATACCCTTAAAACATTGTTTTTAACCCTACAACGGTCTAGAAACTCAAAGGTGAGTTGAGAGGATAAATCAATGGGAAGAAGAATGAACCAATATAGACTTAATCACTTGAAAAAGGGAGTTCAAAGCACTACAAAAAAAGTTGTGTTTAGTGACCACCAAATTCGATAGCTAAATGTGGAAATTTGGTCGCTAAACCATTTAGCGACCACTAGACGTGGTTGCAAAATGCCTAGTCGCTAAACTGTTTAGTGGTCGCTAAATAGTTTAGTGACCGATTTAGCGACCGAATCTTTATATTTAGCGACCGAATTCCATATTTAGCGACCGATTAAGTGTGGTCGCTGAATGACTGGTCGCTAAAATGACTTATTTTTGTAGTGAAGGCCTGCCATAGCTTTTGAAGTACAAATTTGGAGATGTTCAATAGGTGAGTTGTCATAACCTTAAATTTACATACTCTAATGGAAAATTACTTTACTTGCTCCCAGATATGACAGAAAATTCGTGAAATAGAATGAAACTGAATCTGTAATCGATCACTCTACTTTTGAATCCTTTAAATGGATGCCGCCTCCAATCACCACTTCTAGCACCCCAAACATTACAAGAACCATCTCGGGACCTTATAGTAGGATTGATCTTTTGTTGAAGAGTTCTGTTTTTGAACAAACAAGATTTGGACACCATATATGTGACATCATATATATACACATCTTAAGAATATATCAAAAAATAAAGAGGTAACCCCATTTTGATATTCAAAATTCATTCGTGTTTGCTTAACACCCACGGGAAATCGCTCAACGTGTACCCCTCATTGGGTTCAAGCTTGATTACGGCAGCAACACGTGAAAGTCTACCAGAAAGGTGTTGGAGGTGGCCAGAAGAGAATTCCTAACATTTAGTTGTTGGTGCTATTTGTTAGGAGTAATAAAGTAATATTAGTAATTAGTTTCCCACAATCTGTGGAAACACCTTAGCACGCAACTACGTAACGCGGTGAAAAATCCTTATAACTACAAGCCTCAGCATGAAGGAAAAATCAATCCCAAAAAGAGAGAGAATAACCAGAGAGAGAAAAAGCTTAGAAATAAAAGCTTTATTTTTCTGGGTGTCATTGGGTTGTGGGTTGTGAGAGGTTGAGAGTGTTTTGTAAACACTTTGTATATTTCCTTTTTAGTAAAATATCTGCAGCAGCCCGGAGACGTAGGCAAAATTGGCCGAACTCCGTTATCAAATTGTGTGTTATTATTCCATATTTATTTCGCTATCCACAAATCTGATTTAAGAAAATTGTGTATTTTCCCAACAAATGGTATCAAGAGCTTTGGTGATTATTTCTGTCAATTTTTTTGACGAAGGCATTATTCACATAAATAGTAAATTTTGTGAATAGTGAAATTTGGTCGGTGATACCAAATTATTCACGGACGTGTTCTAAACACGGTGGTTCGTACAAATTGTTAGAAACGATCCTGAGGAAGTTAGATTTGAGTGGGAGCGATGGCTGCAGATGAAGGAAAGGTGAAAATTGAGAAGTTCGATGGTGCGAACTTTGGCTTTTGGAAAATACAGATTGAAGATTATCTGTATCAGAAAATCTGTATCAACCTCTCCAAGAAAAGAAACCAGAGGGCATAAAGGATGAGGATTGGACTCTTCTTGACAGGCAAGCCCTTGGAATTATCCAATCGACGTTATCCCGCAATGTTGCATTTAACATTGCAAAAGAAAAGACCACAACGAGTCTTATGGCGGCTCTTTCCAATATGTATGAAAAGCTGTCGGCCTCAAACAAAGTTCATTTGATGAGGCGGTTAATTGTTCAATCTACGGATGACAGAAGGTGCATCGACTGCACAACATCTAACTCAATACAGTCACAACCAAGTTGAATTCAGTTGGAATTGAGTTTGATGAAGAAGTACGAGCATTGATACTTTTGTCTTCCCTACCAGAAAGCTGGAATGCTACTGTCACGGTTGTGAGTAGCTCATCGGGAAGCAACAAGTTGAAATTTAATGATGTTCGTGATTTGATTCTCAGTGAAGAGATCCGACAGAGAGAGTTGGGTGAATCGTCAACCTCTTCAGTGTTGCACACAGAGTCAAGAGGAAGAAATTCAACCAGAGGAAATGGACGCGATAAATCGAGGGACAGGAGGTCCAAGTCCAGAAATCACTGTAGTTCCAATAGCTCGAAGAATGTCGAGTGTTGGAATTGTGGAAAGACCGGGCACTACAAAAATCAGTGCAAGAGTGCACTGAAGAATCATAAGGCGAAGGCAAAGGCAAATGTTACCTCCACGTCAGGAGAAGATGATGCATTGATATGCTCTTTGGAGAGCAAGGAAGAGTCTTGGGTGTTAGACTCTGAAGCATCCTTTCATGCCACTTCGCAGAAAGAATTCTTTGAGGATTATGTCCCCGGAAACCTTGGTAAAGTTTACCTTGGTAACAATCAATCTTGTGATATTGTCGGTAAAGGTGTAGTGAAGATTAAGTTGAACGGGTTTGTATGGGAATTGAAAAATGTCAGACATATTCCCGACCTGACAAAGAACTTAATCTCAGTAGGCCAGTTGGCCAGTGATGGCTGCACAACAGTCTTCCATGGCGATCAATGGAAGATTTCAAAGGGTGCAATGACGATTTCTCGCGGTAAAAAGAGTGGTACTCTTTACAAGACAGCAGGAGCATGTCATTTGATTGCAGTTGCAGCAAATGAAAATCCCAATCTATGGCACCAGAGACTGGGCCATATGAGTGAGAAAGGGATGAAGATCATGCACGCAAAGGGCAAACTACCAGGTCTTCGGTCAGTAGAAATTGGAATGTGTGAAGACTGTATACTTGGAAAGCAGAAACGAGTCAGCTTTCAGACAAGTGGAAGAACCCCAAAGAAGGAGAGACTCGAGCTTGTTCATTCCGACGTTTGGGGACCAATGACAGTCTCATCCATTGGTGGGAAAACAATACTTTGTGACTTTTATCGATGATAACTCTAGGAAAGTATGGGTCTACTTTCTGAAACATAAGTCTGAAGTATTTGAGGCTTTTAAGATGTGGAAAGCCAGGGTTGAAAATGGGATAGGGTTGAAGATCAAAAAGCTCATAACCGACAATGGTGGTGAATATGAAGACACCAGATTCAAGAAGTTTTGCTTTGAGCACGGGATCAGAATGGAGAGAACCGTGCCGGGAATGCCTCAACACAACGGTGTAGCTGAGCGTATGAACCGAACGTTGACTGAAAGAACCAGAAGCTTGCGTGTGCAGTCAGGTCTACCGAAGCAGTTCTGGGCAGAAGCAGTCAACACAGCAGCTTACTTGATCAACCGAGGTCCATCGGTACCATTGGAGCACAAAATACCAGAAGAGGTATGGAGCGGAAAAGAGGTGAACCTCAAACATCTTAGAGTTTTCGGTTGTATAGCTTATGTGCATATCAGTGATCAAGGTCGGAAAGCTTGATCCGAAATCGAAGAAGTGCACTTTCATCGGTTATGGTGAAGATGAATTTGGCTACCGCCTTTGGGATGATGAAAACAAAAAGATGATCCGTAATAGAGATGTGATCTTCAACGAAAGAGTGATGTACAAGGACATGCATAGCACAGATACCAGCAACTCAGAACAGAGTGAGCCTGTGTATGCAGAGGTGGACGATGTCCCAGAAAGTCCTATAGTTGATAATTCTCAGTCAGAGGAATCAACTGAACAAGATAGCGAGCAGCAGTCTGACATGCCAACACCTCCTACTCCAACTCCTGAATTGAGAAGGTCTTCTGCGCCTCATGTGCCTAACAGGAGATACATGAATTATATGTTGTTGGCTGATGGAGGGGAGCCTGAAAACTACGAGGAAGCATGTCAGACCGCAGATGCTAGCAAGTGGGAACTTGCCATGAAAGACGAGATGAAGTCTTTGATCTCCAATCAAACATGGGAGCTAGCTGAGCTACCCATGGGAAAGAAGGCACTTCACAACAAATGGGTGTATCGGGTGAAGGAGGAGCATGATGGCTCCAAGAGACACAAAGCCCGACTAGTTGTCAAAGGATTCCAGCAAAAGGAAGGAGTTGACTACACCGAAATTTTTGCTCCAGTTGTGAAGCTCAATACTATCAGGTCTGTGTTAATTAGTATTGTTGCCAGTGAGGAACTCTACCCTGAGCAGTTGGACGTGAAGACTGCATTTCTTCACAGAGACTTAGATGAGGAGATATATATGCACCAACCAGAAGGTTTCTCAAAAAAAGGAAACGAGAATATGGTGTGTAGATTGAAGAAGAGCTTGTACGGCCTGAAACAAGCCCCGAGACAGTGGTACATAAAGTTTGATGGCTTCATGCACAAGGACTTGGGTCCAGCAAAGAAGATCCTTGGAATACAAATCACAAGAGATAAGCAAAAAGGAATTTTGCAGTTATCTCAGGAAGAGTACATCAACCGTGTTTTACAAAGATTCAACATGGGCGACGCCAAACCGGTAAGCACACCTTTGGCTAGTCATTTTCGCCTATCTAAGGACCAGTCTCCTCAGACATAGGAAGAAAGAGAATTCATGGCTAAGATTCCGTATGCTTCAGCCATTGGAAGTTTGATGTACGCGATGGTCTGTACAAGGCCAGACATTAGCCATGTAGTGGAGTTGTAAGCAGGTTTATGTCAAATCCAGGTAAAGCTCATTGGGAAGCCGTTAAGTGGATTTTGAGGTATCTATGAGGCACCACAAAGAAGTGTCTATACTTTGGTAAAGGAGAATTAAAAGTACAAGGATATGTAGATGCAGACTTTGGAGGCGATGTTGATCATCGAAGAAGTACCACCAGTTACATATTCATCGTTGGAGCAACAACTGTTAGTTGGATGTCGCAGGTACAGAAGATTGTTGCATTATCCACTACAGAAGCTGAGTATGTAGCTGTAACAGAAGCCAGTAAAGAATTGATATGGCTTCAAGGATTGTTGACAGAGCTGGGATTCATCCAAGATAAAAGTGTTTTGCACAGTGAGAGTCAGAGTGTGATACATCTAGCAAAGAATTCAGCATTCCATTCTAGAACAAAGCACATTGATCTTCGTTATCACTTCATCAGATCTCTGCTTGAGGATAAGGTGCTAACATTGAAGAAGATTCAAGGAAGTAAGAATTCAGCAGACATGTTAACAAAGGTGGTGACCATTGACAAATTGAAGTTGTGTTCAACTTCAGTTGGCCTGCTATAATAACAAACCAGGGAAGGCTGCTGCATTGATAGAGGTGTGAAGACAGATTGAAATCAGTCTTCAAGTGGGAGATTGTTGGAGGTGGCTAGAAGAGAATCCCTAACATTTAGTTGTTGGTACTATTTGTTAGGAGTAATTAAGTAATATTAGTAATTAGTTTCCTACAATCTGTGGAAACACCTTGGCACGTAACTACGTAACGCGGTGAAAAATCCTTATAAATACAAGCCTCAGCAAGAAGGAAAAATCAATCCCAACAAGAGAGAGAATAACCAGAGAGAGAAAAAGCTTAGAAATAAAAGCTTTATTTTTATGGGTGTCATTGGGTTGTGGTTGTGAGAGGTTGAGAGTGTTTTGTAAACACTTTGTATATTTCCTTTTTAGTAAAATATCTGCAGCAGCAGCCCGGAGACGTAGGCAAAATTGGCCGAACTCCGTTATCAAATTGTGTGTTATTATTCCATATTTATTTCGCTATATATCCACAAATCTGATTTAAGAAAATTGCATATTTTCCCAACAAAAGGTGTACCAGAACCCATCGCTTACTACTTTGAGTGTGGTACGTCGACTTGTAGATTGTAATTAGAAATCTTTTGAAAATCTTTATAATTGTGTTTATCTAATTAATTATTTCCTTGGTTCTTTCTGCTTGAAGTTGTATATAAAACTGAACTGAAGCATCATACTAGGCTTGAATCTGTAAAAATATATATGTAGAAATTTATACCAAACTCTAGGAATATGTCTAGCCGAAGGTCCAGGCAGCAATCGGCAGGGTCTACAAGGATTTCCGATGACCAAATCGTCGAAGTTTGATCTTGTTTCGTCAACTTACTTGTTATCGTTTTAGATAATTGATTGTATTTTCTTCGTGGGTTTTGGTCTCTAGTCCCTTATATCTTTTTTTTATTCTTTTTTTTATAATAAATTTAAGGTGTGCTGCCGATGATGGATAGGGCTAGGGGTGCCAACATAATTGGGATGTCTAGTTCTATTTTGATGTCTTTCCATACTTTTTTGTTTTAAAAATAAAACTTATTCATGAGATTCGCCATAAGCGCTCTAAAGGTATTTTCGTAACCCTATCGCTTTTGACACACATTATTATAACATTATACAAATTGATATTTTGAGATTATAACAGAGTATTCCAACTTGGGTACGATTGGATATGGATGCCTTTGTATGACTAGAGATAGCTTACTAAACCGGAACATCTCTAGCTTACCAAAAGTAAATATATTGTTGCTGATCTCATGGCTTGTACCATTATATATTAGTGGGATATGCTACATAAAAACAATGCTTTCTGAGCTAAATATATCATTATTCTTGCCAGAAAAGCAGTTAATACTTGATACGTTTACCAAATGTTTGCCTTTGCACGTTCTTGTTTTGTTTGCCATATAATCCGACACGAGGTGAGACTTGAGACAGGGGGTCACGTAGAATGGACAATTAAAAAACATATCATATTACCATTTTTTTTTGACAAATATTATATTACCATTTCAAAACAAGGAAAAACCATCTAGCCCAATATAAAATTTTAGAGTTAGTATTATTTAAACACTAAAAATTCGATACCGTGACAACATTTTATTTTTATTTACATATATAATATATTTATTTTAGTTTTACATATTCTATATAATGATATCCTGCTATATTTATTTGGAACAGTGTTTTATGGGAATGTTATATTTCATGTATGAAAAATATATTTTTTATCTGAGGATCAAGCGTAGAATATTTGCCGGGGGTGGCATCCACGACTGAACTACGCTCATATCCATAATTATAGCAGAAAGAATTGTTAAAAGCAATTGCAATTTCACTCATTATATTCTTCTTCCGCTGAAAACAGAATCAAATGTGCCCATATTAATAATTAGGCTTATATGTCTTCAATTCTTCTGCTCTCTCGGTATAGATGTGACATATATATAGATCTAAGAATATGAGAGAAAATTGGAGAAGGAGATGGATATGAATCAGCTATTCTATATACCATAAGAAAATCAAAACATATCATAATCAAACATGGAGCTATGAAATATTGAAATTTCAAATAGAAGAAAGGGATCTATATATCTAGCATACTTATGTATAAATTTATGTCCTATAAAAGTTGAGGTTGTTCAAACCCTTGCATAATTTGAGTGCCATCAGAGGGAATCAATGGAAATTCACCTAGCTCAGAAATAAACCCTTCCAAATCTGAGAACCCTCCCAAGTATCCACCAGAACTTTCATCACAGCAAACTCTTGCTTCTTCTTTGACTCTCTCCCTTGTCTGATCTAACCCCCAGAACCCACCATTCCTCAGTTCCATTTTCTTGGTGATCATTCTAGGATTTTCTGAAAGGCCAAAACCAACACATCGCGGTCCAGATATCGGTTTCGGACCCAGATTTGAAACCTTGGTCCCACCAACTGATTCTTGCTCTTTTCCTCCCGTTTCTGCTACTATCCTTGGTTTCCCAGTTAACTTCTGCACCAGTTCACGGAAGTTCTCAACATCAGTCTTGATGATCTCGGGTGCAAATATATGAATTATGCGTATCTTGGGCTTGGTTTTGGATATTATTTGGGAACCTTTGTGCATGGCTAGGGAATTAGGTTGGTGTGAATTGGCTATGCATGTATGAGTATGTTTACTGACCTTGTTTTCCATGGAAAATGATCAAATTTGAGCAAAAGGCACAGAAACAAAATAAAAAAATATAAAAAGGAAGATGGAGTTGGTTAATTTGTGCGTATGTTAGAAGGAAACAAGAAAGGGTATGACATATATATACTGGGGCATGAGGCACAGAAGCAAAACAAAGGGATAGTTTTTTTTTTTTTTTTTGGGTACAAAAACAAAGGGATAGTTTGAAAGGACAGAAAGAACAAATAAAAAGGGAATTTTAGAAAGAAATATCAAGCTGTCTTTTGGGAGCAAGGATTAGATGAATCCTTGTCTGACAAATGCAAAGAGGAGAGAGAGTCAATAAAGTAATCGGAACTCCATGGCCCCCCAATCTCCCACTGTTGATTATTATATTAGAAATAAATGTTAATTGCTATACATAAATATTTAAATATGTATATGTATGTCTTGAGGGAGGGATGTAACATTAAAAAGTATATCATTGAGGGCAAGAGAATGGATGTGGACACATTGTTTCTAAATAACCTTCCCTGGAATGACCAAAGCTTTCCATTCCATATGATATATGTATTCACATCTTTAATCTTTAATATTAAATAAATTATTCTTATAAGGAAAATGCTAACCATCTAGTAGCCTTATGATATTGTTTAAGGAATCAAAAATAAAAATTTTATATGAAAAAAATGACGTATTTAATATATTGAAAGTGTTATACTTAATTTCCTAATATAAACGTTCCTTTTGCTTATCCTTTAATTAATGTTTTTAGTACACTCATTAGCAAAACCCTTCTTATAATATATATTTACTTAGTTTTAAATCATAATCTCAGTTATGATTTTTTAAGAATTCAGTTACTATGCACATGACTAGTGTAAAAATTTTATATTGTCAATCAATTATAAATTAATTATTAAAAATATTTGACACTTTTCATAACCACCTTAGAAGAATAGAAGTCACGCTTTTGTAATTGATTTACAATATAAAAAAATTTATATTATAATATATTAAAATTAAACTCATTTGTTAATTAGTTTCTTTAATAGATGATCAACTATGGAGCGCAATTAATTTAAGGACAAAACTTAGGTATAATTCCATAAGTACATATATTAGGTGTTGTTTTTAAATGACAATAGGACATGTGTTAAACTCATTTGTTAATTAGTTTCTTTTTTATATGATCAACTATGGAACACCAATTAATTTAAGGACAAAACTTAGGTACAATTTCATAGATATAATAGGTGCTATATATTTTGCAATGACAATAGGACATGTATGAAAACTGTTACACATGTTATGTTTTCGTTAATGAGCTGTTACACATGTCCTAATGTCATTGAAAAATAACATCGAATGTATATATGGAATTGTACTTAAGTATTATCCTTAATTTTAATTCTAATTAAGGTGGCAAACAGTGGATCAATAGTTAATTCAAGAGTTGCCAAATTTTCAGCTAAAAAATAATAATAAATGACCATATCTATGGATCAATATTTTTTTTTTTGAGGGAAAATAAAAATATGTTGGGACATTTATGGGGCAAAAGTTTAGAAGGAGATTTTGTTTTTTATTTGTCACATTACCTCGTTGTTAATTATCTTAGCACCTTGAATGCAAAAAAAAAAAAAAAATTTTTTTTTTATCTTAGCACTTAATTAACGAACATCTACAAATTCATGAGAGTCTAATTAATTAGATACATGTGGTAATTAAACCAATTAAAAACATTTATTATGTTATTTTGGATTGAATATTTTAACACATATATTAGTGACTAATTAATTTAATCAAAGGCAATGTTTAAGCTTAGCTAGCTATGTTATTATTCTATTATTTATTATTATATAGAGTGCTATAGGCGCCGTTGTTAATTGGTCTTCTTTCATCTTCAAAGCAACCTGCCAAACGCCGGTCGACATGATTTCAATTTACTACAGGAAAACCCAAGTCGTTTCCACCAAGAAAATAGCTTAAATTAAATAGGTTAATGACTTATCCCAAAGGAAACTGCACCAGTTTTATGCAATAAGAGGATAAAATAATTGTTGTTCTTTTATATACAGATATACAACATAATAACCACCCAAAAATCAGATTATGTTGCCAATATACGCTTTTACCGTCCTTATATAGCACAGAGAAGCCTAAAACTTATTAAGCGATTCAGACTACTTGAGCGACTGCCATATATATAGGATCAATATCAATATATACTAATTATTTACTCCTTACGCTACAAACAAATTAAGTGTCATACCAATGGATATCTTTAGTGACTGACATAAAATCACCCCACCCATTGAAGAAATTATGCAACATGTAGTTGGAATATTGAACCCCACATGTCAATACTTGCATAAATTAACGACAGAGCTATATGCAATATATCCACGTTACAGGATCGCCTCCTTACACCCTTTCCCCTACCCTGCTTTTTATTTCATATATATATATAGACATCTATACACACGTTCCATTTAATTTTAACTTACATATATAACATGCAGTAGTTAATCAGCATCAAACTAAATTTGTAATTGATAATTAATTCAATTAAAGGGGAAAAAAATGCAAATATAGTATATGTATTACTTCTTTTTATATGGTTAAGTAGCTGATTATACATATAAATAGAATTTTCTCGTAAGGAATTAAGTCTTTGGCAAGTAGAAAGGGCAGAGTCATGCGTGTGCCTCTGCCATTGTGATAATTTGATGCGTCTATAGAAAATTGATTAAGGTGACTCTAACTATACTCACTTGACATCCAAGATGCAACAAAATATCCTCAGTAAATTAAACTAAATTAAAAGGTGGTCTCGTTTAATTTTAAAAAAGCATATAGTATATGCATACTACAAATTTTTTTTTTATTTAAGTAGCTGAATATTATACATTAAATTTTTTTTCCTTAAGGATTAAGCTCAATACTGAAGCCTTTGGCAAGTAGAAAAGGGTAGTCATGGGTGTGCCACTGTCATCTGATGCATGTGTCTACAGAAATTGATTAAGGTACGTAAATAATTGTAACTTTGAGACAGAATATCATCTTTCCCCTGACTAAAGAGGTAGAGTATAGCACCCCAAAAAATGGGGAAATTATTTCACATTTACATGCACATACATTGAAAAACGAAAAACAAAAAATAAAAATACTTCGTTAATGATTGAGGAAAAACTTAGCCAATATTAACATCATCTCCAATGAGAGTTGCTTAAGGATTACATAAAGTTAAGCAATCGTTCTTTACATATTTGTATTATTAGAATGTGTTTAGGTAGACATGAATTACTTGTAAGAATTGTTTCTATAAACAATCAGTTCTTATATAAAAAAACCCTAATAAATAAAGGAAAGAGAAAAAAATAAAGAATTGCCACTAGTGCAGAAAAGGGATTTTACGTCGGTTTTTTTTGGCTTTTCACATCGGTTTTCAAACTGATGTTGAAAAGGCCGATGTGGTTTATTGTCACTTTTCACATCGGTTTTAAAACCGATGTAAAAAAGTCTGTTTCAACAAGCCATTAAATCCTTTTCAGGACTTTCCACATCGGTTTCTGAAAAAACCGATGTGATAACCCCAATTTTCCACATCGGTTATTTTAAAAACCGATGTTAAAAACAGCAAATTCCACATCGGTTTTTAAAATAACCGATGTGGAAAGTGGGGTTACCACATCGGTTTTTCATAAACCGATGTGGAAAATTGGGGTTATCACATCGGTTTTTTCAGAAACCGATGTGAATTTGTGTTTTTTTTTTTTTTTTAAATCCATCCTTTTCAGTATTGACAGTCCTTTCCTCTGTTTCAGTAATCCAGTAATCCAGATCAATACAGAATCAAATATTCTCAACAGAATCACGTTTGTACAACCAAAAAACACTAAATTAAAAGATTACTAACAATAAATATATTCAATTACATTCAGACATCAAAGATAATTAGAAACCAAAAAGCTACATATGATATATTATAGATTTCATGTCAAAACATATATCAGTCAAAAGTACACTATAGCTAGTACACTTGTGTTTATATACTAACTACATACAAACTATTGTTGGTACACTTCAAGAAAGAAAGTTGCCCAACGTATCCTTATGTTTTTTATGTCGGCATCAGAGAGTGGAGTCGGATTGTTGAATATCTGCAAGTTTAATTGGACATAAGATTATATCTTTTAAGTAATAAACTAAAATTAAACATATAACGAATCTATATATAATTGTTACAACTAATTGTTACCAATTAGCATTTACCTCCTGCCATCTTTCAGTGATACCGGAGGAGATAATTTCGACCATCCACTTCATCACATAATATCCACATTCCCATGATCCACGTTGTCTATGAGACTACGTACAAATGAAACCCAGTTAGAATATGAGAAATTAAATAGAAATGAATAATTATACCCACTGCGCTTGAAGCGTTTGAACTAATAAATATCTTACGTTAGGAATGATCCATCTAATAGGCCGACGCCTTTCACCACACAGCATGCGGCTTGCATCAATAGACCTATCATAAGAAAATAAACATTAATTAAAGTATATCTAATAGATTTCAGATAATTAAAACAACTTCATTACTGATTCTAACTTATTTTAATTCTTACGTTTCCATGATGTTCTTCAGTTCATTCGCCGGCCTATTTCCCATCGAGCAGAAGAAGACCACGACATTCACACGAGGGCACAAGATCAACAACTGCCAATGTCGTCTGCATTTGTGGAACAATTAGTGACTAAGTCATATATAGTTATAATTAAATAACTGGTACTTACTTATAGAGATAAGGCGCAAGGTAGAACTGATGATGGTCTTGGGCAACTATATCAGGTATGGTGGCGACCGGGTCTTCTGATGCTAGGAGAACATCACCCTGAATGAGCATGGGGTCAATGAACCCATAAAGGGTGAGGTTGCCCTGATTAGCTAACATGCAATGCAGATACCTAATATATTGATAAAACATGTTAATTATCATAGTATTTAAAATTTAATTATTTAACTTATAAATAAAATGTACTTACGTGCACCATAACGAGATGTGGTGAGCACTAGCCATTTCATGGTCGAGCGCCATCTCCATAAGTTCCTTCTTTGGGATATACAGATTGTCATCCGCCCTGCCATCATGTTCCAACCTTACCAAAGCTGCATCAACCTCCATGGTGACAAGCTTTATAGCAAGACATTGAAAAACATCACCAGGATCCCCTTTATCGTTCCCCTAAACAACAAAAAAGATATACATTAGTAATCACAGTTAAGTTATTTCATTCGTAATTAATTGAATGGTCAAATGAATACCTTGGCAGGAGCAGATTTCTCTGGTCTTCCTGGATCTGACCTTTTAGGAAGAATATCATGATGATCATCAACATTCAGCTCACACCTATTAGGGGCGTCATCATCATCATCATCATCATCATCAGGCTGATGAGGAGGATCACATGAGCCCTTAGTGCTCACATGGACAGAGGGTTGGACAGAGGGTTGGACACTTGTGAATTGTTGGGACATAGCAGCCATTATTGCCATCTGCTGGTTAAACTGCTGGGTCATCTCCTGTCTAAGCTCATCTGCAATCTCCTGTTTTAGCCGTTCTCTATCTGCAGCAACATCCCTGTGGCGTTGGTGTGAAGATGAACCATGGTATTGGCGAATGCCAACGCCCCATCCAACACCAATGACACGGCCCGGGTGGTCTGGTTTACCGATGGCAGCAGCTAAGATATCCTCGCGTCCTCTAGGAACAAAGGTTCCTTGAGTGGCCTGCTCGTCCAAGGCATCCTGCAACATATAAAATATTAGGTCACATTACAATTCAGTAACATTGTTAAAATCACAATTACAATTCAAACTACACATACAGTCTTCTCAGCTACTTGGCGTGCCTCCTCAGATGTATATTGTAACACCCTGTTTTCAGAATATTTTAATTAAGCTGGTTGTAATAAGTTGGATTTATCGTTTAAGGGCTTAGTGGGATTTTTGACTAAAAGTCCCTTTCTGGTAAATGAGCACGCCCATGCTCATTAGCCAGCAAGCCCGTGCTTAAAGTCATAAGCGTGTTTCTGATTTTAAATTGAGCACGACCGTGCTCAACAGTGAGCACGCCCGTGCTCAATGCGTGGACCGCGTCTCGTGACGCTAAGTGGAGCACGACCGTGCTCAAGGGTAAGCACGACCGTGCTCAGGTCCGGAAGTTATATACGTGAACAGAACTCGAGGGTTTAACGTGTAACCCTACTTTTGGTGAACTCAGCAGCTACAGTGCGGCTAGGAAGAACCCTTTTTCCATTTCCTTCCGTCTTGGGCAGTTTAGAGGCCTTGGGAGACTGCTAGTGCATCATTGGTAGTCGTTTAGGTAAAGTTCCTTTCCCTCTTTTGGTTCCTTTTCCGTTATTGTGATTAGGGAACTAACTGTTCGTGTTCTGGTTTGTTTAAGGATCGTTTGAGGTCGAGCCGTCTTAGGGGAGGAACCGTTTGCTGTCAGGACTCTTAGAGAGCTACCTTCAATCCAGGTATGGGGAGAAGGGTAGTATCTACATAGGTTTGGGTTTAGGGTAAAGTAAAGGGGTTCCCATAACCCCGGTTGATGCATGCTATGTATGTATGATTGGCTGATTAGTTGATAACATGTTAATGATTGATAATATGTTATGGTTATGTTCATGGTTGGTTGAGTTTATGTTGGTTGCATTACTATGAACATGTTGATATTGTCGGTTGATGCCACTGTTACGTTGATGTTGATTTTATTGCTTAGTTTAATCCGTGAAATACGTTGATAACTGATTTAGGATGTTTAATGGATTAAATCACTGTTTTTGGTTAAGTATCAGCCTCTGCTCCTGCCCAGAAAAGTACTGTCGCGCGATGAGCACGACCGTGCTGAATAGGGAGCACGACCGTGCTCCCAGTTGAATTCTGGGAAGATGGCCGCGCTGTTGAGCACGGCCGTACAGGACAAAGAGCACGATCGTGCTGCTGAGCACGACCGTGCTCATTAAGAAGCACGACCGTGCTTCACTTACAGGAGAGCACGCCCCTCACGTGCTTAAGCACGACCGTGCTGGGTTACGAGCACGACCGTGCTCAACCCACTGTGACAGAACCAGATTAAAGGACTTAAGGGGTTTTAAACCCCACTTCCCCATGATGATAACTGATTAGACAACTTGGTAAATGTTAATAAAGATGAAGAGATGGTGAGATGCTGAGTCGATACCCTTTGGGGTGCCGCAAGCTGATGAGTTGTGCCTTGGTGCTTTTTGGCCAAGGAGGCCTTGACCCCACGGTTTGGGTCTAAGGTGTTGTTGTTATGTACCTTGGTGGCCGAGAGTTTGCCCCAGGTACTGCGGTTGATTCCGCTTAAGTCCTCAGGTAGATTCCGTGAGGCAAGTTGGTGCGGTTGATCCCGCTGTTACCTTCGGTCGATCCCGTTGGAGTTATGGAGGTGGTGTTGCCGTTGTTGTTGTGTTGCATACGCATTGCATCGGAGATGTTGTTTAGGGATGTTCGACATAGGGGAGATCGTCCTAGAGTACGGCGATCCGGTCATCCACGGTTGGAGTAGATTCTCCTAGCGCCCCCGTGACGAGGCATTCGTTGGTTTGATGCGTTGGCTATCCAAGGAGTAGATTCTACGGCGTTGAGTAGATTCTCAATGTGGATATGTAACTCCGAAGTCGTTCATCCCGAGTTTAGTGGATCCACATGCATTGATGGTTTAGCGGAGTAGGACTGCATTGCACTGCATAGCATAATGATAATGTTGATGTTTGATGTGATGCTGCTATGCTTGCTGTTTACTTTACTGCCTATTCCCATGCTAATATGTTTATACGATTCTTACTCCCTATATATGTTTGTTGTTTGTGTTTGGCCTGATTGGCACATTGCAGAGGATGACGAGCAGCCCGGAGAGGAGTGACTCTGAGGAGCCGCCACTCATCGTAGGGCTAGTTTATGTTTCGTAGTTGTTAGTTTCAGTTGTAATTCTGTGGATTTTATTCCGGAACGGCTATACCAGCTCTGTATGTGACATCGGGGTTGGGTTATATTATTTTGGTTGGTCATGTTTTTATCGTTTAAAACTTATTTGATTTCCGCGTTGTAAACGGTTCATGTGGGACTTTTCTACCCATGGACAATTGTTTATTTTATCCAGTATTTGCATGCTTTCCTTTAAATGTTTTTAATTTAAATGGCTTTTAACATGCGGGGTAGAAGGGTGTCACATATATTGTCCCGTTTTTCTTTGTCGGGCCCTCTTCCATTTACGATGGCGTGGGGGTGGAGGTGGATCAACAACTTCAGGATGATTTTCAGCATTAGGATCTGCCTGAGATGCTGCTTCCTGACATGCTTTCTTTTCCTCTTCCACCATGGTCTGAGCAAGCTTTATATATCCCCCACGAGACAATACATGGGGGTAGACATTCTTGCTTTGGTTTTCCTGCCCCTTTTTCCTCTTCTCCTGTTATAAATAGAAGACAATTAAATTACATCAGTAAATTAATAAAATTAATGAAATTACATAAATTTAGAGACAACTCAAATAAGTTAACCTGAAAGCTGGGATCATGTCGGCTCTGAACAAAGCGATCCCACGTCGCCTGGTCAAGAAACAGGTACACCTCAAGTGGGTTCTTTTCACAGCGTGGATTGAATACATAGTATCTGCCCAGGTCCACCTTAAAACCCCTCCAACGCTCACCAGCATACTTTATCCAACGCTTCTTCATATCCGTCGTATCCGGCAGGTCAAAGGTGAGCTACATTAACAACAAAAGAATCAACGAATTGCTGTATGATATTAATAAGATTAAAATAAAGTAGATACAAACACAGCACGGAAAAGTATAGATACCAGAATACTCTCCCATATCTGATCCTTCACGCCCTGAGGTACATCTTTCCAACGCTCAATAAGTATGCTAGGCCTGCTTCGAGCAAGGGTCGCCACAAAACTAATAAACTGCTCTGCCATTGGCCCAATAGGATTGAGGTTACAATCAAAGTCGATTGTTATCTTTTGATTTGAACCACGGTTGGCAGTCAAATTCCTCATTCGTGTGGCACGTCTACCCTTTCTACCCGAAGACGGGGTCTCCGACCCACTGCATGAAGGAGGGATATCCTCAGGATAAGCCATGTATACCTGTTTAGACAAAAACAAAAATTCAGTATGTCTGGATAAATATCAAACATAACTTATAAATATCAATCAACGTAAGCATAACTTATAAATATCAACGTAAACATATAATATGACTTTAAACATAACTCAAACTAAACTTACACTGTGGTCAAGTAGTAACGTTCTCCCATAACCCTTCTTGGTGATCATTACGAGTAGCATGTACATCGTCCACTTCATTTTCCTCATTGAAATTAGGCACCCGTGTTGAGAAAGAAGGAGTGTCAGAAATATCAAGAGTTGAATCTTGATTTCCCTCACTACTATTATACATGTTTTTTCCCTGGAGAACCACTGACCACCTTTTGTTAGAAGGATCACGGATATAAAACACTTGTTTTGCTTGGGATGCCATGATGAAAGGCTCGTTTTTATTACCTACCTTATTAAGGTCTACCAATTTGAATCCTAACTCATCGGTTTGCACACCATTGTTACTGTCGACCCACTAACATTTAAAAACAGGCACTCTAAACTTCGTGTAATCAACCTCCTAGATCTCTTCAATGATCCCAAAGTATGAAACGGATGCCATAACAGGGTTTTTATCTTTCGAACTAGAGAAATGCATGGACTCAGCGACGACCATAACCCCACTGTTTTGCATAGTACTTTTGTCATCCTGGGACTTTGTATAGAAGGAAAACTTATTGATATCGTACCCACTCCAGCATATGACATCAAAGTTAGGTCCCTGTGCTAGCCATTTTAATGTTTCAGAAGCAGTACCATCCTTTGCAATTTTTTCTTTAAACCAGTTCAAGAAAGTCTTATTATGCTTGTTCAAACACCATTTTTCATTCATTCTAGGATAAGTTTCGTTGATGATGCTTTTGTGCTCACATAAGTATAGTTCAACCTCATCAGTGTTATTCAATATATACAAATGTGCTTGAAGCACTTCTTCCCGATCCATGCTCTTAACAGTGATACCTCGTGTACCCTTCCCATCATATCTTCCTTCATGACGAGACTTCGGAAGCCCTACAGGTTCCGCTTCTGACATGTAGTCTGTACAAAACTCAATAGCTTCTTCTGCAACATACCTTTCAACAATAGATGCTTCGGGACGGTGTGGATTCTTCATATATCCTTTCAAGATCTTCATGTATCGCTCAACCGGGTACATCCACCTTAAATAAACGGGGCCACACAATCTAATCTCCCTCACTAGATGAACAATCAAATGAACCATGATGTCAAAAAATGAAGGTGGAAAATACATCTCCAATTGGCACAAGATAATGGCTGCCTCATTTTCCAAGTCATCCAACATTTTTAGTGTCAATGACCTTGCTACATATAGCATTGAAGAATAAACATAACCTAGTAATGGCATGTCTGACTTTTTTAGGCAAGATGTCACGAATGGCCACCGGTAGTAGTTGTTGCATCAAGACATGGCAATCATGAGACTTTAAGCCAACTAATTTGAGATCTTTCATTGAGACAAGTCTCTTGATATTTGAAGAGTAACCCTGTGGCACTTTGACTCCCCGTAGACATTCACAGAAACTTCTTTTCTCTTCCTTTGATAAAGTATGACATGCTGGAGGCAAATAAGTCTTCTTATCCCCCACTTTATGTGGAGCTAACTACTCTCGTATACCCATCGTAACTAGATCCAGACGAGCATTTACACCATCCTTTGTCTTGCCTTGAATGTTGAGAAGCGTTCCGATTAAACTGTCACACACATTTTTCTCCACATGCATCACATCAATACAATGTCTTACATCAAGCTTGCACCAATATGGAAGATCAAAGAAGATCGACCTCTTCTTCCATATATTCTTCTCAGTAGCCTTCTTTTGGGACTTCCCATAGATAACATTAGTGTTCTTCACCCGTTCATAAACTTGGTCTCCAGTCAAGGTCACCGGAGCAATTGCATTCTCCGGAAGTCCATTGAAAGCTTTTCTCAACCTACGATAAGGATGATTACGCTGGAGAAATCTCCGATGCCCAAGGTAGACTGTCTTCCTTCCATGTTGCAGTTGATGGTAACATGTGCCTTCTTCACATATTGGACATGCTTTATGCCCCTTAACACTATACCCGCACAAGTTCCCGTATGCTGGAAAGTCATTGATAGTGCAAAATAACATGGCACGTAATCTGAAAGTCTCACGGCAATACCCGTCGATCACATCAATGCCTTCATCCCACAACTTTCTCAAGTCTTCAATCAATGGACTCAGATAAACATCAATATCATTTCCTGGCTGTTTTGGACCCGAAATCATCATACTTAACATAATGTATTTGCGCTTCATGCACAACCAAGGAGATAGGTTGTAAATTACCAGGAGAACAGGCCATTAACTATGAATACTACTTAAGTTTCCATATAGATTCATTCCATCGGTAGCAAGTCCAAGCCTGAGGTTTCTGAGCTCATTGCCAAACTCTGGAAACAAACTATCAATTCTCTTCCACTGCAAAGAATCAGCCGGATGATGAAGCTGTCCATCACATTTCCTCTCATCTGCATGCCATCTAATATTCTTTGCATCCTTTTCATTAGCAAACAATCGCTTGAACCACAGAATTACTGGAAGATACCATAACACCTTCGCAAGAGGACCCTTGGTGACCGCATCACAACTAGAATCATCATCCTTCACTTTGTATCGTGATACCCCACACCTGGGGAACTCGTGCATCTCTTCAAACTCTTTCCTGTACAATATGCAATCATTGGGGCAAACGTGTATTTTCTTATACTCAATACCCATCGGACACAATATCTTCTTCGCCTCATTGTTTCGGGATGGTAATGTGTTACCTTCTGGAAGCATGTCTTTCAACAACTCAAGCAATTCGGTAAAGCTTTTATCGTTCCACCCATTTCTCGCCTTCACATTGAACAATCTTAACACCGCTGACAACCGTGTGAAATTAGTGCACCCCGGATACAAAGCCACTTCCGCATCACTGCACAAAGTATGCCCAATATCACGGATCATGTCCTCTAGTCCATCGTCCATATCTACGTCATCAACTTCCTCTCTATCCGACACCCTTGGCCTGTCTAACGATTCACCATGACATATCCATATTGTATAACTCTTGCAAATCCCCTCACAAATAAGATGATCCCGTATCTCGTCAGTTTCTAGTCATCTCTCATTCAAACAGTTAACACAAGGACAACAAAACCTTCCGTCACTACTATCAGGAGCATTTGTTTTTGCAAATTGTAGAAAATCTTCCACTCCATTCTCATACTCATCAGTTGTCCGTCTAGCATTCATCCAACCGCGATCCATGACTAAAACATTAACTTCATACTTAGTCCAACATCTTCATCAACTACTTCTTATGATAGGGTATGGCCCTATCCCATTCGAGAAGAAACTTTTTCAACATTCGGTTAACAGTTAGTCCTTAACTCTCATGCTCATACTCGACGAAATTTTGGCAGCATTTCCCTTCGGTCTCCGACGTACACGACTTGAACGCGATGCCATCCACCACGATAAAGTATGCACCCGGAGAACGAAAGGAAATGTACCAATCCGAACTTTCATCAGGTATATAACATGAGAATCAACGAATAACTATTTTAACTGAATGAAGAAAAAGTTTTTTCCCAAACTGTCCAACTTGGACAATTCAAGATCCAATATAATGAGCTGTACAAGTACCTTAAGCAGGTACACGTGTGCTCATTAATATTGCATCTCAAACGGGAAACTAAGGCTTTAACAATATAGCATAATGTAATTTACTTCAGCATCCTAATAATACTTTAATAATTTTTGATGTACCAAATATAGTTAGCGGGTTTCGCGTGTATCCGCCGCTCACAGCAACAAATTCAATATTCAAATCACTTTTCTAGTATTCTAGTCAGATATGTATATTATAGGTAAATTTGGTTTCAATATAATACAAAAAAATAACTTATTTGAACATCAAAATAAAATAAATAAAAATAAATCAATGACATAAGCTACTGCAGTCTCATTTCTAATAAAATATTCAATTATGAACTCAATTTTTCAAATGTGCAACCAGCCCAAATTCACATTGACACTGACTCATGTTTATATACATTACGCCTAACTGATAGATACTGACACAACATATAAACAAGTTGTTGCAAACATCAATGTACTGATCAAAACCCACAAAACAACAATTCAGTAATTTGACAGAATAGAATATGATAGCAGGGAAGTGGAAGCAATAGAGAATTTAGGGTTTAGGGTTTAGCAAATAAAAGAGAAATGGAAGCTTACCGATTGAAGCCACAATCAGTCACCAATATTGCAAAGAATGGGGGAGAGTTGAAAACACAAACCAAAGAAGTCAGAACCAGGGAGAAAAACAGGGAGATGGGGAGGGGGTTGTGCACGGTGGGGAGAGAAAGAGGGGGGGGGGGGGGGGGGGGGTTTAAACTTACCTTGGTGGTGGCGTTGCCAACGCGAACAGTGGCCGGAGGAGGGAGGAGGGGTGGTGGCGGTGATGGGGCGAAGGGGGAGAGCGGGAGGCCAAATGGGGAGAGGCGCGCGAATGGAAAGGGATCGGAGGAAATGGAGAGCAGAGTGGTGGTGGATGCGTTGCGGTCGTCAGTGACAGGAAATGGAGAGGGATACGGCGCGGCGGTGAGAGGAAATGGGGAGAGGGTGTAGGTGGTCTGAGTGTGAAAAGGAGAGGGAAGGGGAAAGGGTTTGGGTGGCTTGAGTGTGGGAAGCAGAGTGTGCATTCAGCGCGAAAAATGAAATAAAACTGACAATACACATCGGTTACAACAAAAACCGATGTTAAAACGTCTTCCACATCGGTTATTATCAAAACCGATGTGTAATATTAAGGCTGATTAATTTTTTTGTTTTTTTTTTTTTCAATTTTCCACATCGGTTAGCATAAAACCGATGTCTATAGTATATTCCACATCGGTATCTTATGTTTGATAAAAAAAATTTGTTTTTTGTTTCACTTTTCCACATCGGTTATAATAAAACCGATGTCTAATATTATGTCTGATAAAAAAATTTGTTTTTTGTTTCACTTTTCCACATCGGTTTGTATAAAAACCGATGTTAAATAATTTATAACATCGGTTTTTATTATAACTGATGTTAAAATACTTCAGTTTAATTTCAAAAATGCCACCGCCTCCTTTTTCACATCGGTTTTTATAAAACCGATGTTAAAACCTCGATGTTCAATGCATATTTTGCACTAGTGCTGCATTGGATGCCTTCTGACAATTAAAATAAATGTGAATAACAATGTGGGTAACTTGTGGGATCCATTTAGTAAACTTTTAAGAATTACACCATTGGAGTGAGGAGTTGGTTAAAGTAATATAAAGTAAAAGGTGATTCAATGACATAACGGGACTCATAAAAAGAGGAGTTAAGCAACTCCAATAACCATTAAAAAAAAACTCCAATAAGTTATACCATTGAAAATGCTCTAACAAGAACTCTAGATGTTGATATCTTTTTATTGACGACAATCTCGGACTCACTATTCATTAATCCATTGTTGGAATGTTCAAGCAGTCAGATCATTCATCTCAATTATCCAACTACATGTAAGAGATTGTTATCGTAATTATGCAAAATTATGGGTATCAAAACCCGTGCTAATGTAAACAAATAAAATAATATAACACATAAAAAAAATCATTAATATTGAAATTGTAGACTCTGACAAGGACAATTAGAGATCGACAGGTTATTATGGTTTTCTGGAGAGGAGCAGGAGGCGTGAAGCGTGGAATATATTGAAGGATTTGTGGGGTGTGTCCTCCCTTCCTTGATGTATAATCAGTGACTTCAATATCTCTTTATGGATGAGGACAAGTGTGGCCGTGTTGAGCATCCTTCTGGGCTTCTTTCAGGTTTTCGTGAGACAATTTCAGCTTGTAATCTCATTGATCTCCAATTAGAAGGCTATCCATTTACTTGGTGGAAGGGTAGAGGATCAGATAGGGTAGTGCAAGAAAGGTTGGACAGTGGTTTCTGCGGATTGGTTACATCTTTTCCCAGATGCTTATCTTATCAATCGATCAGCCTCCATGTCAGACACTTGTCTATTCTTCTTTCTCTCCAAAACAAAAGCCTTGTTAATTATGCGCACATGTTCAGGTTTGAAAATGTGTGGCTTATGGAACCTCATATTGATGCTATAAGTGAATGGTGGCTGGGTTAAAGTTGTAGTGGTGATTTGTTGTCCAAGCTGAACGTGTGTGTTGAGGATCTCAGTCTTATGGCTAGGAACCTGCGCTCGAATTTCCGTAATGAGATAGATAGATGCAAACAGAATTGATGTTCTTCGTTCTCTGCGTGATAGTGGTACTGTTGAAGAGTTTGATGCCCTGTGTTCCAAGCTTTCTGTTCTCTTAATCCAGAAGGAGAAATTCTGGAAACAACGCTCCAAAGTTCATTGGCTCTAGGAAGGTGATCAAAACTCTCGCTTCTTCCATGCTATGTGTGATACCCGGTGCTGACGAGGGCGAGGAGTGGTCGTCGGTGCAAGAAGACACGGATAAGGAGTGGCTCCTGGAACCGATTACACACCGAAATGAGAAGGATCCCGAGACTGTGTAGGCCGTATGGGACTATATAGTTGAAGATGTCTTATATGAATTGATTGGCACTACCTATACTAACAAGATGCATCTTCTTTTCGATAGCCCATCACTTAAGAACTCCATAGTTAAGTATGTTTGACTTGGAGCAATTCTGAGATGGGTGACCTCGTGGGAAGTTTTCTCAGGAAGCGTGTGAGGGAGGACAATGCACGCTGAAAAGACCCGTGTTGGTCTGTGGGGTCAGTCGTCAATCCATAGAGTAGACATGGATGTTATACTATGGCCTCCTCTAGGAAGAAGAAGAACATAATTCGTTCCTGTCAGAAGAGCACGGTAATATTGTTAGTCATCATATTGACTTGTGTGGGGTGGCTTATAATTACTTTGATGATTTATTCGTAGCCTAGGATTATGATCCTTCTATAGTCACGTCCTTTTAGAACTGGCCCAACACCTATTGAGACCTAAAGCAAATTCTATGTCTAGGCCTTTTTTTAAAAAAAATAAATAAATAACAAATTAACCTAACAAATTTTTGTTTTTTGTTTTTTGATAAAAAAAACACGTCTTTTTGAAACTGAAATGACATGTCAATGTTCATTAAATAAACCTTAATCATGATATAAAATTTTTATTTAATAATGATGATTCTTTTAATATAGTTTAATATTAAACATTTAAAATATTTGTAAATCTAAAAATTAACTTAAAAATATTAATATAAATTATAGAAATTAAAATATATTTTAATCGTTAATTTAGGTCGAATGAAAGGAAATTTTTTTATTTATAATTATTTTTCTAACACAGTTGGCCAAGCCTACATCAACCACACATACATGTCATTCTCACATGTCATTCTCTCACGTATATAGTATCTGAGTTATACATTGATAGAGATAATGAATTCAGTTGTGTTCAAAAAAAAATAAATATATATATATATATATATATATATATATATATATATATATATGAAAGAATTCAGTTCTGGTAGATATTGCCATTTGTCTTGATGTTATGATTTTGTTGATACAGGCTAAATAAAATGGCGAGTAATAGAATTGCCGCCTCTTTGCGGCTATGTCGCGGATCAGTAATTCAGCTTTCGAACACACACGATCATAATCTCCAATGTCATTATTTTGTAAACCGTAACACCCTGATTTTTTTTTTTTTTTTCTTCTGTTTTTCTATAACCAGTGCTTATGTGTATATGCATGTTTAGTATATTTAAATTTTAAATTTGAGAAATTTCTTTAATAAACCTAAATTACTTTTATAATTTATTTTATGGTGGGAAGCTACTATTAAATTTCCGGTGGAAATTTCAGATGATCCCGGTCTGCGTTTTCACAGTCAGTAAAACCTTACTGACCTAGAAAATGAATTTTTGATTCGTAAAATAAATTTTAATTTTCCTAACTCAATTTTTAACCATTTCCATGATTTTAGAAATTTTCTTCTATAAATATGTCAATACAAAATTTTTCGGAGAGAAAATTAACGAAGAAAATACGATCGGTTTTCACAGTCGGGAAACAACTGGAACCGGAACGAAACAAAATTTATTTAAAATATATTAGATTCAGATTTGACGAGACTTGATTTGATTTTCATAGTGTTTGTATTTATTTCACACCATCATGACCTTACACATAATTATATTTTTTTTATCTTTACAAGTACCCAATATTTTATTTAAAACTAGCTTTTTAATTTTAAAAAAAATTGAAAATCCCCCCACCCCACATTCTCCTCTATATATACTCCTCACTCACATCCTTGTTCCACTTTGTTTTCTTCTTTTCCAAAACAACTCACTCCATTTCTTCCTATTTCCACCATAAACAACACTTAGAAGCTTCAGAGCTCTTCATCATCTTGCTCCTGAGAAGACTCAAAAACTTGCTTATCCTCATCATCATCAATACCACCAAGGGTATAATCTCTTATGCTACTCTTCTTTCTAAAAACCTAATTTTTATCAACATGCATGTTAATGATTTATGTTGCAAGTTGATTTTCTTTTGATGCATGTTCATCAAACCAATTTCTTTCAACTCATCATCACCTTTACTTTCAACTTCTACACTTGCATGTTACAAAAATGTTCCCCAAGACCTATTTTTTTTATGTTGACCAAAAAACACTAGAAGAGGAAAGTTGATGTTTTGTTAAGATTTTTACATGCATGTCTTTAAAATTCTAATGCATGTGATTTCTAAGATTGTGAGCTTCATACAAAAAATTAAGTTTTCCTTCCTATTAGTGGTGATAGGGTCGAACCCTAAGAAGAACTAAGATGGTATTTTTGGTTCAAAACTTACATGCATGGCTTAAAGACCTTTAAATAATGCAAATTGAGTTCATGAACAAAATGGATCATCACCATACCTAGGTATGAGTGGGTCAGGGGCAATGTGGGAACGTATTGGTCTAAGTACCGAGCCCCTGAATCGATGGTTGAACTTCAAGAGTCAGTCACTATCCTGCTTGATAAATACAGGGATAAGTTCATCCTTGAGCCCTGCTCTGATATCAATCAGGTCTTCCTTGCTGCCTCTAACAACCAGCCCCCTTTTACTTTCGTATATAGAACCTTTTTTGAGACTTTAGGCCTTTCCTTCCCCTTCAATTCCTTCGAGAGGTCCGTTCTTTCAGCCATCAATGTTGCTCCTACCTAGCTTCATCCAAACAGTTGGGCTTTTATGAAAGCCTTCCAAATTCTCTGCTTTCGGATGAGCATCACCCCTACTGCCCCTATTTTCCTCTATTACTATCAGGTCCGATTTGGCAGCCTGATAGACTGGATTTCCTTGAGTGGGCTGCACGGCCGAGGTATTATCGGTGCCTACAAGTCATCCTACAAGCACTTTAAAGGCGACTTATTTAAGGTGACACCCGCTGACGGGTTCTCGCACCTATTTTTTGACCCACAGGGGAAGCCTCGCTTCCCCCTCTATTGGACCTGGCATCCCATCAAGTTCGTGGGTTGGTACGACGGGGTTTTGACCGAGACTGAGAGGGAGAGTATAAAAAATTTGAACAAACTTCCTCATCCTCTCCTTTGCAAAGATCTTTTAGATCCTCCCATCCCTCCCATTCTCCAGGGCGATCCCTATAGTGAGTATCTTGTTATCTTTTGTATTATGGCTTTCGTTCTTACCTTTTATCCCTAATTGTTTGTTCTGGTATTGCAGGAGAAATAGGGAAATTTGACTTCCGTTCTTTAAAGAAGGAGAAAAGTTCAGCTAAATCTGGGTCAGTTGAAGAACCAAAGACCCTTGCCGCTGCTGCTGTGCCGACTTCATCAGCGCCTTCACCTGCTGCCGATGAAGCTCGGCCAAAGAGGGGGTGGAGTGCGAGTTCTCATAATTCTCCGGCCGAGTCTCCTTCCAAGCGCCCCGCAGTTCTAGCGGACTTAGATGCTGCCTCGCCCCCGCACGGTTCCGGTAAGTCTCCACATTACCACAAAAAAGAGCTTTAATAGCGCACTTTCAATAGCGTTTTAATAAGAAACGCTATTTAAAATGAGGCGGAAGGATTTTAATAGCGCTTCCTTAAGAGAGCGCTATCTTAGGTGCATCCTAAGATAGCGTTTTCTTAAGGAAGCGCTATATATTCCTGATGGGGAGCAATAGATAGCGTTTTCTTAAGAAAGCGCTATCTTAGGTATAAGAATAGACAGCGCTCCCTAAAGGAAGCGCTATCTATTTCTATACCTAAGTATTAACTCTTTCCCTAAAAATAAAATGTTCCCTCCCACTCAATTTTTTTCCCTTGCTCTCGAATTTGTCTCGCTAGGTCTACCCTCCCACGCAAAAGTAAGCTACGGCGTGACTGTCTCCCTCCACCGCTTCAAGTCACTGCTCGTGACTGTCTCCCTCCACCGTCCCTTCCACTGTGCCACCATTCTCCTTCAGTCTCGCCGGTCGCAGCATCATCTCTGAATGGTAAGCCTTTTTCTCTCTTCCCTCCTCAGTCTTTCACTCTTCCATTCACTCTCCACCGTCGACCTCAAGCACGTCGTTGCTACCTGCTGGCAGAGAGAAAAGGGAATCGTCCTTCACTCTCCCTGGAATCGGAAGAAGAAGAGTCGAACTACAGAAAAGGGAAACAACGCCATCTCTTCACCTGGACTAGGGTTTCAACAAAACACAGAAACCCTTATTTTTCGTAAGCTTCTCTCTCTATTTGCTTCTATCTCTCCTTTTCCCTCTTCTATTTTCTGAAAAAACAAGTTTGATCGGACCAATAATTATGCTATATTTCCTTTCTTCTAGGTTTCATTTGCTCACAATTTCTCATTATTGCTTTCAGGCTTGTCTGAGTGGGAGAAGACAAAGTCAACCTGATTGAGGCTCAATCCAATGGGGTCAAGGCTCTCTCCCGGGTATCCGAGCTTGAGGGCCAAAAGGCCGATTTTGATGAAAGGCTGAAGGACTTGAACACTGAGAGGGAGTCTTTAGAGGCCGAGTTAGCATCAGAATGGGCTGCCAAGGACAAGCTGCAAAATAAGAATGATGAGCTCGCTTCGGCTTTGGAGAAGAAAAGAGGAAAAAAGAAGTTCTACAAGCAGGAGCTGGAAGCTGCCAAGGAGGAGCTGATGACCCAGCATATTGTAGGTTTTGAGAAGGGTCGACGTCAAGCCCATGTCATTGTCCCTGATGCCGACTTCTCCGTAATGGACGTGTAAAAGGATGTCAAAAATGGGGAGTTGGTCAACGAGAGCCAGCTCAGCGAGGAAGGGGACAAAACTGAAGGCCCCGAGAATGAGGTTACCTCGGCTATGAATGATGACTCTGCTCTACGAGCACCCTGAACTCTCTTTTCTTGTATTTTTGTCTTCCTTTTGAACTTTTGTTTAAGGCATATTTTGTAACCGTGACTTATCGGTCATATGGCCTTGAACCTTGAAATACATGCAATTTTATATTTCAGTATTATTTTTATTGTGCCTTTTTTTCTTTAAGTCCTGTGTTTAGACTTTATTGTTTACTCAGTCCCCCAAGCTCTGATTCTTTAGCAAGAACGAAGAGCTTACTTACCGAGCCGAGTTGCCCCTTAAACAGTTGTTGTGAACTGTTTTGGGCTTTTGGACTTCAGCCCATTTGGGGATTCAGCTTAACGGTCACATCATTTATTCTTTTTCCCCACGTTTTTTCTCGAAACTTTGTAAGTTACGTAATTTTGACTGCTTTGGAAACGCATGCCTTTATTACTGTCATGTTTTGAAACCGTGCATTCATTTAACCCGCTGGGTTTTCTATATGACCATCCATCATTATAAATACTGGTTTTTCCCTTCCTTCTTCCTTACTTCTTTACTTCTCTGTGTCTCCATGCTTCATTTTATTTGGGATGGTGGTGGAACCAGACTTTTCGAGGGTTGCTTTGAAGACTATTTGTTATTGGTAATGGGTTACTGTATCCGTTAGTAAAGGGGTGTGGGTGACTGCATCCGTTAGTACGCGGGTTGGTTTTCCCCTTGGGATTACCTTACCGGCTATCAGATAGCAGTTCATCCTCCCCGCCACCCGATGGTGAGGTCGGGGTTGGAAAGATAAAAATAATAGGTCTACCCCAGGGATACCTCTATAGAAGTACTTGAGTGTTCTCCTGCTTGCCACTTCTTCGGAGCAGATTTCACCATCAATTAAGATCAAAGCTTCCTCCCCAGGCGGACCAGTCAGAAGATGGGTTCTGGGGGGTGTTTGGGTAGGGAGTGCCATTGTTGCCTCTATCTTCTTAATTTAACGATCTTTGTAACCAATGTAATATTGTTTTCATTAATAAAATGGTCTTCTGTTTTACTGCTTCTTTCTTCACTTTTAATTCCAAGACTTTACATTTGCTAAGTCTGTTAGACTATCGTCCGGCCTTGAGCTCGGACTTAACTTAGAGTTTTGAGACTTAGCTTTCGCCAAGTTTTCAAGCTCGTACTCGGTCTTTGGGAATTCAGCTCTGGCTAAGTTTGGGGCTCAACCTTGGGCTCGGACTCTGTTTAGAAATTTTCGAACTTAGCTTTGGTTAAGTTTGAGGCTAGGATTCAGCCTTGAGCTCGGACTCGGCTCATGAATTTTTGAACTTAGTTTTGGCTAAGCGTTAGGCTCGGATTCGGCCTTGAGCTCGGACTCGTCTCATAATTTTTGGACTTAGCATTGGCTAAGTTTACGGCTCAGATTTGACCTTGAGCTCGGACTCGACTCATAAATTTTTGGACTTAACATTGGCTAAGTTTGCGGCGGCTCGGATTCGGCCTTGAGCTCGGACTCGTCTCATAAATTTTTGGACTTAGCTTTGCCTAAGTTTGCGGCTAGGATTCAGCCTTGAGTTCGGACTCGGCTCATAAATTTTTGGACTTAGCTTTGGCTAAGCGGTAGGTCTTGCTTTGCCAGGAAGACTTGAGAATATTCTGAATAACCTCTTTATTGAAGGAAGTAGAGCCTCATTAAAACCTCCTCGGTGAAAATCCCTACTTTTATCTTATGGGATAAAAACACCAAGGTAGGAAAAAGAGTGCTCGCTTTTACATAGAGTTTTAACTGTAATAAAACTTCAGATGGGAGGCATTCCACGTTCGCGGGATTGCCTTTCCTGACAGCTCCTCCAACCGATATGCTCCATTGTTTAAGCTTTCCACTACTCTGAACGGGCCTCCCCAATTAGCTGCCAGCTTTCCCTTTGTTCTATCCTTCCGTGCTTCACCCTGCATCCTTAACACTAAGTCCCCCTCCCTGAAGCTCCTGGGCTGTAGCTTAGAGTTGTATCTCCTTGCTATTCTTTGTTTGCAGGTCTCCTCGCCGATTTTAGCTTCCTCTTCACTTGTTCCACCCAGTCCAATTTTATCTTCATGCTTTCCCCATTCAAAGTTGTATCTTCATGCTTTCCTCATTCAAATTTGTACCTTCTGAGCAGTAATGGTGGCTAGGGGCTCAGCCTCTATCCATTTGGTGAAATAGTCAATACCTACCAATAGAAACTTGACTTGCCCCTTGGCAATGGGGAACTTCCCTAGGATGTCCACTGCCACATGGTGAATGGCCATAGAGACAGCATGTTGTGGAGCTCGCTAGATGGGATGTGCTTCAGGTCGCTGTATCGCTAACATTTATCACACTTTCTTACCCATTCTACGCAGTCCATCCTTAATGTGGGCCAGTAGAACCCAGCTCGGACCACCCTTGCTGCCATTGATCTCCCTCCGGTGTGCATTCCACAAATTCCACTATGAATTTCTGCCATTATATACTCTGCCTGCCTTTTGGTCAAGCATTTGCACAGAGGTATGTAAAACCCTCTTCTGAATAATTCCCCATATTCAATGGAGAAGTGGCTCGCCCGCCCTCTGACTCTTATGGCTTCTTCTTTATCTTTAGGTTCCACTCCATGCTTCATATAATCCCAAATAGGGGTCATCCACTCTCTATCTTCTTCCTCATTAGACAGCACCTCCTCGGGTGACAAGCTCGGTTGCTCCAGGGTTTCTTGTATTACTGTTTTCAGTATTCCTGGTCGTTTGGTGCTGGCAAGCTTCGACAACAGGTCGGCTCTCGCATTCTCCTCCCTGGGAATATGTTCAATAACAAATTCATTGAATACTTGAACAAAATCAGTTACCTTATGAAAGTAACGGGTCAGCTGAACATCTTTTGCTTGATAGTCTCCTCTGATCTGTCCGGTGACTAACTGGGAGTCTGTTCTGCATTTTATTTTCTTTGCTCCCATTTCCTTAGCGAGTCTTAACTCTGCTAGAAGTGCCTCATATTCCGCTTGATTATTGGATGCCGGGAAAGCGAATTTCAGGCATTGTTCTAACACCAAATTCTCTGGCCCCTCTAGTATAACTCCTGCTCCACTACCTTTTACATTGGATGACCCGTCCACATACAAGGTCCATCATCCATCGCTACCTTCTACTTCTGGGGTGAGCTTGGCTATAAAGTCGGCCAGATATTAAGCCTTCATAGCCCCCCTTGGTTCATACTTAAGACCAAACTCTGACAACTCTACTAACCATGCTATCATCCGACCAGCCAGCTCCAGTTTTCTTAATACTTGCTTGATGGGGTGGTCGGTTTTCACCATAGTCTGATCACTTTGAAAGTATGGCCTCAGATGCTGTGCCGTCACCACTAAAGCAAACGCCATTTTTTCTATTTTTTGACATCTGGTCTCTGCCCCTTGCAACACCCAGCTAATGAAGTAAACCGTAGTTTGAACCTTCTCTACTTATTGAACCAAGACTGCACTTACTGCTTCTTCCATAACTGACAAGTACAACAATAACTCCTTGCCGGGGTATAACTGAGTGAGTATTGGTGGTGATGATAGGAACGTTTTGAAATTTCTGAAGGCCTCCTCACACTCCTCGTTCCAGTGAAACTGCTCCGACTTCTTCAATAGCTTAAAAAACAGTTTCCCTTTTTCAGCCAATTTTGGGAGGAAACGGGATAACGCGGCTAATCGCCCTGCTAACCTTTGGACCTCCTTAATATTCTGTGGGCTTCTCATGTCTATGATCGCCTGACATTTATCTGGATTTGCTTCGATCCCTCTGCAGGTCAACTGGAAGCCGGGGAACTTACCCCCTTGCACCCCAAAGGTACATTTCTCAGGGTTTAGCCTCATGTTGTACTTACGTATTTCTTCAAACACCTCTTGAAGGTCGGTCGGATGATCTTTCGGGTCATCCGACTTAACCACCATATCATCCACATACACCTCTATATTCCTTTCGATTTGTTTAGCAAAGACCTTATCCATAAGCCGCTGGTAGGTTGCTCCCGCGTTTTTAACCCAAAAGGCATAACCTTGTAGAAATAGTTAGCCCTTTCGGTCATAAATGCCGTCTTTTCTTCATCAGCTGGATTCATCTTGATCTGGTTGTACCCGGAGTATGCATCCATCAAGCTAAGCAGGCGGTATCCCGAAGCTTCGTCTACTAGCTGATCTATACTAGGCAGAGGATATGAATACTTGGGACATGCCTTATTTAGGTCTGTATAATCGGTGCACATACGCCATTTTCCATTTTCCTTCTTAACAAGCACCACATTTGCCAACCATGTGGTGTATTTAATTTCTCTGATGTATCCGGTCTCAAGTAGCTTAGCTGTTTCTTCTTCAACTACCGTCCTTCTCTCTTCCCCCAACCTTCTCTTCTTCTGGGCACTAGCCTCCGGATATACGGATAGCTTATGGCTAAGAACCTTAGGATCTATCCCCAGCATGTCTGAGACCTTCCATGCAAAGAGATCTATGTTTTTTCTAAGCACGGAGAGTATCTCTTCCTTCAGCTTTGGATCTAGTTGTGCGCCGAGTTTGACCTGCTGATTTGGCTGATCTCCAATCTTGAATTTTTGAGACTCCTCAACCGGCTCCGGTCTTGTGTCTCTCATCTCTTCTCTCGGGTCCAACTCTACCAGACTTACCGAACTATCTTTGACCCTCTTCTCTTTACTTTCTACTACTGAGTCCATCCTTGGAGTTTCTTCCTGTAACACCTTAAACTTGGGTATCACATGGTTACCCAATTACGGAGATGAAACTGATTTCCATGTTGGTTACTTTTGGAAAATATCATTTTCTGGCTAGATAAGTACACTAAAAATGGTAGTTATTTTATTTTTATTTTTGAAATAAAAGTGATGAACACTCAGAACGTGAATTTAAGACAAAATAGATATATATAAGACATGTCCCAGTTGGGACCAAAGCTTTGGTACAGAAGCTAGGGCCTTATCAATGGCCATTGGTACAGAGTAAAAGGTCCAAAAGATACTACTAAGAAAAGATAAGCAAAATATGGGAAAGGGGGGAAATCCGGGACCACATCTCAAAAGGTTAGCTCTAAGAAGCCAAAAGTCGGATAGGAAAGACTATCCCCAAACTACACTCCTAATAAGGACACTGACAACCACTACAAGAGGAATCACCACAAGCACTACCACGAGAAGATACTCCAGGGGATGGGTCGATAATATCTCCACCATCATCCGCTGAGTCGTCATCATCATCATGATCCAGGACATCGTAGACAGGCTCATCCTCTTCCATGAACTCATAAGGATCCTCCTCAATCGGCGATGCTGGCGCAACTTCAAGAGGTGGTCGCTCATGCAAAAATCCATTCACCCGTAGCGCGTGTAGATAGTACCAAGTAGGAGGGAGTGAGACTCTTCTAGTCTCAATAGTCTGGACTCCGCGGATAGGGTCTCCATCGACATTCGTCTCCATCGTGGTGATAGGTCCGGGGTAAGTGGCAGATGTCGCACCAGGATCTATCCGCCATGCCCCTGCATTCCCGGCATGGTCGAAGACCTCAGTCTTCGATCTCGTCGAAACTAGCGGGATATTCGGATCCATCTGAACTCGTATACATACGACGATACCAAAAGGAAGAGAAAATAACAAGTAGAAATGCAAGAGTGAGATACCGACAAATGGATATATCACACAACAACCATATACATAATACATACAACATATTGGCATATTAGTATTTAAGCATTATTCATAGATAAAACAACAAGTGTTATATCAGTGGGTCTCATACCCGAATCAATCAGTTTTTATAAAAATAATGCATGACACTTCAATAATCAGGCTCTAAACTTAATCTCATGAGATATCATCACCTTTTCATCATTAAGAAAATAAAGAGTTGATCAGGCTCGTATGCCGCATTGGCAAGTTGTCTCCGTCACCTCATGCACCCAGATCAACATCATCACGAATTCCTTATCAATGGCCATTCGGATGTATACATCATCGAACACCACATCTTAAGCGGGTATTCGGTAACTCAAGCACGTCTGCTAAAGGGAAATGCATATGAATAAAAGACTTTTCATTATTCAAGACTTTTCTTTGTGCTCACTCTTTTTCGTTGTCGAAGCTCAAAGCTAATGACTATTCACAATTTTCATCACTTGAAAATCAATAACACAGGACGCGCAGTCCGAGTGCTCAATCACAACACCTTAGACCGATGCCGCAGTCAAGAGTTGCGGTCGTAGAAATAATTATAATTTTATCCATGTTTTACTTCAACATGATAAGGACTCCTAGTCCACAACAACGAAACTAGAACATGCGGCCTTCAATTTCGGAATTAGGACTCCTAGCCCACAACATCATGATTAGGACCCTTGGTCCATAATTCTTGACACGGATCCCAGATCACGTGCATATCACTGAATACTAAAGGCGACGTCTCGCGAACTAGATTCCCTTTCACATGTGCTTACTTTTCGCTCAGTGAAAATCAAAACCCAAAACCAAACCTCGGTCACTTATCCAAGTAACCGGAACATTTCCAAATCATTTAGGAGAAAATATTTTCCTTTACAAAATCTTTTATAAATCATTTAGAAAATTCGTTTGTTTTTTAAATCCTTGATGGAATAAAGTCAAATATTTTCAAGGGGGTTTTTCCGTCATACAACACACAATTCGAAAAGGTTTTCTCTTGTACAAAACTCTTGATCATGAAAAGGTAGTTTCCTTTAACATAAAATCACTTCAACATTTTTCTAAAAACAAAGACCTTATACTTTTGAAGTAAGTACTTTAAACAAGGAACTTTTATAAGTGAATCCAATACTTTCAAAGTTCTATTAAGGCTTTTAATCCTTATAATCATTGAGCACAGACTTAAGTCTGGCTTCTCAAACTTCAATCAACAGTAATATATTCTCAAATAATAATATCACAGTTAATGACAGTTCATCACATATGTATAATTCATAATACTTTAAGGCAAGTGATATTCCACTTCAAGTAATAATCACAATAGTTCAAGTAAACATGTCATTCAAGTGTCGGTTCAATATCATAACAATATTCAAATCATTCAAGTAAACACATACACATATGCAAATAGTCATTGAATATCCCTAGGCAATCCCCTCTTACCTTCGGTTAGGTAGAGATATGAGATGCTTGGAGAAAAGAACTTCGAACGTCCTCGCTTTCTTCGTGATGACAGTGTAAGGTTACGAACACAAAATCACAAGTTAAAATCAACCAAGAACACTAAACCACAAGGTATAGGTTCGGCCAAGACTAGTTCTTAGGGTTAGAGATCCCCGAAAATTATACAACTTATGGATTTATGATCCTTAAGTGTTTAGGAGTTAATAAACAATGATCATTTAACAAAGTTGAATCAAAATCCCACTAAGTCATAGACTTAGGGTATTCGGCCAAGGCCATTAAAATAGGTTAGAATTCTCTAAACTTTCCAATCTCTTAGGTCTAGCATCCATATGTATTAAGGAGCTCAAAACCCATGATCATTTTGGAAAATGAAAACAAGCATCCTAGGTCCACAAACCTTCTAGGTTCGGCCTTCATAGGATTTATAGGCTAAAAACCTTTAAACTTTCCAATCTCTTAGACTTAGAATCCAAATATCTTATGGAGCTCAAGTCCATGATCATTTTGGAAAAATGAAAACAAAACATCCTAGGTTCACAACCATCATAGGATAAATAGGCTAGAAATATTTAAACTTTCCAATCTCTTAGACTTAGCATCCAAATGTATTAAGGAGCTCAAGTCCATGATCATATTGGAAAAATGAAAACAAAACATTCTAGGTTCACAACCATCATAGGATAAATAGGCTAGAAATATTTAAACTTTCCAATCTCTTAGACTTAGCATCCAAATATCTTATGGAGCTCAAGTCCATGATCATATTGGAAAAATGAAAACAAAACATCGTAGGTTCACAACCATCATAGGATAGATAGGCTAGAAATATTTAAACTTTCCAATCTCTTATACTTGGCATCTAAATATCTTATGGAGCTCCAGTCCATGATCATATTGGAAAAATGAAAAAAAAAACATCCTAGGTCCACAACCTACTAGGTTCGGCCATCATGGGATGATGAGGGAAAGTTCTTTGTTTGATGAAAACTCATAGGCATCACAATGTATTAAGAGTTCTAAACCCATGATCATAGTTGAAAAGTTGAAACAAGCATCCTAAGCCTCAAAACCACATGGTTTGGCCATCATAGGACAATAAGCTATCAAACCATCCAATATTATAGACTTTAAGATCAAGAGGTATCTAGAAGCTCAAAACACATGATCATTTAACAAAAGTTGAAACAAAACTTCCTAGGCCATTAAGGGGTAGATTCGGCCATCATAGGAAAAAGGGAGTTAGAAAATTTTGTTTTCCACAAAATCTTAGTATGTTAAAATACAAGTAAATAGAAGACTATAGAATTTGGTTTCAACTCAAAAGGAGTTTTCTACCATTTTAGAGGGATTTTGGAAGTTTAAAGCACATAAAGGACACATAAAGTAAACTATGAAATAAAAGAAGAAACTTGTAAAAAGATTTACATGAGAGTATTACCCTTAGTGTTAGGAAGAACTTCGATGAAGAACTTGAAGTAAAAAGACAAGTAAAAATGAAAGCTTTAAATGTTTGAAGTTAGAAGAGAAAGGAAGAAGTAAGAAAGTGATGAAGTGAAGAAATGAAATGGGTATTTATAGAGGGAGAGAGAGGCACGAAATTGAGGAGAGAGGAATGAGCTTGGAGAGCAAGTTTTGATCTTGTGCCTTGTTTGGTTTGAGAAGAGAGAGAAAAATGGGTTTTTTAGAATATAATATGATATAATTTGAAAAGTATGATGATTACACTTTTGGAGTGTGTCATAACCCATGTCCATCACATCCCATCAAGTCACTCCACTTCTTTTGTGCTCCCTAATCTGCTCCATTTCGTACCCGGTTGCATTTCCGATTGTAAATTTCCGACGTTTTTGCTCGAATAAAATATTTTATTTTATTTTTGAACGAAAATTTTCAAAATAACCAAAGTTGAAGGAAACATGATAAAAACACTAACCGTCTCGTTCCGGGTCAAAATTAGGTTTTCTGCACAGTAAACTTGTACCGACAGTGAAAACGCAGACCGGCTTCCGTCTGAATTTTCAACCGAAAATTTTACCGTGACTTCATATGATATAAAAACACAAGAAAATGATTTTATTTTAATTAAAATCATTCTCTAGATTTTATCAAAAATAAATATATATTCACATGTATTTACTGTAACAGAAGGACACAGAAATCGGGGTGTTACACTTCCTTCACCCTTCCGACTCTCAGACTGTCTACATAACATTTCCTGGTTTCTCTCTCAGCTCTGACCGCCACAATCTCGCTGGATGCTGCAAGGAATTTCATGGTCAAGTGTGGCGTGGAGACAATGGCACCTAGATCATTCAAGGCCGACCCTCCTATCAAGAGGTTATAAGAAGTCGCGGCGTTGATGATTAGGTATCGAACCGAGATGGTTCGATATAAGCTTCCCGTCCCAAAAGTAGTCAGCAGGTCGACATAATCCCGTGTATCCACCTGCTCTCCGGAGAAGCCAATCAATTTATTGTTGTAAGGTTGCACTGAACTTTCTGGGATTATGAGCTTTTGAAAGGTCGGATAATATAGGATATCAACCGAGCTTCCTTGATCTACCAATGCTTTCCGAACAGAGAAGTTAGCGATCTCCACTGTTATCACCATTAGGTTGTCTTGGTTTAGACTTACACCCCTGAAGTCATCATCAGTAAAAGTGATGGGCCTTGAAACTTTAGGTGACTTGAAGTCCACTGTATTTATGGTTCTCACCGCCCGAAGATGTCGTCTCCGAGCTGAACTTGTTGCACCGCCTTGTGCAAACGCTCCAACAATGGTGTTTATCACCCTTCTCTCCTTATCCCTGTCTGTCCTACTATCTGGTTCCTGATTTCTTCTGTCCCATCAATTCCTTGGTCCTCTGGCACCTCCTCTTCCATGCATCGGACCTGGCCCTTCTCTTCCACCTCGACCTGGCTGCTGATTGAAAGCCCGACCCTGAGGGGCTCTTTGAACAAATCGGACGAGATGACCGGCCTGTATGAGCTCTTCGATCTCATCTCGCAGAGCGACACATTCTTCGGTAGTGTGCCCATAATTCCCGTGGTACCGACAATGTTTAGTTCGGTCGGCTGATTCGGGTGTTCGGCCCGGCGGGGGTAACTTAAGTAATTCCATGTGACATATTTCCTCCAACACCCTCGCCCTGTTAGAGTTTAGGGGAGTGTAGAAGTCGTATTTTGGCCCCCGCATGGGCCTCTCCCCTCTGCCTCTTCTTTCTCTGCCACTTGTTTCCCTTTGTCTCTTCCTTCACTCTTCCCAGTAAGACTGGCTCGAGCTTTGATTTGGAAATCAGTGAGCTCCTCCATCTGAATGTACCCAGCTGCCTTCTCACGAAATTCATCCTTGTCCAGAGGTGGCTTTCTGCATATGTGATCAAGGAAGGGTCCTGGTTTCAGCGCCATCAGCATGGAATGCAGCGCTACTGCCGGGTTGAGATCTCGGATTTTGGCCGAGAAGGTTGCAAACCGATCCATGAAGCTCCTTAGAGATTCATCCTTTTCTCGGCTTGTTGCAAACTGAAAGCTGAACCTGGCAACTAAAGCTTCAAAGCTGTCAATAGAGGCTGGGGGGAGCCGAACGTAGGAAATACCTTACACATGATAGAATCATCATCAGTAACTATGTTTACCTGGGTTACGTAGTCATCTAAATGACTATCTGGATCTGTGGTTCCGTCGTACCTTTCAATGTTTAGAGCCTTCCATCCGAAGGGGAGAGGGGTTCTCATGATCCGGCTTGTTAATGGACTCCTCCTTATGGCTGCACTGGGCAGAGGAGGGCGAGCATGCTGTGCCTCCCTGTCTCGATACACTCGTTACTCGTGAGTGTATGGTTCATCAGGGAATTCAGTGGGAGCAGTTGAGCTGAATAAGCTCACTCACTCCTTTCTCGGGATGCTCTTGTCGCGTGCTCAGTGTCTCCCTCCGTTACCACCGTGTTAGTATAAGTCTCCGGATGATAACTGGGCACGTACTCTTCATCCCTCCTTGAGGATGCAGTCTGTTCCGTACTTCGGCTCCATTCTCTATGTTGGCTCTGATCGCGCTCATCATAGAGGCGTTGATAATCCCGTTTCATCTCCTCGTTCTCCCTCCTCAGGATATCGAACTGAGCTCTCATCTCCCGAATAAATGGGTGGTTCTCCTAGGTTGGTGGGTCTCCCTGCTCCTGCTCATCCTTCGACTCTCGATCTCGCCTCCCTCCACCAGCGGTGCTCCTGGTTAAAACCATATCGTCTGTAACAAGTAGTACGGCCGAAGAAAATTCACCTCGGCCCCACGGTGGGCGCCAAATGTTCCATCCAAAAAACCTCTGTAATGAGATTCTGGAAGAAACTGATCACTTTACTCACTTTCTCTCACAATTTGGGTATTTTTTATGTTAAGCTTGACAGAACCAAAGTTTTGCTCCTACGTATCCTGTGTGGAATCAAAGCTTAGACGTAGTTCTTTGGGTTGTCACCTATTTATAGAGTGGTTGAATCCTCTAAGAAGGGCTGTTTTGAAACGTTTTGCACGTGCCCTAAATCAACTCCCTAACAAAGGCCCATTAATGCTCATTATTGTGAGTAATGTTCACTAATAATGAGGGGCAAGGGCGGAGGCACCTCCTGGCTTCCTCTGTCTCAATCACCATTCCCTGATTGTAGGGATTTAGTCATCAATGCGCCTTATCTCCTTGGAGATGTCCACACCTCAGCCTCTTGTGTTAACTAGGGCCAATTCGGCCCTCCTTAGTTGGTTGGCTGTGTTCCCTCCAGTTAGTGCTCGGTGCTATTCGGCACAGGATTCCTTAGTGGGCGATGTGATCCTCTCGGTCCGACTCTCAAGGCCATACTCGGGAGGCATTGATAAGCCCGGCCCTTCATGGGTTAGTTTGGTAATTTGCCCCTACACTTTTATGTCAGTAGAGAGTATTATGTGAGAATGGAGAAAATGAAGTGTTCAAGTGCCTTGGAGAGGGAGGGCCCCGACTTTTGTGGGGGTATAAGGGTCACAATTTGTTGGGACAATTTTGGAATTCAATTGCAAGACAAAGGGCTTTTTGGTCATTTTCATATGAATTTTAGATATTTTATAAAGTAGTCATCATGACTTGGTGAGTCATGGTGGTGACTCACCTCATAACTCACCCACCTAGGTGGCGAGGTGTCTCGTCCATCCAATGTCCGGTCCTATCTTTGTAGTTCCGTATTCGGCTCCGTCGTTTACCCGAATTAGGTTTTACGTCATTTTCTTCAAAAATTCGGCCGAGTAAAATACAATATTTTATTTTTTTTAGCGAAAATTTTCAAATTAGATTATATCACTGGAAATGTGATAAAAATCTAAAACATTTCGTTTTCGGGTCAAAATTAGGTTTCCTGCTCAATAAAATCTTACTCGAAAACGTAGACCGGGTTCCGTATGAATTTTAAACCCAAATTTTAACCGTAGCCTTCTACTATAAAGTAGATTCTAGATATGATTTTGTTTTATCCAAAATCATTTTCTAGGTCTCGAATAAAAATATAAATAGATATAATCTACCGATATTGAAAAACAGTAAAAACTGGGGTGTTACATCTTGCATATATCCCACATCTATATACAACATATCCAAGGTACAAAGAGGTTGATGTAAAGAAAAAGAAATGAAAAAAGAAAAAAGGAAAAAAAGAAGGGAAAAAAAGGAGAAAAAAGAAAAATATCTATAAAAAAAGAGTGAAGAAGGAAAAGGAAACAAACTGTTGAAAAATGAGTTCTTTTGTTATATAGGATCTCTCCTAATTGGGGATTTTTGGGACACAAAATAGTTTCTTCTTTTGGTTGCATCTTTTTATATGTTGAAAAATTGGTTATCTGATGGTTAGTTTTGTAACTATGAATATGTTATAGATACTTGGTAATCCTTTTTGTGGAAAAAGTGTGGTGCTGGTGTTTTTTGTAGATGCAGGAAGTGATTTAAAAGGTAATGAGGTGATGCTCGTGGGTGAAGGGTGTTAAGTCTCTAAAATGTCTGCGTGCATTTTCCTAAGTTTTGATGAAAACTAAACATTGGGTAATGATTTAATTAACCTATTTTGTGGTTGCTAACCTGTCTACTTAGTGTACAGATCAGAAGAATTCAAGACTCACCTGTCTGTCTACCTAAGTCTCACCTGTCTGTAGTAGCCAAGAAGTCAACCTGTCTGCTGACTAGGATTGTTGATTATGTGCAAACTGATTTTACAACCTGTCTATCCTTCAGCTTGTCTAAAGTTCTTCGTTAAAGGAACTCGAAGTACAGGAAGCTTTTGCAAGCTGTCCCCTCATGAAGAATACTCTGAGTACTTTCTCACGCTTATCAAGAAACTCAGATGTGCTCTCTCTCAAGCAAACAAGGAAGTCAGAGACAAACTTCCAGTTAAAGAACATTTCCAACATGCTTTATTCCCTAGTACTTTCAGTCATTACACAAAAAGGGAAATGTACTCTGCAAAAGTACAAAAGCACTCTGCACAACTCTGAGTTGGCGTCTACACGATACATAAAGCTATTATCCCTCATGTAGAGTACAACCAACGTCTTCATTGCATTAATGGCTGCCCAGAACGACTATATTGCATTTAATGAAGCTCTGCCTGAAGCCATAGTTGCAAGGAATGTCTCTAACGGATATTAAATGTTTGAAGGCTATAAATACAGAAGTCATTGAAGATGAACACAATCAGAGTTTTTACAAAGCATTAAAGAGCCATTACTCTGTTCATTTATTCATTCTGTATTCTTCAATCATTTGAAGTTATTACGCAGACTTTCCTAAAGCCTTATATTTAAACCACTCTCTGAGTGTTAGTGAAAGGTCTGTAAGTGTATTTATTACAAACAAAACTCTCAAACAAATCTGAGTGAGCCTGAAGAGGCTAGGTGTGCAAAGAATACTTGTGTTGGAGCCTGAAGAGGCTAGGTGTGCAAACAATACTTGGAGTCTGTAACCTGATCAGTTATAGTGGATAAATCTTGGTGCTGCCAAGGACTGGACGTAGCTCTTTGTGTTGAAGAGTGAACCAGGATAAATCTCCGTGTTAATCTCTCTTCCCTTAATCTCTTTAGTTGTTTAGATTATATATCATCTGCTTTCTAACTAAGGGGTTAAAACTGCTTTTATCAAGACTGTTTCTGTTTTATATGTGTGTTGTTTTCTACAAAAACTACAACAGACAGGTGACCCGTCTGTGTAACCCTTTTTCACCCGTCTGTGCTTAGCTTCTGCATGCAAAAGTTTTTAACTTTATTTTAATTTCTGATAAACACAATTCAACCCCCCTTCTCGTGTTTATAGCTGTCTATTTCAGTTGGTATCAGAGCTCAGCCTCTGGGTTGAGCATCTAACAGTGTTGAGGTAAAAGATCCTGAAGAATAGACATGACTGCTGGAGCTAGTGGAAGTAACCAGACCGAAGGAGCCTCCTTAACCAGACCTCCATTCTTCAATGGAGAAAACTACAACTATTGGAAAGATAGATTTCAATGGTTCATTCTATCTACAAACTCAGACCTCTGGGATGTCATCACAGATGGTCCTTTCATCCCTAAAAATGATGACAACACTGACAAACCAAAAGCTCAGTGGACCCCTGCAGAAAAGGCAAAATGGGAGCTGAATCACAAAGCCAGATACAACATCATCTGTGCACTTAGTCCTGATGAGTTTGAGAAGGTCTGTGCCTGTGATTCTGCCAAAGAAATATGGGATACCTTAGCTGTCACACATGAAGGAACCGCCAAGGTCAAAGAATCAAAAATTGCCATACTTGTCAGAAAGTATGAACTATTTCTCATGGAAGAAGGAGAATCTGTTGCTCAAATGATTGGGAGATTTCAAACTATCACCAATGGTCTAAAGTCTCTTGGCAAAGTTTACTCCAATGCCGAGAAGGTTGGAAAGATACTTAGGAGTCTACCTAAGCAGTGGAGACCTCTGGTAACTGCTATCTCTCAAGCCAAAGATCTTTCCACTTTGACTATGGATGAACTCCTTGGAACACTTACTGTTCATGAGCAAGAACTTGGAGATGAAGTCTCAACAAAGAAAGGCAAGTCAATTGCTTTGAAGGCTGATCAAAAGTCTTCCAAAGCCTCTAAAGCTTTAAAGGCAGACGAGTCATCCAGTGATGCTGACCTGTCTGAATCTGAGGATTCTGAAAGTGATGAAGAACTATCTCTCCTAACCAGAAAGATAAAGCTTCTCCTACAGAAAAAGAAGTTCAGAAGGGATAAGCCATTCAGAAGATTCAACAAGGACAAAAATTTCAAGGATTCCACCTCAACAGACAAAAACTCAATTGTCTGCTATGAGTGCAAGAAACCAGGACACATCAAAGCAGAATGTCCTCAACTCAAGAAAGCCCCATTTAAGAAGTTCTTCAAGAAGAAGAAGAAAGGAATGATGGCCACTTGGGAAGATCTAGAGTCAACATCTACTGATGAGGAGACAGAGGAAGAAGCAAATCTCTGTCTAATGGCTAACACTGACTCTGATTCAGATGATGAGGTAAATTCTGATTATGAGGAATTACTTGATGCCTATGAAGAATTGTTGGAGGAATCCAACTGTTTGTCTAAGGCTCTCAAATCTCTCAAGAGAGATCATGTTAAGCTCCTTAGTGAGCATAAACAGAAATCTCTAGAGTGTGAGAAATTTGCCAAGGAGAACAGTGAGCTGAAGACTGAAAAGTCTAATGAAGCTAAGATCTCTAGTGATACATCACAGTCTGAAGAAGTTGAAAAACTTCAACAGAAAGTGGAAGAGCTCACTTCTGATCTTGCCAAATTTGTTAATGGTAGAGATAATCTGACAAAGCTGCTTGGCTGTCAGAGGCACTCCCTTAACAAAGAAGGTATAGGAGGATATGTCCATCAGATACATCATAAAGTATCAACTAAGCACTCTAAAGTGTCTGCTACATCTATTTCTATTAAATCCATACCTGTCTGTAACTTCTGTGGAAAGACTGGACATGTTATGTCTAAGTGTCTCCACAAGAAAAGAAGGAAGTCTTCACAGACTCCTAGAACTAACAGAAAAGGACCCAGAAAACTATGGGTACCTAAAGATCAAATAATCTCTGTTGCAGATGTCCTCAACAGCACAAAGAAAACACCACTGCTGGTACCTGGACAGTGGCTGCTCGCGACACATGACAGGAGAAAGGTCTATGTTCCTAGACCTCCAACCTAAGAAAGGAGGACATGTGGCATTTGGTGGAAATCAGAAAGGGAAGGTTACAGGAATTGGTACTATTGGTGGTAAACCTCCTCTTCCCTCTATATCAAATGTTCTTATGGTTAAAGGATTAAAACACAATTTGCTTAGCATAAGTCAATTATGTGACAGTGGATTTGATGTCTCCTTTACCAAAGATTTCTGTATAGTTAAAGATCTTAGTGGCAAAACCCTCTTTTCAGCCAAAAGGCAACAAAATCTGTATAAGATTGAACTGACTGATCTCTCAGATCAAAGTGTAACATGTCTGATGTCTAAAGAGGATGAAAGATGGTTGTGGCATAAGAAACTAGGACATGCTAGTATGAAATTAATTTCAAAACTAAAAAGAGATAACCTTGTGAGAGGATTGCCTGATATTAGCTTTAAGAAAGATATTTTGTGTGATGCATGTCAGAGAGGTAAACAGATAAAATCAAGTTTCAAATCTAAAAACCAAATATCAACCTCTAGACCTCTTCAGTTGTTACACATGGATCTGTTTGGACCAGTTAGTGTTGCTAGCTTGGGTGGAAGGAAATATGGATTTGTCATAGTTGATGACTATTCTAGATTTACATGGGTACTCTTCTTAACCCACAAGGATGAGTCTTTTAAGGCTTTCTCAGTATTCTGTAAAAGAGTACAAAATGAGCAGGGTTTCTGCATTTCTACTCTAAGAAGTGACCATGGGGGAGAATTTGAAAATGAGCAGTTTAGTCAGTTCTGTGAGGAGAATGGAATCTCTCACAATTTCTCTGCACCTAGAACTCCTCAACAAAATGGAGTGGTTGAGAGAAAGAACAGATCTCTGCAAGAGATGGCTAGATCTATGCTCAATGAAAATAATCTCCCTAAGTACTTCTGGGCAGAAGCAGTAAACACAGCTTGTTATGTACAAAACAGAATACTCATTAGGCCTTTTCTAAAGAAGACTCCCTATGAACTATGGAAAGGAAAAAGCCCCAACATCTCTTACTTTCATGCATTTGGTTGTGAATGCTACATATTAAACACCAAGGATCAACTTGGAAAATTTGACTCTAAGACTGACAAAGGTATCTTTTTGGGATACTCTGAAATGTCTAAAGCTTTTAGAATTTACAATTCTAGAACATCTGTTATTGAAGAATCTGTTCATGTCAAATTTAATGATAACTTAAAGACTGATAAGGAATTGTCAGATCTAGAAGATGATCTTGCAGGTCTTGATATAAACAAGTCAGAAGATCAACAACTTGACTTAACCAAACCAGAACCTGAAGCAGATCCAGACAGACCAGTGGAACAGACAAGTCAACAGACACAGACAAGTCAACAGACTCAGACAAGTCAAGGTCCTCTTGAAAGAGACTGGAAATTCAAAACTCACCATCCTAAGGATCTCATCATTGGTCATCCCTCAGAAGGAGTAAGAACTAGATCTACCTTAAGAGAATCAAGCAATGTGGCCTTCTTGTCAGAAATAGAGCCAAAACACATTGAAGAAGCTCTTGATGATGAAAGCTGGATTCTTGCCATGCAAGAAGAACTCAACCAGTTCATCAGAAATGATGTCTGGACACTTGTCTCCAAGCCCAAAAACAAGTCTGTCATAGGAACAAGATGGGTCTTCAGAAACAAGTTAGATGAAGATGGCAAAGTTGTCAGAAATAAGGCAAGGTTAGTAGCTCAAGGCTATAACCAACAAGAAGGTATTGACTATACTGAAACATTTGCACCTGTAGCTAGAATAGAAGCTATTCGCATACTAATGTCATATGCTGCACAACACCAAATCACTCTTTTTCAAATGGATGTGAAAAGTGCTTTTCTTAATGGAATAATTGAAGAAGAAGTCTATGTTAAACAACCCCCTGGTTTTGAAGATACTGATAAACCAGATCATGTTTTTAAACTTAAAAGGGCATTATATGGTTTAAAGCAAGCACCTAGGGCATGGTATGATAGACTAAGCTCTTTTCTCATGGATAACGGCTTTACAAGAGGTCAAGTAGATACTACTCTGTTTAAGAAAAGCTTTAAAGAAAATTTCATTGTAGTCCAAATATATGTTGATGATATTATTTTTGGAGCAACTAATGAGAAGCTGTGCAAGGATTTTTCAAAGATGATGCAAGCAGAATTTGAGATGAGCATGATGGGAGAACTGAAGTTCTTCCTTGGTCTACAAATCAAACAGACAAGTGATGGAATCTACATCCATCAACAAAAGTATATCAAGGAAATGCTCAAGAAATACAAAATGGAAAATGCTAAACTTATGAAAACTCCCATGGAAACCAATGCAAAACTCAGTAAAGATGATGAAGGTAAAAAGGTAGACCAAACGGTCTACAGAGGTATGATTGGATCTTTGCTGTACTTAACTTCAAGCAGACCTGATATTCAGTTTAGTGTCTGTATGTGTGCTAGATTTCAATCTGACCCAAGAGAATCTCATCTTAAAGCTGTTAAGAGAATATTTAGATATTTGCTTGGTACTACTAATCTTGGTTTGCTATATTTAAGAACTAATGAATACAGATTAGTGGGATTCTGTGATGCTGACTTTGCTGGAGACAAAATAGAAAGAAAGAGCACCAGTGGAGGATGCCACTTCATTGGAGCAAACTTGGTCTCTTGGTCAAGCAAAAGACAAACAACTATAGCTCTATCTACAGCTGAAGCAGAATATATCTCAGCTGCTAGTTGTTGCTCTCAGCTTTTATGGGTAAAATATCAACTTGAGGATTACTCTATTTTTGAGCATAATATATCTGTATGGTGTGATAATTCTAGTGCTATCTGCCTAACTAAAAATCCAATTCAGCATTCTAAAGCTAAGCATATAGAAATCAAACATCATTTCATTAGAGATTATGTTCAGAAAGGTATTTTTGATATTAAGTTTGTTAAAACTGAAAATCAATGGGCTGATATCTTCACTAAACCCTTAGCAGAAGAAAGATTTTTATTTATTAGAGATAATTTAAACATGCATTGTATTGTTGAATGACATGTCTAAGTATTTAAAACTGTCTGTGATCACCTGTCTGACTCTGCTGAGTCACTATGCTGAAACCCAACAGTTTTTTTATTAAAAATGGTTATTATTTATCCATTTATTTTATACATTTTGTTAATCTGAAGCTAATCATAAACACGGCAGTTTCTACCTCGAAACCATGTTTTCTTTATGTCTAAGTGGGCGCTACAGTTCCCCACACAAATCGTGCCATTCTTAATTAAAAATGTCTTTTTTCTCTCTCCTGATTTCACTTCTTTAAAAGGCAAATCTTCAGAAAGTTTTAAACTTTATCCTTCTCAAAAGCCCTAAGTCTTTTCGTCTTCGTCTTCCTCTCGTTCAAACCCTTCTCCCTTCCAAAGCTTTCACTTTTTCTCTTTTCTGAAAAATGGCATCTTCAAAACGCCTGTCTCCAAAAGAGATTGCTGAGAAATACGAGATGAGACTAACTGATGTAGAGAAGATTCTACCTGGAAAGACTGTTGATCTTCAACAGATGAAGAAATGGGGAATGGATGTCACTGAGGAGTTGGAATACTCTAAATGGACAGCCTTCTTTGATATCAAGGAGCTGGTCCATCCAAAGCTTGTCAGGGATTTCTGGAGGAATGCTGTGGTCATCACCAATGTGGTTGATGGAACCAAGAGCTTCAAAGCTCAAATGTCAGCTGATGTAACTCTTCTGTTCCCTATAAGCTCTCTGGAACTGGCAACCAGATGTCCAAGAATTGGAACTGCTTTCAGACCTGACTGGGAAGATCAGGTGGGAACTGAGAATATCAATATTGCTGTTTATGGTGTTCCCAACCCTGAGAACAAGAAGCCTGTCTGCATGGTGCCCAAGTGCAGGTTCTTGCACAAGCTGCTTCTGGAGTGTGTGATGCCCAGAAGAGGGTCAAGAGACAATGTGACCAAGTTGGACAGATTTTCTCTGTACCACTTGATTCACAAAATCAAGATAGACATCAATGACCTCATCTACATGTATCTTGAGTCTCTAATCAGAAGGACGAATATGCCTACCTACCCTTATGGAATGCTGCTGACAAGGGTTTTTAGGAACAAGATATTTGTTCCAACTGATGTCCACTTTGTGGACATGGCTCTGCCCATAGACAAGAAGGTCCTGTCTATGATGGGGATTGAAGGAATCCCTCTGGAGGATGAGGAAGAAGAGAAGAAGAAGAAGAAGAAGCCTGCTGTTGAGCAGAAACTGAAGCAAATAGCAGAGGAGCCTGCTGATTCCACTGGTGAATCAGAGTATCCTATCTCTGAAAGGATTTGGAAAGCTGCTGGAAAGGTTGCCAGATAGGATCAAAGGCCTGAGGAACCAACAGCTTCTGAAGCATCTGCTGAGACAGTAGAGCCTCTCAGATTCAAGCTGAAGAAACCCTCTCCCAAGAGGAAGACCAGTGAGGCTGAAAAATCAGGTGTGGTTTCTGCACAACCCACCAAGAGAAGAAGACTGGTGAAGACCTTTGCCAAGGACAGACAAGTGAAGTCTGTGCCTAGTAAAGAGGAAGCACCTGCTCAGGGGGAGCAGACTTCTCCACCTGCAGAAGAGCTTAGGGAGATCAAATCTCTTAATCTGGGTTTCATTCCTAGAAAAAGAAGGTCAGGCTACCCTATGCCTGTTATGGCTGCTGCTGAAAGGGAAGCTGTCCCTGCAGAAGAACCTGCTGCTGCTACTGCTTCTGCACCCTCCACTGACCTGTCTGCTGGAACACAGACAGTTGGTCATCTTGAAGAAGCTTCTCTGTCTCCTTCAAGGAAGAAAGCAAAGCTTTTTGAAGAACCACTCTTCACCTTTCCTTCTGCACCATCCTCTCCCCTTCATCTAGGTATTCCAGATTCTGTTGTCTCTTCCCCTTCTGCTCTCTGTGTCAACCCCTTATCTGTTGCCTCCCCTCTTCACTCACCTGTCTCCTCTCTCCCCTCTCCACCATCTTTTGATGTCCTGTCTGATGTATGTCAATACACAGTTGTTCACAGGGACTCAACTCCCAGAGAACAATCTGGCATATCATCTAGACTGTTTGTGAGTGATTTGCAATCTCTGATGACTGCAAGTATATCTCACTTATCTGTCATCCCTCCTCCACCACCTCATATTCTGAACCCATGTAGGGAGATCTTCTTTTATCCCCCTATTGTGTTGTTCATTAGAACACTGGAAGGATCTCACTATCCTGCCTCTGTTGTAATGTTACCCTCTAGGTCTAGATATTTCTTTCTTTTAGTCACAGGGTCTAATTCATTCTTTTCCCACATAGACTCTCTCATACCTCTACCTCCATCTGTCTTAGCTCAACAACCTCTTCCCCCTCCTATTCCAATAAGAGTCACTCGACTGTCTCTTTGTGAAAAACTCTCTTGTGTCTTTCCCTCTCCTGATTTTGACTTAGTCAAACTCACCCCTCTGTTTAAAATAGCTTTTCTTCCTTTATTTTATTTCAGAACCATCCATCAACTTTTCTTTCCCCGTGTCTCCTCACCCTTCTCTGTACCTAAGGCACCCCCAGTTTTAGCCTTACCCTGGTATCCATCTCTGTCTGCTGCTTCAACCAGCTTGTCTGCAGAAGTCTCCTCCTCTCAAATGGTGGATTCAGTGAGCTTCAATCTCCTTAAGACTGAGCTAGAAGAAGTCAGAAGACAATTGGATGTAGAAAGGCATGCTAGGCTGCTGTTAGAACAGAAAGTTGACTCCCTGTATCGTCTTTTTAATCAGCCTAGATGAGTAGTTGTAGGAACTGCCATGTAATTAAAATGCTTATGATGAATACAAATTTTTTTTGCCTTACCTTTTTTATTGTCTCTTTTTCTCTCCACTGTTATATCTTTACACTTTTTGTTGCTGACAAAAGGGGGAGAAAAATGTTAAGATGTTTAATGAATGAATGTTTAAACAATATATGCTAAGTGTTATGATAAGTGTTCGTTCTCTAATATACTCTGATACTATGAACTTAAACCTGCTGCATTTTACTCTGATGCTCTTATTTGAACTCTAATGCATCTGTCTGCACATATAGAAAATATCAACTTGTCTACTGTCTGTACTTCTGTACTCTGATATTTTCAAAGGTTCATTAAATCATCTGAATGTTTGTCATCATCAAAAAGGGGGAGATTGTTAAGTCTCTAAAATGTCTGCGTGCATTTTCCTAAGTTTTGATGAAAACTAAACATTGGGTAATGATTTAATTAACCTATTTTGTGGTTGCTAACCTGTCTACTTAGTGTACAGATCAGAAGAATTCAAGACTCACCTGTCTGTCTACCTAAGTCTCACCTGTCTGTAGTAGCCAAGAAGTCAACCTGTCTGCTGACTAGGATTGTTGATTATGTGCAAACTGATTTTACAACCTGTCTATCCTTCAGCTTGTCTAAAGTTCTTCGTTAAAGGAACTCGAAGTACAGGAAGCTTTTGCAAGCTGTCCCCTCATGAAGAATACTCTGAGTACTTTCTCACGCTTATCAAGAAACTCAGATGTGCTCTCTCTCAAGCAAACAAGGAAGTCAGAGACAAACTTCCAGTTAAAGAACATTTCCAACATGCTTTATTCCCTAGTACTTTCAGTCATTACACAAAAAGGGAAATGTACTCTGCAAAAGTACAAAAGCACTCTGCACAACTCTGAGTTGGCGTCTACACGATACATAAGCTATTATCCCTCATGTAGAGTACAACCAACGTCTTCATTGCATTAATGGCTGCCCAGAACGACTATATTGCATTTAATGAAGCTCTGCCTGAAGCCATAGTTGCAAGGAATGTCTCTAACGGATATTAAATGTTTGAAGGCTATAAATACAGAAGTCATTGAAGATGAACACAATCAGAGTTTTTACAAAGCATTAAAGAGCCATTACTCTGTTCATTTATTCATTCTGTATTCTTCAATCATTTGAAGTTATTACGCAGACTTTCCTAAAGCCTTATATTTAAACCACTCTCTGAGTGTTAGTGAAAGGTCTGTAAGTGTATTTATTACAAACAAAACTCTCAAACAAATCTGAGTGAGCCTGAAGAGGCTAGGTGTGCAAAGAATACTTGTGTTGGAGCCTGAAGAGGCTAGGTGTGCAAACAATACTTGGAGTCTGTAACCTGATCAGTTATAGTGGATAAATCTTGGTGCTGCCAAGGACTGGACGTAGCTCTTTGTGTTGAAGAGTGAACCAGGATAAATCTCCGTGTTAATCTCTCTTCCCTTAATCTCTTTAGTTGTTTAGATTATATATCATCTGCTTTCTAACTAAGGGGTTAAAACTGCTTTTATCAAGACTGTTTCTGTTTTATACGTGTGTTGTTTTCTACAAAAACTACAACAGACAGGTGACCCGTCTGTGTAACCCTTTTTCACCCGTCTGTGCTTAGCTTCTGCATGCAAAAGTTTTTAACTTTATTTTAATTTCTGATAAACACAATTCAACCCCCCTTCTCGTGTTTATAGCTGTCTATTTCAAAGGGATTATACTTTTAGGGTGCGGTTATAAAAAGCATTAATGACATTCTTTGGTGTTGGAAAAAAGGGGGGATTGGAGAAGGTTTGGTGTAGGTTTTTTTTTTTTTGGGTAAAGTAATATGTGTTTGAAAATTTAGGAAATGGAGCAGGGAGTGATGTATGCAAATGAAGGGTCTGATGGTTTTCTTAACAATGATTGATTCACTTTTAGGATGATTGTTGCACCTACTTTTAGATTTCATGTGGCTCTGGTGAGTTGGATTATAGTAGTTGGGCGGTTTTTTGCAAGTAATAATGAGATGGCTGGCTATTCTTGACAGTTTTTTGGCTTGCTTTTGGCTGGTTTCTTTTAAGTAACCGATGAAAATGGGGTGGCTGGTGATTTAGGACGTCAAGGAATAGGTAACCTCATGAAACTCTTCGGTATGCGTTTTGGTTTGGCTGGATATAATACACAAGTCTGTGGAAATCATTCTGATCTTGCCTTTTTTTTGGGTGGCTGGGGGAAGTTAATTGCAGATGTTTGGGCAGCCTGGGTATTTTTGTTGGGTCTTGGTGTTTTTTAGGATGGAGGGGTGATACTAGATCTTCAACCTTGAGGATAACATTGGGCTCTCTTGGTTCAGTTTTTATCTTATCTTCTCTTGAACATGTTTTCCTCTTTGTAAGTTGAGCACCCATTTGTTCACTTTAATACAAAGTTGTTTATAAAAACAAAAAGAAGCCTAAAAACCCAAGATAGAACATAATTGTATTTTCTGTCCAAAAAAAAAAAAACATAAGTGTATTTACACACACAAACATACCATGTTAAAAAAGTGGTATCTAATATACAATAAAAATCCATATTCATGGATCTGTATGATATATATATATCTTGCCTAGAATGTTTGGCAAAAAGGTCAATTTTGGTGCTAATTGAAGGTCAACTAAGCTTGTACCCTGAGAATAAAGAACGAGGTTGGACCGAGCTCCACCCGAGAATGGAGGGAAGTAACCGAGTTTAGCTTGAGATAAGATGATAAGTGAGAATTAAGGATGGGTATATTGACCAAGTCTTACTTGTAACGATTATAAGATAATCAGAACTATATCAATATCCGTGATCTTCTTATCAGATAACAAAGCATATCAACAATATAAAGATAAAAGGGCTTATCAAGATAAATGGTTCAGTTACAAATAACACTATAAATAAAAGGCCTCCCCAAAGAGGGAGGAGAACAGGATATATTCTGTTAAGCTATATTCTAAAATAACCTTAATGTTCATTCTTGGTTCCCGTTCCGACTAGATTCCGGTAATACGGATTTTGGCAGGAACAAAGCTTAAGATATTCAATGCTAATTTTTTTCTACTCTTTGATTGATTATGTGGAAGAGTAGCGATAGGGTCCATCGTAAAACAACCATTAATCTTTTGGTGAGGCAGATTTTAATTTCTTCAATGGGCATATATTATATGTTTAAAAGTACTTTCCGGGAATAATGATTCAAAGTTTAATCAAATTGCATATATAAGTTTAAAGCTGAGTATATACTCCCAAATATATACGATTTTTTTTTTCTTTTGTATAAGTGTTAACAGTAAGTTTATTCTTCTCAATGTCCAACTTTATATCTCTCTTAAAAATTCTACCAAAAAAAAAAAATATTTCACTTAAAATTTAGTTGAATCGATCATAATGTGGAAATGAAAGTATACACAACAACGAAATTGTGGTTTTATGTTTAAAGTGATAATGTTACAATCTCTTTGGTAGTCAAATATTTAAAATCAAATATGATGGTCCCATTCCAAGATAATGGAAGACATCTAGGTTGAACAAGTACTTCTAATGCGTAATAACATGAACCCAAAAAGAATTCGAACCTGGTACGTAGAACCAATTCAAACGCTTAATATTTCCATTACAAAATTTAACTACTGACGAATCAAATTATATCTACCCGCAAAATAGAAATTCCAGAGACATGTCAAGGTATTTGACAAAATAGGCAAAACAAAAATAAATAAATAAATAAATAAAAGAACAACAATAGTACCGTCGAAATTATTTAGCAAGCAATGGAGTCACTTTAATTAACAGCCAGGAGTAGTTCTGAATACTACTCTAAGAAATTAAAGTGACAAATTAGAGAATGCCATAATTAACTTCCAAACATATAAACCAATTTGAAAGTTTAGTGAAGGACAAAAAAAAAATTTCAAACTAAGAATTAATAATAGACTATTCTGATTTTCCATCTCTTCTTTTGGAAGGAACAATTAACAGAAGAACAACATTAGTGACAATGCAACTGTCTTATTACAACCATTATATGATATCTAGCAAATTATTCCCAGAACGCTATACTACTACTATAGGATATTCAACATAGGGGACCATATATGGGAACAACTTACACTGCATATAAAATGAAGTAAAGGACTTCACAACAAATTACACAGGATTTCTAATCATTATTACAGCTTATTTTTGTACCAGAAAACACCTTTGCCCTGGGTAGCTTCTTCATCAGGCTCAACATAAACACACTCCTTTGCCTCTCTCCACATTGCCTTGTAAACCGGAGTGCCATCAAACTGATAATAATCTCCCAAGATTGGCTTTATAGCTTTTGTAGCCTCCATAGCATGATAATGTGGCATTGTTGAGAACAAGTGATGAGCCACATGTGTGTCTGTAATGTTATGGAACACCTTGTTCAGAATTCCATAATCTCTATCAACAGTAGCCAAAGCACCTCTCAGCCAGTCCCATTCAGAGGAATCATAGTGAGGCAATGCAGGGTGAGTGTGCTGCAAGTATGTGATCAACACCAAAAAGCCATTGCAAACTAACAATGGCACTCCATAAACACAAATAACCCAAACAAGCCCTTGGGCCAAAGCAAGTTTGTAAAGCCCATAAAACACTGCAAGTACTCCAGCATCTGATATGTATATTTGAAGTCTTTCACGGTCTGAGTAAATGGGGCCATATGGGTCATAGTGACATGCAAATCTATCATAAGGCCTGCCTGAAACATTGAAAGCCAAGTAAAGTGGCCATCCAAGACTGAGTGTGACAGCAAGTGTTGCTACCCTTCCTGGTGGGTTGTTAAGATACTTAGAGTACCAACTGATACCAGACTTCAGCTTTGGCACAAACACCTCATCACGCTCAAGGGAACCAGTGTTGGAGTGGTGCCTGCCAGAAATTTTAGTTAGTGAGGGCAAGAAAATACTCTATAAATAATTTTATAAAAATAAAATATTATATATATATATATATATAAATAAGTGATAAAAAAATGATATAAAATACATAAAATATAATGTGATTTGACTTTCATGTGAAATTTACATCTATATGTATTGAGGGCATTAGATAAGGAAACAATAAAAAAAAATTTATTGGAAAGTGATGCATCAATATTTAGATAAGTATTATCTTTAGTTTTTTTTAATAAAAGCTTGTTTTTAATGGAATCGTTAACGAATGCCCCTAGGACATTAATTTGTTAACAAGATCCAATACATAAACTCATGACAAAATACATAGTAAATGGGGTACAACTAATAAGATGAGTGGTGATGTTTTGACATGTGGTGGCAATATCTAATTTTTTATAAGGTCAAACATAAAATTACTTAATATATTAATGTAAAAAAATATTGTCATATAGGGGCAATTGAATTGACTCCAAAGTCTTGTTAATAGATCCGTCCCTACCTGCGATGACTGTATTTCCATGAAAAATAAGGAACCAATAGAGCAGAATGAAGAACAAGACCAACTAAGTCATCAAGCAATTGGTAATCACTGAATGCATGGTGGCCACACTCATGGGCAATGACCCAAATTCCAGTAAAGAAACAACCCTGGACAGCCCAATACAAGGGCCATGCCAGGAAGGAAACATGGTGAGGAAGATCAAAGAAATAATGGGTTGCAACAGAAGCAAGGATTGAGACTATGGTTAGGTCGATGATGACATAGGAGAAAGAGTGAAGCACTGAGCGCTGAAAACAATGTGGTGGGATGGCTTTCTTGATCTGGCCGAGACTGAATGGTGGTTTTTCATGAGGGACCCGCTTCACCGGATCAACCCCTGACTTGTTTTCCCCAAGAGGAGCAGAGGCTCGACCACCAGCTCCCATCTTCACGCAATCTGTGTATAGAAATGGATCGAGAAGAGATAAGTAGGAGGCTAAATATATATGAATATATGTAAAAACTATTTTGACGGATACAGATTTCCTACGTTCAAAATATCACGCATTACACATTCATACATTAATACACAGTTGGATCAAACCTAAACTTTTTCAAATACTTACAATGATTGATTCAACATTACACTAATGTATGAATGCGTGACCATGTGATATTTTAAATGTATCAAACTCATTTTCTGAATATCAAACTGCACTTTTTACCACCACAACTTACTAAACGTCATTCTAATTACAAATTTCAAAAGAAATTAATACAGATTCTCAAAATATTGTTTTTTATTTTTACTAAAAACAGATTTTCAACATAATCATAAACTACAGACAGAACAAAGAGCAGGTCAGACAACCTTTCAAAAAGGAACAGAAGCCTTACTTAAAGCCCTTCCAACTTTAGAGATGCATATAATATAAAGAGACAGATGTGATGTTTCAATTAGAACGTGCCTTCTGTGACTATCTCAAGTTTATAAGAAATTGATGGCACTTGAGAAAGATGGTAGTTAGGAGATAGAACGAAAGGCGAGAAAAAAGATAGTTCGCCATTAATGGACGGAGAATACGACAAATAATCCCATAAAAGGGTGTAAGTTAAATTTGAACATCGCCATTAATGGCACTTCTCATGACAAACGTTGATTTTTAATATTGAAATAATAAAAGAAGAGAGGCAGAAATAATAAATAAATTTACAAAATATAAAAATATAAATATTATCTTGCTAATCAGTGCCTTGAGGGCAAGCAAGCAAAAAATAGAAAGTTTATATTCAAAATTGTAAATTTTAAACTTTGAAAAAAATGATTTCACCACTTCCTAATACTACCCTCCGGACCTAATTATAAGCAAAAAAAACTAAATTCACACATATTAAGAAAGTTAGTTAAGTTAGTTTAATTATCTTGATTTGTGTAAAAAAGAGAGTTAATTGTCTAGGGAATATGCAATGCTCCTGGAAAAGTAAATGGAGAATTAGTTTGATTGGTTAATTTTCTTGAGTTTTGCAATACTAACATTTAATAGTGTTGACTTAATTATTTTTGCTTATATTTAAGTCCAAATAATGTAGCTATTTTGTTGCTTATATTTAGGTCCGGAGGGAGTATTATTTTTTATCTCTATTTTCTTAACCAATATCTTTAGAGCAATAGTTTGACATTTGCCATATCATACTAACATTAATTTTTATATAGATAATAAACTCTAAAAAAAAATCCATACCAAGACCGACAGACATATTTACAGGTTAGTAGGAAATAAAATATACAAAAAAAAAAAAAAAATTAACCACCTGCGAATCAAAAAGAGAGAGAAAAAAAATATATATTGGCAGAGGTGGGCATTATTAAAGAATTAGCTTATTTTGCTGTAAACTAAGGAACAAAAATCACCGAAATCACATGATATCCTGAGAGCATTGGAGTTACACATAGCAACGAATCAGAAACATGAAAAGGAAAAGAATTGAAAAAGAGAATGAAACAGGAGAAAAAGAAAATAACCTGAATCAAAATTGCAGAAGGTTAAAAGTTGTCGATTCTTTCTCTCCCTGTGTCAACAAGAGAGAGAAAGGGTGGCAGACCAATTTGTGTGAAGGGGGAGGAATGAGAATTGAAGAACAGCGAAGGGAATATTTAAGCCATTGTTTCCCTCCTCGAAATTGTAGATTTCAATCGAATGAAGGGTGTTGTTTTCGGACTTTGTATTTTTCCAATACTCCACTCACTACTCTTTTATCCTATAATAACCTCTCCCGTTATTTGACTCTCTCCTTTTACTACCGCTATGCATGGCCATTCGCATACGCTTGTAACTGATTTTCAATCATACCACTCTCTCTCCTCTCTTTGTATACGTTATCTACGATGTTGATTGTGCTTCTCCACCTAAATTATTGGCGCAAATAATAAAAAAAAATTTATCAGAAAAAGATCTATTACGATATCAACGAAAGTTATATGGTTTTATTTGACAAAAAATAGTTAATAAGTTAGTTTATGTAGTAGATAAGTTAGTTTATAACAGATAAGTTAACTTTTAGCTGATATTCGATAGATGAAAAATTACCTGATTGAATTTGAGGTATATTTGATAAAATTAGTCGTTGAAGTGGCTTATAAATGTGTGAAATAATTTAAAAGGAAATTGTTATAGAATTTTTACATGATTATATTAATTTTTTAGTTTATTTTTATTTTAAATATTTTTATTAAATTAAATTAAATATTTATATATTTTTTTATTTAATCTTTATTTTATTAGATAAGCATCAGGTAAAGTAGGAATTTCTTTAAAATAATAAGGGTAAAAATTAGAAGAAAAAAAAAGGTAATAAGTTACAAGTTATATCTAAATAAAATAACTTATGAACAAAAGTTGTAAGCTAATTAGACAAGTTTGTTAACCAAATACTTATATTTTGATCAAACAAGCTTATAAACTAATCAAATAAAGTACTTCATCCATTCTTTTTGGTGTTTTAAGGTTTCTACACATAGATTAAGAAATCATTAATTTGTGTATATTGTAACACCCCGATTTTTCTGCTTTCTAAGATCGGTATAAATTTAAATAAACGTTTATATTTTTATCAAAAACTTAGAAAATGATTTTGGATAAACCAAAGTCATATTTATACTCTACTTTATTGTAGAGAGTTACGGTTAAATTTTGGGTTGAAAATTCAGACGGAACCCGGTCTATATTTTCACTGCCAGTAAGATTTTACTGATCAGAAAACCTAATTTTGACTCGTGATAAAAATGGTTAGATTTTAAATCTTATTTCCAGCTATATAGGTTATTTTGAAAATTTTCAAAATAAATAAGTTATTTCGGGCGTAAAACCTAAATCGGGTAATCGATTGAGTCGAGAACGGACGTGCAGAGACAAAACCCGACATCGGATGAGGAGACATTTTGCCACCTAGGGTGGTGAGTCATAGGGGTGACTCACCTAGCATTTAAGTCATGTAATGATGGGTTTAAGTGTGAAAAGACCAAAATACCCCTAACCTAACCTATCTTAGTTAAATATTAACCATGGTTCAGGCAAGACAAGTTCAAAATGACTTCTTCCTCTCTTTTTTTGTGGTCACAAATCAGCCACACCTCCAAAGAATCCTCACCACATGTTTTTCATGATTACATTAGGCTTGAAATTACCAAAATGCCCTTAAATCTTAATTAAATAACCATTAGCCCTAAGTAAAATTACACTTTTGTCCTTAAATGAAAAACAATTTGGACACCTTTGCCACTCCATTCCCATGGCCAAGACACCCTTCATAGGCCATTTCATTCATTTCTCTCTAACTTCATCTTCTTCATTATCTTTTCTCTTATTTCTCTCAAAATTTCCATGTTTCCTACAACCAAATTTGTGAAACAACTACTTGATCTCTTGCTATTTTTCAAATTCCAAGAGGTATGCCTTGCTCATCTCACTCATTCATCTCTATGTTCTTCAATTATTTTCATGATTCAAGGCCATGATCATCATGTTTCATTTTAGGGTTTTCATGTTCAACAATCTCTAGAAAATCATAGAAAAACCCTATGATCATGAAACCAATTTCTATCAACTTTATCATCTCTATGTTTATAATCCAAGAGTATGAATCAAGCAAAAATTTCATGCCTATTTTCTCTCTCAAGGCTGAAACCCTAATTTGGTGGGTGGAGGAGTTTTGTTCAATTTTTCTTTAAAGTGATGCTTGATTTCATCCTTTTAGTTCATATAAGTGTTGAATCCAAAGGATTGAATAAAAATGACATCTCTAGCCTATTTTTTTTTATGGAAGGCCGAATTCAAGTTCTTGAGAGCTTGGATGATGTTGTTTTATTTTTAACTTATGATCATAGATCTTGTCTTTCAAATACTTAAGGATCATTAATCCAAGAGTTTGTGAAATTTGGAAAATCCTAGCCTAATTATTTTGTGAAGGCCGAACAAACCCTAACCTTGGTGTTAGAGGATTTTATTTCAATTTCAAGTCATGATCATTAATTATGTAATCTCTAATGCTTAAGGATCACAAATCCAAGAGCATGTGAATTTTAGAAATTCCTAACCATTTTTACTAGGCATGGCCGAACCCTACCCATAGAATTTAGGAGTTGTAATTGTTTCTTGATTGATTATTTGTTGTGGTTTGTTGAAGGGCAATTTGGTGTGAATAGTATACTAGTTTTATGGGAATCGGACGTTCGGTGGAATTTATTTCGGAAGGAAAATTCATATCTGAGGTAAGGGGCGTACCTGAGGGATTTTTCCGATAGCTATATGCTATTAGTATGTGGTCTGTATAATTTATTTAAGTGTGTTTGTGGTGTTTTTAAATTAGTTTGCGTAGTTAATTTGCTTGCTGTTATTATCTACTTTTAATTGTTTATCTGTAGTTAATTATTATAGCATTTTAATGCATGTCATAAACTGTGTTATTTGCTATAGTTTTGACATGAAATTATTATTGATGTTGGTTGTGGATTGAAAAGCCTGACAGTGGTCAGTGCTCAATTAATTACGAGGTTAAAAGCGTTAAAAAACCTTTTTAAGAAAAATCAAATTTTTAATTGTTGGAATATAGTAATATAATATTGGCTAAAATGCACTTTTAGTCCCCCGTGTTTTTTAATTTGGCGAAATTCGTCCCCCAATTTTTTTTTAACGCGATTTTGGTCCTCCAATTTTTTCAATCTTGCAATAATAGTCCTTCTGTCATCTTTCCGTCCAAAAACTAACGGATGTTACTTAGCTGGCAACCACTGTGCCACATGGCAAGCTAAGGATAATATCAATTAATAAAATAATTTAAATAATTCAATAATATAATAAAAAAATTTAAATTTTTTACAATAAAATAAAATATGATTCTTGCCCCCATCCCACCCTCCTCATTTTCTTCTTTGTCTTTCAATCATCATCCATCAAAGCCATCTCTTCCCTGTCAACCAAAACCCATTTTTTAGTAAACCCAAAAATCCTCTAACCCACATGTTCCAAACCTTAAATCCCCTTTCCTCACTTCTCATCGAACCCACCTGTGTCGCCATAATTCCAGCAACATTAATCTTCATGTGCCATCAGCATAAGCTCGCCGCCGTCATCGTTCCAATCGCGCCTCCACCGGAAATTCTTTCAAATGAACAAAATCCAGTTCGCAGCGGGGGACGCTCTGAATGGGTTGTTCATAGTGGAGAGTGTATCAGCGTTTTGTCTTCTCTTCTTTGTTCTCTCTTGTGTGATACAGGCAGGAGAGAGTGTATTGAAGGTATTATTGAGGAAGTGAATTGTTTCTAACTATTGATCTTGAATTGTGACCAGACAGATACTCATCAAATCTGTGCCCTGATTTGAACTTCAAAAATTAGGTCGGTGTTGCAGTTCGCGTGCAGTGAGGTCGACCCACAGTTCCTATTTTCCCTAGATTTGTAGATCTTTTAGAGCCACATTAATGGGGTTTTTTTTGTCTGCGAATGTTGTAAATTTTTTCCAAAAGCAATATTTTGTTGATGAAGAAAGGTTGAAGCCTGATGGTTGAACGTTGGAGATTGAAGATTGAAAGTTTGGAGCAGAGCTTCACAATTATTATACAATTTTAAAATTTTAATTATTTTATTATATTATTGAATTATTTAAATTATTTTATTAATTCTGTTAGTTTTTTGATGGAAAGATGACAGAAGGACCATTGTTGCAAGATTAGAAAAATTGGAGGACTAAAATCGCGCAAAAAAAAATTTGGGGGACGAATTTCGCCAAATTGAAAAACATAGGGGACCAAAAAGTGTATTTTAGCCTATAATATTATTTAATTATTTGACTAGTTAGAAATGTGGAATAGTTGAAAATACGATTATTTTAATGATTTATCGACGTAAGAGTGTTTTATGAATCACACTGAAGACGTAACCGTGAAAATATTTTAGTGCTGCTAATTTTTACGTAAGAAATTACAAGATATTAGAAAATGTCATTATAGAAAGTTAAGTTGAGAAAATTATTTGACTAAAAAAGTCAAATTTTGACTTAAAACGTTTTAAAATGCAAACGACGGATAATTCTAAAAATATTTATGGAAAGCATTCTTAAAAACAGCAATATTTGTTAGAACAGAGAATTAGTCTCAAAACGATGTTTCTTTGAACTAAAGTTTCAAATAAAGAATTTTTGAAGAAAATGGGTTTTAAGTGATTTGATGATTTTACAAACGAATTTCCAACGTAAAAGGATTTTCTGTAAATTAGTTTTATACAATAGTGTTATTTCCGACAACTTGGATAAGTTGAGGAGATTTTGTTTTGGATTTGTGTTTCACAGAATGAAAATAATTTTAAAGTTGAAAGACGAACCTAGTGGCCGAGACGTCGGTGTTCTAGTGTTCTATGGGGTGGAGCGTGCGTCCTAAAGGAGAAGTTATGGACTATTTTGTCCTATAAAAGTTGTATAAGTTTTATGCTTGATAATCTACGAACCTAATGCTGAATGCATCGGTCTAATGCTTCGTGATTTGCACATTTGGATTTGGAATCCTTTTTGGTTGAAGTTGATGATAAACTTAAATGTTTAAAAGTTGAGTTGGTCATAAGCCTTTGAGCTTCGACAGGGAAAGAATGAACACAAAGAAAAATGATGTGAACAAAATGTTTTACTTGCATTTCTGGCAGACGTGCCTATGAGTCGGAACTTGATTTCTTGATGGCAAGATAATCATGCAGTTGCATCATTGTGCCTTGACGGATAATGAAACCATATACTATAGACAGTAACCACTGTGCCTAGTTTTGGACATTGCTGTGTTTAAATCCGATATGCCTTACTCCCTCCGGTCCACAATGTAAGCAAAAATTTCCAAATTTTTTGGTCCAAAATATAAGCAAATTTCAACTACTTTATTCTCAATTAATGAAGTTATTCTCAAAATACCCTTCATTTAATACAAATTTTGTTTTCCAATGACTCCTTTTATTCTCAATAACACAAGCTTAATAAATAAGAAGAAGGATAATTTAGGTAACAAACTTAATTTTTTGTTCCCAATAACTCTTTTAAATGAGATCAACTAACTATCTTAATATGTGCGTCCCATTTAGTTTTTGCTTACAATAGAGACCGGAGGGAGTATTTGGCAAATAGAGCTTGACCAGCTCATTGATATGGTGTTGGGATCTCCGGAGATTAAATACAAAAGTTTAGATGGTGAATATTGAAGTGTCATGCATTTATTTTAAAAATGACGATGACTGTTGGGTATGAAACCCTTTGATAAACTATTTGTTTATTTTTGAACATCTATGTTGTTATAACTATACATGTTATGTGTTGTTTTGTGTGTCGCGCATGTAGTTATCGTTTTAAAATCCATATATTGGTTCTCACCCTTGCGTATATCTATTCGTCTGGTTTTGTTGTTGTACCTTGGTACATGAGTGTAGATGTTGCAGATGAGTTGCTTAAGTCACTCGGGGACTTAAGTTCGGATGTTTAATTCTCTCTCTCTCTCTCTCTTTCAATATGTAACCAACACCCATTTTCTTTCTCACCAGACCCAAGTAACCAACATCCAAATAGCAACTTCTACGCCATTTTTTTTTCTTCTCATTTCACATATGCAAATCCCACAAAACTTACTTGGAACTTGGAAGCTCATCAAATGTAAGTGCTATCTCTCCTTTTCACTATTTTAATTAACTCTTTCATTCACCATCTTCATTTGTATTTTTAAATTTCAATATATGGCCCATTTAATTTTATCATTGTCGTGGGTGCCATATATTTATGTTTCCCTGCAAATGGCTTGATCCATTCGCTGTCTTATGTTTCTCTGCAGATGGTTTGATCCATTCCACCTCCTTTAGTTTGTTACATATTTGACCTACCCCTCAATTGTCCTGCTTAGTAGTCTTTTACTTATTCCAGAAACCAAAGGAGCACAACTGCAACCTCAGTTGGTAATTTCACTCAAGTGCTTTTCTCTACGTCTTTAACAAAATATTGTAGTGCACTTTTTTGGTCAAAATTAGTGCAATTTATGTATGACAATTTATTGCTAGAAAAATAGTGCCTCTAACAATTCTCTTTCCGTTCATATTTTCCTCTCTGCGTGCAAAACTACATACTTATGCAACTTTGGTTTGCGGTTGTATTATTAGATGCTTACATTCTAATCTTACGTTTTGTTCATGTTCTGTAAATGGAAAAAATAATATATCAATTAACAGTAAATGGATTTAAATGGTTGACTCATGATAGGACATGATGTGAAAACTCTGGAAAAAATTATAGATTTAAGCAAGCAAATGTTTGTGTGGATCAACTATTGATTTTTTTTATCGTAAAAAAAAACTATTGAGTATTTTTTATCTATTGCAGTAATGCAGTGATTACACGGTTGCCATTTGGCAGGCTCCGATTTTTAAAGCAAACAAATGTGTTTGAATATTACTTATATGTTGATATTGATGAATTGATTAATTATCTCTGATATTTATACTTCATTTTGAGGAAAAACAATCTTGCTATGATATAAAGAGAACTTTCAAATATACTAATATGTACAGAAGGCACATCAGATCATATATAAAGATTTCCTGCCTCCTATGTTCTTTTTCCAATATTTCTATATTTAATTTTTTTTATTTTTCTACTTAATTTTACGATAACAAAATAAAAAAGGTAATCTATTATGATATTATAATTAATATAATCATTTTATTTTTAAAATATTAAAAAAATTAATTTTTATACATTAAAACTATATTTTATTATAAATAAAATTTAGAATAATAATATAATGTATTTATACGCACCCGTGCAACGCACGGGGGATACAACTAGTCTAAATAAATACTACATACTTCACTAGGCCATTTATGGAAGATTTTGTGTATTTTAAAGGCAAATCAACTTAGTTTTATATAAGGGTATACATGGAAAAAAATGGGTCAATTATGCATTGGGTTTATAAAAATCTCATTGTTTTGGAACAAAAACAAATAGCTAAAAATATCAAAGAAAAAGAACGGAGGGAGTACAAATTAGCTCATCGAACTTGACAAACAGAGCCTAAAGAGATGGAATCACAAGCAAAAATAAAACACACAGTTCATCGGGCAAATATTAATCAATGTGATAAAAGAATTTTGATCAGGAATGTGATAAAAGAATTTGATGAATAAATTAAAAATAAATAATTTAGGATTTAATTAGTATGTATTGTTAATGTAAAAAATATATACGGCTAACCAATAGCCAATCATAAATTGATACATCATTAAAAATATTTGACTATTATTATAACTAAATTAAAAATCAGGCATAGGATGATTTTTGACTGGTTGACAGTGTAAAGAAATTACACTAACAATGTGTCAAATTTAACTAAAATTTAGATTAAAGAAAAAGTTTAATTTGTATTTATTGTCAGTGTAAAGATTTTTTACACTGACAACCAATCAAAAATCATGAAAATTGATGACTTTTAAGGTGATTATGATAAAAATCAATCATTTATAATGACGAGTCAATTTCTGATTAGTTGACAGTATAAAAAGACTTTATACTATCAGTGTATATATCAATTAAATCCTTAAATAAAAGTACATTTAATATATTATGATAGTATATTAATATATATTAAAATTCAAAAAAAAAATGACCAAATAAAAAATTCAAAAATTAAACTTTGTAAAAAATTATCCTTTAAATTTTAATTTGTTAAAAACAATGGTCGGCAACTCCTTTTGGGTGCGTTTGATTTGCAAAAATTCAGGGGACTGGACAGCACAAATTTTTGTCCCCTGTTTGATTTGAAAAGTGGTCAGGGGACATGACAAAATAGGAGGTGAGGGACAGGACAAATACCCAAAATTTTGTCCCCCACCAAACCATGGGACAACTTTTTGTCCAATGGACAGACTACCAAAAAAAGATAAAATTATCCTTACATTTCCCTCTCTCTCCTCCCTCCCTCTCCTCCTCTCTCTCCCCTCCCTCTTGAGATACCCCGTCGTGCCCTATTGTATTATTAAATTAAAACCTCATTAATTAATTATTAAATTCGTGCGCTTAACGTTGAAACATGTATTCCGAAATACGTGAAAATTTAAAACTTAATTAGAAACATTGAGAAAATTTACAACAACACACCATATATATTAAATACATACACACCATATGTTTATGCGTCAGAGTTATCAAAACATTGTTTAGGGTATCCCATCAGTAGGATCCCCAATAGGTATATAGTCGTACAATTATTATAAGCGGAAAAATATAAAACGTCGTAACACACTGGCCATAACTACCTAAACTCTATCACCAGGGTTCACAGCTCGTTCTCTAGCTTCTGGTCCATAAGGAGTTCCATCCAACTCCTCATTATCAAGCTCTTCCACAGAGTCTTCTCGTACGATCACATAATAAATAAAATACAGCATACAGAAAAATATAGGGGATATGAAACATTTCTATTATCAAAAGCTGAAAGGCATACATAGCACATAATATAATAACAGTCAAAGACAATCATCACACATCACACATACTAACAATCATCCTCAATCATGATATATTCCTCTACCCTCAGTCTTATACGATTAAACCTTTATGCTAAAGTGATCACTACCAATCTTATCAAACATCCCTCTTTAAAGATATCAGTCAGTCGTCCAAGTGATGCGTCCCCATTAACCGGTGCACAACCTCATCCATGGGGGAATGCTCAAGCAAAGCAATGACACTATAGCTGCACGGTACAGTCGGTGCACATCCTGGTTCAAGGGTACTCATGCATAGCAATGACACTATAGTTGCACAGCACAGTCGGTGCACAACCTCATCCATGGTAAGAATGCTCTTGCAAAGCAATGACACTATAGCTGCACAGCACAGTCGGTGCACACCCTGGCCCAAGGGTGCTCATGAAAATCAATGACACTATAGTTGCACAGCCTAAATCTAATTTGGAACGGTCCCGCGAGAACTTTGGACCTCGTGTATCTCCAATACATGGTTATAGACTACATTAATACAAAAACATGAAACTTACTGACTTTCATCAATAACAACCTAGTGCCTCAACCTTCCATCTTAGCCTCCACACATATCATATGTCACCTATCCTCTATGAAATGATTAATTCAGGTTAGGCACATCTAAGTCACAGTTATTCTCTCACCCACATGATTATCTCTGGACAACACATATCTTTGCTTAAAAAAGTCAACTAAGCACATTATCAAACCAGACAAATCATGCATAACACAATAATCATACAATATTCAAACAACAAAATAAAACGTCACAAGCAGTAGAATATCTCAATCTGCGTATCACAAACAGTCAATAATATTAAAGTCAGACATCCTCAAATATTCTAAAATTATCCTAACGTCGATAAACCTACAATTCCCAAATCACCATTGGTATTACGGAAAATATTCCAAGGCAATTTTAGTCTTGTCGATTACTCGACCACTAGTAGGGTTTCGGTCTCCCTACACAATTATTATATTATAAACTACTTATCCATACCGACGATAGGTTGAATCTTTCCCCTACCTGATTTATCACCAGACTTCTCGAACTTTCCGATCCTCGTTACTCTACCACGGTTGATGGTTAACCTTCAACCCAAAACGACATACAAATATATTAATCCAACAAAAATCAACTATGACAAATTAATGCTAGATTCGGCCATGAGTCATAAGTAGGGCTAGGGTTATTTTCTCATTCCAATCTTTTCGATACTAGTTCCTAGAGTATTAACTAACATCAATCAAGTGTTACTAGTTAAAAGTATGAACCAAAAATCCTCTAACCAACTAGGTTAGGGTTTTGGCCTCAATGAGAAAAATAGGTTAGAAAATTCTTTTAAGTTCAAACTCTTGGATTTGTGATCACCAATCATGGTAGAAACAAGATCAATCATCATTGATAAAAAATTGAACAAAAATATTTCAACCCCTTTACTCTAGGGTTTCGGCCCAGATTAGAAAACTAGGTTACGAAATTTAGTTAGATTTAAGCTCTTGGATATAGATCATATAGGTACTAGAGAGCTCAAATCAATCATTAGATTTCAAAAAGAAGAACAAAATCATCAAGCCCATTTTCATGAGGGTTTCGGCCTTATTAAGAAAATAGGGGAAGAAAATTCTTTTGCTTACATGCTCTAAGATGATGAAAGTAGAAGTTATATAAAGATCATAGAAATTGGTTTCACATTAAAATGATTTTTCCACAATTTTATAGAATTATTTGAAATTCTAGATCTAAGAATGGAAATTCATGAAAACTTGATGATCATGGCTTGGAAACAAGGAAATTAATGAAGACAATGATGTTTATTGATCAAGGAGAGTAAGGTATACCTCTTGGATGTTGAGAAATTGAAAATAATGAAGCAAATTCCTTCACAAAATTGGTTTATGGTGTTCTTGAAAAGTTAGAGAGAAAGATGAAGATGATGAAGAAAATGGTGAAGTGTGGGAGTGGGGAGGGGACAATGCACATGTGCTGAAGTGAGGGGGGTATTTTTGTCAAATTCACTTAAGGACATCATGGTAATTGCACTTAGGGACCAATTTGTCATTTCATAAAAGACTAGGGACATGAAGGACTTTTTACCCTTAACATCATTTATTGCATGGTGAGTCACACCATGACTCACTAGGTGACTCACCCCTCATGAGTCATCCATGACTCGTTGTCTCCATCCATTAGCGGGTCCCGGAAATCCCGTATTCAGCTCCGTCGTTTACTCGATTTAGGTTTTATGCCCGAATAAAACATAATATTTCATTTTCGATCGAAAATTTTCAAAATAACCAAAGTCATTGGAAATATGATTTAAACCTAAACCGTTTCATTCACGAGTCAAAATTAGGTTTTCTGCTCAGTAAAATCTTACTGTCAGTAAAAATGCAGACCTGTTTCCGTTTGAATTTTAAACCTAAAATTTCACCATAACCCTTTACCATAAGATAGAGTATGAATATGATTTTTTTTTTTATTTAAAATAATTTTCTTGCTCTCAGATAAAAATATAATTAAATATATTTTTTACCGATAATACAGCTTAATTAAAAACAGGCTGTTACATTACTACCACACTTAGAAAAAAAAATTTAGTCCTCGGAATTTACGTACCTCAGAAAAGATATGGATACTGCTGCTGTATATCCGTCTCTCGTTCCCAAGTAGCATCCCCAGTAGTCTCATCCCATATGACCTTAACTAAAGGAATCTGTCTATCGCGAAGCTCCTTAATCCGCCTATCTGCTATCTTAACAGGTAAAGCCTTATACTCTAGATTCTCTCGCAGTTGTATAGACTCAGACTCAATAACATGTGAAGGATCAAGATAATATTTTCTCAACTGAGAGACATGAAAGACATCATAAAGGTTAGAAAGATTAGGTGGTAAAGCAATATGGTAAGCCACTGAACCAATCCGTCGAAGAATCTGAAAAGGTCCAATGAATCGAGAAGTAAGTTTTCTAGACTTGATAGCTCTGCCAGTTCCAGTTTTTGGAGTGACTCTCAAAAACATGTGATCACTTTCCTGGAATTCTAAAGGTCTCTTCCTTTTGTTACTATAGCTCATCTGCCTATCCTGTGCTTCCTTCATCTTTTCCCTTATCTTCCTAACTTGTTCCGTAGTCTGCTGCACCAGCTATGGACCCAAAACTTGGTTCTCACTAGTCTCATACCAACATAGCGGGGTCCTACACTTCCTGCCATATACAAAGCCTCGTATGGTGCCATTCCAATGCTACTATGAAAACTGTTGTTATAAGTAAATTCAATCAATGGTAAAAATTCATCCCAACTGCCAGTGTGTTCCAAAACACAAGCTCTTAAAAGATCCTCCAATGATTGAATCGTCCTCTCTGACTGTCCATCTGTTTGGAGATGATACGCAGAACTCATCCTCAACTTGGTCCCCAAGGCATTGTGCAATTGTCTCCAAAATCTAGATGTGAATCTAGGATCTCGGTCTGAGACAATGCTTGACGGCACGCCATGTAATCTAATAACTTCTTTGATATAAATTTGGGTCAACTTCTCTAGACTATAACTCTCACCAATCGGTAAGAAGTGAGCACACTTCGTCAATCTATCAATGATAACCCAAATCGCGTCATGCCTCTTACGAGTTCGTGGTAATCCAACCACAAAATCCATAGCGATGCTATCCCATTTCAACTCTGGGATATCTAACGATTGTAATAAACATGCAGGTTTCTGATGTTCAATCTTAGCCTTTTGACATACCAGACAAAATAACACATACTCTGCCACCTTCTTCTTCATCCCTGTCCACCAAAACATTTTCTTCAAATTAATCTTGATACATCTTAGCGGATCCAGGATGAAAACTCAATTTAATCTTATGTGCTTCTTCGAAATCCTCTGGCACACATATTCTATCTCTAAACCTTAGCACACCATCTGTTCCTCTTCTAAACTCAGAAATTTTGCCTTCATCTATACCTCTACTTACTTCCTGAAGATATAGGTCTTGAACTTGTTTATCCTTAAGATCTCTTATAAAATCACTACTAATAGTGATCATACCTAATCAAATTTTATCATCAACCAACTCCATTCCTAAGTTCAATTCTCTGAACTGTTCCAGCAATTCCAACTCCTTAACCATCATCGCGGATACATGCAATGATTTCCTACTCAAAGCATCTGCTACAACAATTCGCTTTTCCAGGATGTTACAATAAATCAAAATCATAATCCTTGATGAACTCCATCCATCTTCGTTGTCTCATATTCAATTCTTTTTGACCGAATAGATACCTCAGACTCTTATGGTCGCTATATACATTAAACTTTGCTCCATACAAAAAGTGTCGCCATATCTTTAATGAGAACACTATGGCTGCTAACTCCAAATCATGAGTCGGATAATTCCTCTCATGAATTTCAACTGTCGGGATTTTTGTGTCACATGATGGTTTAAATGAAATAATTTAAGCCTTTGGATTAAGATTAAATGGATGGTTAAGATGGAGAATAACTTTAAAGAGTTACTTTTGGAGTAAGTGGATCCCCTTCCATATAGAGAGAGAGTTGTAAGAATAATTTTGTTTTTTTGGATGGTATGTCCAATGGACAAAAAGTTATCCCATGGTTTGGTAAGGGATCAAATTTTGGGTTTTTATCCAGTTTCTCACCCTTTTTTTGTCCTGTCCCTCGACCACTTTTCAAATCAAGGAACAAAAACTTTTGTGTTGTTCAGTCCCTTGATTTTTTGTAAATCAAAGGCACCCTTAGTTATTAAATTAAAAACACACATATAAAACCGTTAATGAATGTCAATGTAAAACTTTTTACACTACATTACATACTTATGTCAATGTAAATACATGATGACATTTTGGTTCTTGAGAAAAGGAAAATACATAGTGACATTTTGCTTCTTGAGAAATGGAAAATATCAATTTGATCCTAAAAATGTAAAATACAAGTCAAATTAATCATATTTATTTTAATCATATTTAGAATAATTTTCAGGAACTATTTTAATCCGCATTTTATATTGTTAAGAATTAAATTGACAGTTTTGATTTATCAATGATTAAAATGTCACCATATCTTTTTAGGGCCTGTTTTCTTTAATCATTTCGTTCCATTTCTTATTTTCATTTTCATTGAAAACAGAATATACACTTGGAAATATGTTTGCTTTAATAAATAAGAAATGTTTCCATGGAAAACACCCAAAATATTTCCTAAAATTACACTAGCATCTGAAAACGGTTTAAAAACATTTCCGGTGTTCTCATCCATGAGCAGATGGCAATTTTGCAATTATGACAAGCTATTGCAATGCAAACAGGCAATCAGATAGGAGCAATTTTCACAGGTTCAAGTGAAGCTATGAAGCTTTGTTCTTTATGAAATTTGCACTATCACATAAATGTTTGTTTGAAAATAGAAATAGAAAACATTTAGATATACTAATCAAACATATTTTCATATTTTCATTAAAAATTGAAATAAAAAAATAAAAATGCATTTCCAAAAATGAAAAATGAAAATAAAAATATGAAATGTTTTCACAAAGCAAACAGACCATGTTTTTTTGTCCATGACTAGTTCGCAATTTTAAACCGAGAGAAGCTTTCATTGGTTTTTAATAGAAAATTAGAAATAGAAATAGAATTCTGAAAATAAAAACTGAAAAAGTCATGGTAACGATGGGGACGGGTCCCACACAAGAAGGCAGTTCACCACGTCTCATTAGCAGAAACTGCCTTTACTTACTTTTTTTCCCTCGCTAAGAGACACGTAGTAGTTACGTGTCAGATTGTTAGCTGCATTGCCATTAGAATGTTGCCACGTGTAGCATGTCGGACACGTGTGGAGAAGATACAGGGGCTCCTACATCTATATAAACGTGGGGTGTTAACTTGTCCCTTCCTCAGTCAATCGAAATTCGAATTGATATATAGATTTGAGAAGGAAAAGAGAACAGCATTGAGAGTGAAAATGCAGGCAGCAAAGAAAGCAGCAGAGAGCATTAAGGAAACTGCAGCCAACATTGGCGCCTCTGCCAAGTCTGGCTTGGAGAAGACCAAGGCCACTGTCCAGGAGAAGGTTTTCCTTTTGTTTTGTGATCTTTTTCATAAACTGATTTTATATTTTCTTTGTTCTTTATTGCTTGATTGCTTGTTTCATTGTTGATGAAATCTACAATATTTTTTTTGTTCGGAGGATTAAAAATAGTTTAACAAATGATAAAGCCTATCATCTTTTTGTCATTGATGTTCATATTCATTACTGTCACTTAGTATTATTTTTTTTTCTTCTAATTATTTGGAATAGTGTTGTTACTTCGTTATACTTGAAAATAACATGAAATGATGAAAGTGAAAGGGCGATCATTGTTGTCGTTCATTGCATATGTATACAAAATATAGCTGTTATTTATCACGTGTCTTTGGAATGCATGCTAGGCGAATTATGTTATTCTTTTACCAGGACCATACATGTTACATTAGCATGCATCATTACATGTTATTATTCTTTTGCATTACCATACATCATTGTCATTGTTGTAGATGTATGCAGTTTTTTTAACTTCTAATTTGGAGACGATTGTTTAATTTGTTTGATTTTTCAGGAAACAAAATGTATGCTTTAGGATATATAAAGTACTTAAAATATTTAGGGATCAATTTAAATCCTGTATCAATCAGCCAAATAAATTGAATGCCTGTAATGGGTAACTTCGGTTCTTTTTGCTCATAAATGTGTTTTGTGTTGTTTAACAGACTGAGAAGATGACTGCACATGATCCCATCCAAAAGGATATGGCAACCGAGAAGAAAGAGGAGAGGATCAGCCAGGCAGAGCTGGAGAAGCAGGAGGCCCGTGAGCACAACTCGGCGGCCAAAGAGGCCGTAACGGCTGGGCACATGACCGGGGCGGATGGCCGATACACCACACTGGGTCTGGGCCTAGGACTCCCACAAAGTCCGCCACCGGTGATCATGGACAAACAATGTGGGCTGACCAGATGTCAACAATGCCCCAGCAACATGGGTTTGGGCAGTCTGCCACGGCTACTACCCACATGGGGGGCCAATACACCACCACTGGGCCTGGTGCCACATACTCACCCACTGGTGAACATGGAACAGGACAACCAATGAGGGCTAACCAGATGTCATCAATGCCCGAGCAACATGGGCTTGGGCTTGGGCATGGGCTGGGGCAGTCTGCCACAGCTAACCACATGGAGGGCCAATACTCCCCCACTGGGCCCGGTGCCATATACTCAACCACTAGTGAACTTGGACAAGGACAACCAATGAGGGGTAACCAGATGTCAATGCCTGGGCAACAAGAGCATGGGCTTGGACATGGGCTTGGAGAACTTGCTGATGAAATGATGGTGGGGTCAAATCCTGCTGGAATGAACACTGGCACAGGAAGGACAAGGACCCATAATACCCATGTGGGTGGAACTGCCTCTGCCCCTGCCCCTGGAAGTGGACCTGGTTTCCGTTGAATAATTATTTAAGGTTTGAATGTCAATTTGTGTGTAGTTAGAAAAGAGTCTGATTTGTGACTTGTGTTATGTTCCTTAGTTGTTAGGTTTCAATTCCTATGCTACCAGTCATATATATTGTTTGCTTCATTTGTTTTTACTACTGTAGTTATGGGGCCTGTGTTGTACATGGTACATTCTGTGCCGTGAAGTTGCACTTTCTGTTGGTTTAATTGAATAAATGTGTGGTCGTGAAAAACTAATGGTGATACTAACAATTTTTGGATTTTTATTTCAATTTTATTTCAACTTGATATTATTACTAAATTGGATAAATATATAATCGATTTTGCTATGGATAATAAAAGATAAACAAGAGGATAAGGAATTTTCACACTTAATGTGTGAGAGAGAGGAAGGATGAATGAACCTCTAATATGTTGATGCCACAAGGCAACTGTGTTTTTGTAGATAATTTTTTGTTTCTTTTTTATTTGAGTTCTTACATACATGTGTTGACAAATTTGGAAATAGTTTTTCATATAATAAGCTTTCAATTGAAAAAGAAAATGGAAGTGGTTTGGAGTGCTGACCGAATTTTGGGGCCTGATTTAATTGCTGGTGTAAGGGAGAGGTTCTTTAGTAATTCTGCTGCAGGAGGCAAAGGTGCCTCACAAGCAAGCTTCACATGAACTGGCATTCCTTGTAAGGTTCTTGTTTTGGTTAAGAGAGTGTTTGTTTGATCATGGACAAGCTCAAAGGAACCAAGCATGACAAAGAAGAAGTCCAAGACCAACAAGTAATAATTGTAGATTGTAGGAACTATGTAATAATTGTAAAATAGGGTGCCTTCTATGGTACACCACTAGAGGTATATGGACTCGGGTCCGCGGACTGTCGTTTAAACCCGTAGTTCGTGTGGACTTGGACACCTTAAAATACGAGTCCATTTAAATGCGGGTTTTTTTGGGTTCGGTTCGTTTAACCCGCAGGTTAAACGGACTCAGTCCGCGGATTCGCGGACCAATCCGCAGATTGGTGCAGTTTTTTTTATAAAAAATAAAAATAAAATACATGTGTTGGGCCAAAAAAATGGAACAGCCCAAAAAACGAAACAGCCCAAGTGTGCCTAACATCCTAACCCCTAAAGTCCAGTAACCCTCACTCCACTCACCCTTCTCAACCTCACCATTCTTGGCTCGCCATTGCAGAGGGTTTCCAATGGTCTCGTCGCCATCACAGGCTCTCTGGTCGACGGTTTCCTCCTTGCTCTACTAGACGGTTTCCACCTAGCTCGGTCACCGGTTTCTGCCGCTCAAGTCAAAGGTCGCAGGTCGCAGGTTCATCATTTTCTCAATACATTCCAACTCTATACGTTCCAACTCTTCATCATCTTCAGGGTCACTAACATTAGGCAGATAGCAAAGAGTGACATGAATTTTGTAATGTTTTCCGTTTTGGGTCTTTTTTTTTTTTTTTTTTTTTTTGCCCTTGGATTTGTATTAGTTTTATGAAACAAATTACAAATAGTTCTAATTATAACACTGGTGCCTGGAACAGTAGTTCAAGTAGGGGTGTAAGTGGACCGGGTAAACCCGACCAACTCGAATCGAACCAACCCATGAAAAACCGAATTTAATTGGTTCGGGTAAAAACCCGAACCTAACCAAAGGGAACCGAGCCTCTTTGGTTCGGGTAGTGGTTTTTATTTTCCAAAACCGACTACCCGATGACCCGACCCGACCATAGAGAAATTCCCCTCAAATCCTACTTTCCTGACCTAACTTCTCGGCCTTACTCCTTCGACACTTCTCTGCCTCACTCTGACTATCGCCTCTAAGCCACAAAGGGGTTCACCGCCGCCGCACATAGACCAGCCGTGACCAGATCGGCGTCCTCTGCAACTCTTTTCTCAGTCGTCGTGCTCACTGCTTCGTGTTCGTGACTAGATCGGTGTCGTGGGCTCTTCCATCCTCCTTCCATCTTCACTGCATCGTCCTCCGTCGCGGAGAGTGGAGTAGAATTCGAATCTTCTTCTATGATTGATCAAGGTAACAACGAAGAAGGTGAAGAAGCTATTCGAGACAAGAGTGTGGAAGTTTAGGATGACAGGGATACCCAAGTTCAGAGCTTTGAAACGCATGCAGAGACCGTCGTCCAAGAAACGGCCATGGTAGGGCAAGGTGAGAAAGAACAGAGGAGGAGGCACATTTAAAGAATGCATTTGATAGGATCTTTTTCAGATTTAGACTAAATTTGTTCTTGCATATTTTGTTCCTCTTCCCTTTTTCAGATCCGCATATTTTGTCCATCCTTCATTTGTGTTACTGTGTTGATATGATTTAGGCTAAATGTGTGTTGCTGTGATTTTGAGTTGTACTTGTAGTTATCAGTGGTTTTGAATTCTAGCCTATTTTAAGCATACGACCCGAACACCCGATCCGAACCAAACCGAACTTCATCGGTTTGGTTTAGTTCGGTTTTCTAGTAAAAAATAAAGAAAACCGAACCAAACCGAACCGATCAATTTTGATTGGTTCGGATTTTTTTTCCGTCCAAAACCGAACCAAACCGACTCGTTACACTCCTAAGTTCAAGACTTCAAATTTTACTAAATGAAATGAACTATCAATCGCATTATGCGATAGTGGACTTGCTTTGATCATTTGTGGCTTTTCTATTTTCGATTGATAAGAGAAAAAAAAAGTGCAAAGTCCGCGGACAGTCCATTTAGTCCACGGACTATACGGACCAGACGCGGACTCTATTTTTAAGAGTCCATTTATAATGCGGACTATTAGGCCCGGTTCGTTTAAGTACGGACTTATGAGGACTGGACTTAAACGAATCAGACGGGTTCACATACCCACCTCTATGCACCACCCTCTAAGGTGGAACAGTGATGCACCACCCACATGACATTCTCCTGTCCAAACAAATTGCCACTTGTGTCCCTTAACTTTTCAACACATATTATACCTTTCTACTGGTCAAACATATACTGTATACCAATTACCCCACTTTCGTATTTTTTATTTTACGAATACATTCAATAATGTTCAAAAATTAAAACCCTCTACTCCCCATTACCCGACACTTTTGGTCCCCTCTACGACGTCATCTTCTACCAAAGCTTCATTGAAACCCATTCGACCTCATCGTTTTGCTCGAGTTGTGGTATCTAATGTATCTTTTATTTTATTTTTTTGTTTTGTTTTTGAACATTTTTTTTTATGTATCTGCTTGGAATCGTCTTCGTATAGCTTAATCCCTCGCTAACCTTTAGATTTTTTGGTTGTGTGCTTGTGGTCTGAGAAGTATAATGGGTAGCATAGGCTGTGGTGGGTGGTTGATTTTATCATGTTGGACGGAAAATGTTGAGGCTTTGATTTTGTTTTTGGTTGTTTATTGTTAGTGTAAAACACGAAAATAAGGGGATTTTAGGATATATATACACGACAGTAGAGTGTAAGGTTTTTGTTTTCTTTTCTTTTGTTGCAGACTGCTGCTACTTTGACACCGGAATGGTTCAGTTGGGTGGAGACGGCGAAGCAGAAGAATCGGGTAGGGAAGGAGATTTCCGGGTCGGGTAATGGTTAGCTTGTGCAGCCCAATTTTCTAACCCGTGTGACTGATAGCTGATGCTATCTACAGGTCTGGGCCGAGTTCCAAGTCACATAAATTACGCCATTAAATCAAGGCATCAATGCACCTATGACATAACTCTTTACTGAATACAATTTGCTAATATATATATGTTGCAGAGATTATTCGAATCAAAAAAAGGTATGATACTTAAATATAAATATTATTAAATAATATAAATCTTATTGAATATATAAGTTGTGATATTATTGTATTAAAAATATAAATATCATTGTCTCGTCAAAAAAATATATAAATATTATTGTATTAAAATATATATATATATATATATATATATATATATATATATATATATATATATATATATAGTTTTACAGTAATGGATATTAATAAAAAAAAATTATTTAGAATAAAAATATACATTTCATTCACCATATATATATATATATATAATAATAATAATAATAATAATAATAATAATAATAAATAAAAGGAAATTAATTATATATTTTATATATGAATTTATAAGAATGAATAAATGATAAATGTTTATATATAGAAAATTATTTGAGGTTTGATTAGTTATATATAGAAAATGATAATGAATTTAAAATTAATTAATTATTTTATTTATTCATTTTATTTGAGGTTTTAATTTCAAGAAAATTATTTGAGGTTTGATTAGTTATATATAGAAAATGATAATGAATTTAAAATTAATTAATTATTTTATTTATTCATTTTATTTGAGGTTTTAATTTCAACTTTTTATTTTTTATTTTCTGTTTCTATTATCACCAGATTTACTATCACACATATCTACATAACGAGTATAAAAAATGGGCCTGAATAAATGACCATTCATGTATTGGGCAAATATACTAACAATGAATCATAACCGCAGATTTGCGCAATCGATAATAACATCACCAAAAGGGGCCTGATCAATAAGTGAACAATAACTACTACAGAACAACAACTAATCAACCCTACCCAACCCGATAACCAACTTCATTACCCGATTCTTCTACTCAACCGTCTCCGCCGTACTGAATCGTTTTACGAGTCGCAGTGGCAACAATCCGCCGCCGCGTAAACCAAACTTCAGTAGCACAACAACGCGTATTCCGGATCCAAAACAAACAACGACCTTCCAATGAAAAATAAATACCAGTCGGACAACACAACTAAAGAATTGAAGATTCAAGTCGCTACGGCTACCGATTAGACATCGCCAATGAAACCTACGACTGAGAACCACAACAATTACAATGGCGCACATACTGAAATAACCAAAGTTAACACAAGAAGGGGGGTTGAATTGTGTTTACCAACTTTTTCGATTACTTAAAAAGGATTTTCGCAAGCACAACAAGCAAAAATTCAATACAAGAAAATCAGACGAGTGAAACGTCTAATATTAAGACAGACACACAAGCAAACAGAGAAGGGTAAAACAGAGTTTGATATTCACAATATTAACTCCCCAAGTTAAAAGCTTAAACAGAATCAATACTTAAGTAAATTAAAGAGATAAGGGGAAGAGAAATATCACTCAAGAGATTTATACTGGTTCACCCCAAAATCCATAGGACTACGTCCAGTTTCTTAGCAGCACCAAGTTTCCACTATAACTGAGTAAATTACAGTACAAGTATTCTTTGCACACCTAGCCTCTTTAGGCTCAACACTCAAACAAGTATTCTTTTCTCACCTAGCCTCTTCAGGCTCAACACAGTAAGGAATGAAAAGGTTTTTGTGTAATTAATACAACTTGCAAATCTTTCAGATCACACTCAAGGAGTGGAATAAATATGAAGTACAAAAGACTGCGAATTAATATCAAATGATTGAAGGTGTATTCAATGAAAGAATGAAGAAGTTAATGAAGAGAGTAAATGCTTATGCGTAGTGTTCTTAATGATATTCAACTTCTTGTCATCATCTTCATTGTTTGATCTATCTAAAGACTTCAATCAAGGAGTGGAATAAATATGAAGTACAAAAGACTGCGAATTAATATCAAATGATTGAAGGTGTATTCAATGAAAGAATGAAGAAGTTAATGAAGAGAGTAAATGCTTATGCGTAGTGTTCTTAATGATATTCAACTTCTTGTCATCATCTTCATTGTTTGATCTATCTAAAGACTTCAATCAAGGAGTGGAATAAATATGAAGTACAAAAGACTGCGAATTAATATCAAATGATTGAAGGTGTATTCAATGAAAGAATGAAGAAGTTAATGAAGAGAGTAAGTGCTTATGCGTAGTGTTCTTAATGACATTCAACTTCTTGTCATCATCTTCATTGTTTGATCTATCTAAAGACTTCAATCAAAAGATCCGTTTAGTCACAGCTTTAGAAAGTGTGTTATTCTGATTTGAGCTTCTGAGACACCATTAATGCCAAAGAGTCGTTCTATATAAACATTAAATGCTTGGGAACGTTGAGCTTTGACAAGGATGTCCAAGAGTACACTTTAAACTGAACAGCTGTTGTTTCAGAGTATGCAGCAGCAGGCTTCTTGTACTTGTAGCAGAGAGCTTTCCTCTTTCAGTGCAACAGTCAGTTCACTTTCAAGAAAGCACTTTTACTTTGTACTAAAACAGCTAAAAAGTTACTACTGTGGTACAGAGATTGCGTGTTTATTCCTTAAAACCTTGAAACAACGTTCTTTATTCTTTGTCCTTTTAGCTATTGCCCAGAGGTCTTCGAGATCCTTAAGGAAGGCATCTAATTTGAATAAGGTGACTTGGACTTCATTTCTGATACACTGACATGGTAGCAGTAAAGGAAATTTAGATGGGTGAAAGTCAATCCAGAATTTAGACGAGTGCTTATGCAGTTGAAAACTTAGACGGGTGCTAGCGTATTCCAAAAACTAGGCGGGTGATCCACTGAGTTATTTCTAGATAAATGCTTCTTGCCTCGTCATCAAGTAAACTTAGATCTTGACTGAGTGTTGACTTGGTCTTTGACTGAATTTTAGACGAGTGGTTTTTAGACAAGTCTAAAAACTGAGCTTCTACTCAAAAGTAGACGGGTCAAAAATAGACGAGTGGCCTTAAGTCTATTTTCCTGCACACTTTTCAGATATGTTAGTAATTTCATATGGTTCAATATTACCATACTTAATCTATTTGAAATTATCAAAACTTAGAGAATCTACACATTGAATGTGTCTTAGACTTATGAGGTCTCAACATTCTCCCCCTTTTTGATGATGACAAATAACTTTTCTGATTTTATTGAACATCAAAAAGTAATAAGAGAAATTTCCAAACAGATATAATTGATCAGAGTATGCTATGCTCCCCCATAGTTTATGCATCAAATAAAAACATGTATCAGAGCAAAATGAAGATATCAGAGCAGATATTGAATTCACACAAATTATATCAGAGTAGAAATCAACCTTTTTAGACAGATAGTCATAAAATCATGAATAAGCTATAATTTCATTATATTTCCTATCTATATTTCCTCCCCCTTTTGGCATCAATCAAAAAAGCAAATAGACATATATTATAGAGAGCCAAAAAGAAACCAAAAGATCAATTCATTTCATATAACTAGAGTCAAAAGTGTTACAAGTGATAGACATCACTGACTAGTACATTGCATGACTCAAGAAGGAAATGAAAAAACAAAGTCCGAAAAATCTAAGAACTAGGGCCTCCTTGGCTTTTGAAGAAAGCTTCCATCATCTTCTGCATTGCTTGCTACTGAGCTAGCATCTGAGCTTGAAAAGCAGCTTGCTGAGCAATTGCTTCATCCTGTCTTTGGATGACAGTCTGCAAACTTGAAGCCATTTCATCAAGTCTCTGATGGCCAGCAGGGTCATATGCAACAACTGGAGCAGTAGAATCTGTTATGGCCAGTGTAGTTGCAGATGCTGATGGAGGAGGTGGACAAGGAGGAGGGGTAGGAGGTAACTTTTCAACAAGAATGTTATCGTCAGGTGGGGTCTAAAAAGACATAGGTTGAGAGAGTGGTTACAAAATCATTATTTAGATAAAATTCCTCTAGAAAAGCATGAATTCGGTCATGATTAAGAGGAGAATCCACTACAAAAATAAGAAATCCATAAGATCTCCTAATGAGATTTATGTGAGTAAAAGGAACAGATTCAGGGAAGTTTACCAGAAAGAAGGGGAAAACCATGAAGAAGGGAGGGATTGTGTAGATGGAAGGTGAAAAAGGGTAAAGTGCATAGGCTTGGCTACCTCTGGTTGGAATATCTTCCTTTCCTTCTTCTTTTAAACCAGAACTGGATCCACCTTTTGAGAACAGCCTCTTTCTGATTTTTAACCTCTTATCATTCGGCTTGATAAGAGAGAACTTCTTATCCAATGGCAAGTTTATTATCTTATGCTTTCCTTTCAGAACCATGGAGTCAGGCATCACTTTGATTCTTGTTGAAGGCTTCATGAACATATGAGGATTGAACAGCCATTTTCCTACAGGCTTATGTGTTCTTTCCAGCTTTACAAGCTGCCTTTCAGCTTCAAGTGAGGCAATCAGATCTAAGTCTTTGCCATCTAGGTAGTTGGAGCAAGATTCATCTGTGACAGAGAGTGGAGTGGTTCTGAAAGATAGGTGATAGGGAGATATAGTGGCTAAAGGGATAGGATTGTGTCTGGTTTTAGAGAATAAGTCTGGAAAGACTAATCTCAGAGGGACTTGGCATTGGTTTTTGATGTGATCAGGGATTGGTGATTTAGGCGAGGGTGGAGGAGGAGGAGTGAGATTGTCAAAATACTCAAAATCATTGACATCCTCAGTTTGAAGAGTGTCAGTATGGTGAGATGTTTGTGGTGTCGAAGGTTTTGGTAAGTGAGTATCAGACATGTGAGTTTCTGAGATGGTAGGATTGGGTTCAAAAGTGTGATGGATAGGTGATGTATGTGGAGGAGTTGGAATTTTTGGTGAAGTAGGTGGAGTGGGGATTTTTTGTTGTGGTTAAGGTGATGGTGTTCTTTGTAGTGGTGGTGTTGGTGCTCTTTGTGGTGACATAGCAGGTAGTGGTGATGAAGGTTGTGGAATGGAAGGTTCTGTTTGTTGTGGTGGAGGTGATAATTCCATCTGAGGTGAGGGTGATGATGAGGGAGTAGGAGGTAAGACAAGCTTCCTCTTTGTTACAATGGTCTTACTTTTCTTAGGGATCACAGTCTCTTTTGGTTGAGACTCCCCCTCAGCTTGCACAGCTCTCTTCCTCTTGAAAACTTTAGTTATACTAGGTGCATTAGGAACAGAGGCAGCAGCTTGCTCAGCAGATTCAGCAACTGAAACAAATTCAGTAACAGGTTCAACAACCTGAGTAGGATCTTGAGACATAGAAGTTTCAGCAGTTGACTGAGTAACTTTCCTCTTCTTCCTCTGAAGTTGAGCCCTTTCTTCTTCAACTGGTTCCACAAAGGGTTCAGTTTTAACAGCAGGAATGAAGAGAGATTCTTCCATTTGAGCAGATGCTTCAGCATTTTGCTCAACAGTAGGAGTCAAAGTAATCTTCATCAAAGACAGAGTCTTTGTAGTGATCTCAGTGTAGATATCAGCAGAAACAACATTTCTTAAATTCAACTTGCATGCCCTAAAAATTCTTGTCATAATCATACCAAAGGGATAATCCTTATCCTTTCCCTTGACAGCTTTTTCCATGTGAATGAAAATCAAGTCAGTAATATCTATCATAATCTTCTGGACTAGATGAAAGAGAGCAAACTTCTCTAATTTAGGCAAAATTGCACTTTTGGTCCTTTAAGTTATTTATTTTGTTCAAATTGGTCCCTTAAGTTTTTTGGTGACAAATTAAACCCTTAAGTTAAGTCCGGGTGACAAATTGGTCCCTCAATTTGTCAAAGGGACCAATAACTTAGACCCTTAATTTATTATTTTTATTATCTTAAAGGACCAATTTGTCATCCGAACATAACTTAAGGTTCTAGTTTGTCACAAAAAAAAACTTTAGGGACCAATTTGAACAAAACAAATAACTTAAGGGACTAAAAGTGTAATTTTGCCTTTTACTGACATGATTTCTAGACCCAGTCCTAGGCATGACACAGTTTATAATAAGAACATGAAGAAATCTTGCCTTAGGACTAGATTCACATTTGCTTCTCCTTGATCCTGCAGCCACTCTTTATAATACCCAGCACCTTCTCTTAGGCATTTTGTTACTTCAGCGAGTAACTCATGAGTTATGATGATGTGGTCCTCACCTACGTCTCCAGAAATCATGGAGGTTGTATTGTCCTTGGTGATCTTTGCCGTGATCCAGAAATCCCTAACAAGAGCAGGGAAGACGCGCTCTTGTAGTTGAAAGAAGGGTAACCATCCAGCATGGTTGAGTTCAGGAAGAACGTCTAAACCCTTGGTTCTGAGTTCGTGAAAGTTAGGGACCCTTCCGGGGTGCACCTTTTTCAGTTTAGCAATTGATAGCTTGGTTTTCTCAGCTAGAGTTTCAAGAAGACTCTTGGGTGCCATTGGTTCTGAGAGGTGAAGATTAGGGTTTGGAAAGGAATGGTTTCGAGAGAATGAAGACGAAGAGAATTCAGAGAGAGATTGTGAGCAAGAGATTTTGAGTGGGTAGATTTTGAAATGACACGGGTTGCTTTTTTTAAAACACTTGAGTGCTTTTTGCGTTGGGAACAAGGAGAGAGGTGTTGCCATAAATAGCAATCAATCAATTTGAAAAGACAGTTATTAATATAATAAAACGTTTTTAAGAAAAAGAGGGAAAATGTAATGTACATGTGTCTCAGTCAGGGTTTAGCACTAAGTGCTTTTAGCCACGTCATCAGACTGAGGAATGTGAAAAGGCTTTTGAAGAGCTGAAACTTTTTCAAGCCTCCCCTCCGATTATAACTCGGCCACAGCTCAGCAAGGATCTGTATTTGTATTTATCTATCAATGATTACGCAATCAGTACAGTAATCATCCAGGAGGAAGAAAAGCAACAGATGCCAGTGTATTATGTCAGTAGAATCCTAAAAGATGCAGAAACACGATATCAAGTAATTGAAAAGCTCGCCCTTGCCCTAGTCATGGCAGCTTAGAGGTTATGACCTTATTTCCAGTCACACCAAGTTATCGTCAAAACAGATCATCCAATAAAGCAGGTGCTTAGAAAACCCAATCTGGCAGGACGAATGATAGCTTGGTCAGTGGAATTGTCAGAGTTCGGTTTACAATATGAATCGAGGGGACCAATGAAAACCCAATGTCTCTCCGACGTCATTGCTGAGCTCTCTTCAAAGCCGAATTCAGAATCCTTTACTTGGCTTTTGTATGTGGATGGTTCATCTAACTTAAAAGGAAGCGGAGCCAGAATAATTCTTGAAGCTCCAGATGATCTAGTCCTAGAACAATCCTTGAAGTTCGGGTTCAACGCTTCAAACAATCAAGCAGAATATGAAGCGCTTATTGCCGGGTTGGTACTGGCTAAAGAGGTTGGTGCCAAAGGATTGAAGTGCCGAAGTGACTCACAGCTCGTAACCGGACAAGTCTCGGGGGATTATCAAACAAAGGATCCCCAATTAACGAGGTATTTGTGCAAAGTCAATAGTTTAATTTTAGAGTTTGATAATTTTACTATTGAACATATACCTCGTGAGGAAAATTTCAGGGCAGATCTGTTGTCTAAGTTGGCTAGCACCAATAAAGCTGGCCAACTAAGAACTTTCATTCAGGAAAATCTCCCTGAGCCGAGCATAAAAAGTGTCGAGGTATTGATGACCAAGCACTATGATCGGGGCTGGATGACACCATTTTGGGAGTTTCTTGCCTCGGACAAATTGCCTGACGATCCCAAAGAGGCAAAGAAAATTCGTCTGAAGTCTTGTCATTACACCATCCGAGATAGAGAGTTATACAGAAGAGGATTCTCGATGCCTTTATTAAAGTACATAACAAAGGAGCAATCCGAGTATGTAATGGATGAGATGCATCGAGGAATCTGCAGAATGCATTCCGGAGGCCGATCTCTAGCAGCTCGAGTTCTGCGAGTAGGTTTTTATTGGCCAACCATGAGATCGGACTGTTCCGCCTGGACTAACAAGTGTGATCCCTGTCAGAAGTTCGCCAATATGGCGCGACTACCAGGTGAAGAGATCCATTCCATGTCCTCACCTTGGCCTTTTACTATGTGGGGAATGGACATTGTTGGTCCTTTCCCTGTTGCCAAAGGTCAAGTGAAGTTCTTTTTAGTAGGGGTGGACTACTTCACTAAGTGGATTGAGGTCGAGCCATTAGCTACCATAACAGCTAAAAAGGTTCAGGGTTTTGTATGAAAAAGCATTATATGCAAACATGACTTGCCTTATGCAATTGTCACTGATAATGGAAAGTAATTCACCGATAAAGGACTTGAAGAATTCTATTCCAACCTCACAATCAAACATAAGGTGACCTCGGTCGAACATCCACAAACGAATGGCCAAGCCAAAGCAGCCAACAAAGTCATCCTAAACGAGCTCAAGAAAAAGTTAGACAAATCAAAGGGAGCATGGGTTGAAGAGCTACCAAGCATCCTCTAGGCTTACCATTGCTCACCACAGTCATTGACCGGGAAAACACCATTCAGGTTAACCTATGGAACAGATGTAATGATTCCTGTTGAGCTCGGCGAACTTTCTTTCAGAAGGCAACATCATGACCAGGGCAAAAATGAGGAAGAAATCCGAGTTGAGCTTGACATGGTAGAAGAAGTCCGAGATGAAGCAAAAATCAGGGAAGAGCTATGCAAGCAGAAAGTAACTTGGAGGTACAACTCAAGGTTGCGGCCAAGAGAGTTTGTGCAAGACGACTTGGTGTTGAGATTGCAAAATGATGCAAGAAAGGACTCCAAAGAGGGTAAGCTCGCAGCAAACTGGTCTGGCCCATTCAGAATAGTTGAAAGTTTAGGAAATGGTGCTTACAGGCTTGAAGAGTTGACAGGAAAGGCTGTTCCAAGAAATTGGAACACTTCCCACCTTAAGTTTTATTTTAGTTAAAGTTATATAAGCAGGTGGTGTACTCTTTTTTCTACCCTGGTCTTTTTCCCATGTGGTTTTGGCCAGGAAGGTTTTAATGAGGCGTGCCTGGGTAAATAAATGAATAAAGTCAATTTCAGTTACATTTATTTGTTACATGGCTAAGAATTCATTTGTGTTTGCATACTAAAGATGCCGAGCCTAAAAAGGTTGACCGAGCTGAGATCGACCAAGTTAAGGTCGAAATGCCGGACCTAAAGAGGCAAGATTTAAGACCTAAAAGGGGTTGACCGAGCTGAAATCAACCGAGTTGAGGTCGAAATGCCGGACCTAAAGAGATAAAAAATAAAAACCTACAAAGGTAAATAAAAACCTAAAAAGGTAAACACAAAATAAAAAGCGGTAGCCGAGCTAAAATCGAACAGATTAGAGTCAAAAGGTCGAGCCTAAGTGCTAAAGAATTAATTTAAGACCTATGGTATTCAAAACCTAAGGAGGTATTATTCATTAAAAAGGGCCGAGCTCAAAAGGCTCAAATAGGCTGAGTTAACAGGCCAATCATAAAGGCCAAGTACTAACTCATAAAAAGTTAGAAACTTAAATGGGTTAAAGAACCGAGCCCAAGCCAATAACAACTTAAGGAAATTAGCTGTGTAAATTCAAATACACGGTTGAAAACCATAAGTAAAAATCCGGGTACGAATATAGGAAAACTTAGAAAATTTTCTAAGTTTTAAAAATAAAACAACTCGCTTTCCAGAAACACAAACCCATAATTATCATAACTCCAAAAGGGGCAAAGCCCAAAGTACAAAAAGTTACAGAGGAAAGAGGGCATTGCCCTAGGAACAAAATACATGATAAGAAAATATGTTTCTAAAATTACTCATGGCAATCCCCATGAGCAACAGTTTCAGCAGGAGTAGAATTGAGGGCATCTTCATCGTGTGGAGGAACAACCAATGATGGATCATGTACAACCATTCCACCTTCGTCGTTTCTTCCCCCCTCGGTAGCTTGCTCCCCGGCTTCCCTCTCTTCTTGAACTTCTTCTTCTTCATCATCCTCGAGCTCAGACAAAGAAACCATGACCCCATCTTTGTTAAAGTCCTTGTCCACATCAGCTCGGGAGTAGTCAGCATCAGGGTTAAAGCGTTGAAGCTGTTTCACAGCTCGGAAGAACCCATTAATCTGCTCCTTCATAATGCTAGCTTCGGCTTCAGCGAGATCAGATCGAAGTTTGAGGTTTGCCTCCTTCTCGGCATCAGGGGACTTTCGAAGCTTGAGGTTAGCCTCCTTCTCGGCTTGAGAATCCTCGGTGACCTTCTGAAACTTAACCCTCTCAGCTTTCTCGTTGTCCAGCTCAGCTTGGAGGGAGGAGTTGGCTTTCTCCAGCTCGGCCTTCTGCGTTTTCAGCTGCCTAATAAACCAAGCTTGTTCTTCACACTTGGTTACGGCTTGAGCTAGCTCGTCCCGCATCAGCAAAGCACGAGCAGCTTCGACCCTCATTACCTCCATCTTCTTCACATTATTAGACAATTCATTACTCCAGAAGCGAGTGATGGAGGAAATCCGAAGGGCATAAGTAGTGGCAACCTCCATACTCGCATCAGGACCCTGCTCCAGCAAAAGCCGAGTAACGGAGGATTTGAGCACTTGGTCGTCAATAAGTGAACCGGGGTTGAAATCATTGCTCCAAAGCGAGCTGAAGCTCGGGTTACAGTGGCCATTACACCACTTAGTGTCCACTGTCAGATCGGTCACATGAGGTATTTTTTCAGCCTTCTTCTCAGCACTACGGTCCTCATGGGTTACTGGAAAAGGAGAGGTACTCCTCCTTGGTACCTCTAGTTGAACGTCGACCCGAGCCCGCTTAAGGAAACGGGTGTCAGGGTCAGAAATTTCAACAATCTTCTTCTTTCCCTTCGCGTCAACAGCCGGAACTGAAGCACCGGCATCCTGATGAGCCGACTTCTTTAGCAAAGCCTTGTAGTTGAATTTCCCCATTATCACTGCAAAAAGGAGACTGGTCAGAATATAATAAGTGCAAAAAGGTAAATCAAAATACCTTTCAATGAAAAGCTACTTACATTCAAATTCGGCTTGCCGATGGAAGAGGTGAGGAGTTTTAAAAGCCTTCCACAAGGCAACTGCGAGGATAAAGTTTCAAAACCTCGACATCGGCCCGCTCTTGGGCAGTCATAGAACCTACATCGAAGCTGGAAATTTTGGAAGGATGGGGTTGCCGATATAAAGGAAACTTGGGTATTCCCCCCAAATCAAAAAAGATAGATTCGTTCCCCTCAGTAGGTCGGACTGTCCGACTTGAAAAATTTATAGGAACTCTTGTAGAGGCCGATGATACCTCTCTTCTCAACCCCACTAAGGGAGATCCAACCAACTCGGTCCCCAAACCTAACTTTATAAAAATAAAAGAATTTGGGAGCAGTAGCCGTCATCCCTATTTGCCCACAAAGAATCTGGAAAGCCTTCAGGAAGGCCCAGCTATTAGGGTGCAATTGAGTAGGAGCAATGTTCATGACTTTCAGAACATCACACTCAATTTGGGTAAAGGGAAGGGTGACACCAATTTGCTCAAATAAGGTTTTGTACATATAGGTGAAACGTGGTTCAACGGGAAGAGCTCGTAAAAAAACATGCTCATTGTCTGAACAAGGCAAGCAATGAACAGTTCCGCGGGTAGCAGAAATTTTGTGTTTTATGGCTCGAAGAGATTCATGGCTCCTAAAGTTGGAAAAGAATGCCCAACATCTGGCTTCACCCAAAAATACCCTGGAATGGTGATTTCGGGGTAGGGAACTCTGGGCATCCTAGAAGCACGCTTATGGCGCTTAGGGGCAGTAATGGCTTCAGGAGTAGCAGAGCTACTATCATTAGAAGTAGAGGAGGAAGAAACCCTGGGGTCATTTACATTACCCTTCGAAGGAGGAGTTGAAGAATGGGGAGAACCCCTGATAGGGTTTATTTCGTGCTCTTAGATCTGAACACCAGAAGAGGCATTCTGAGAGACCTCAAACGAAGACTCCATACTAAACAAAACAGAAATGAAATTGGAAAAATAGGAGAGGATGAAGACATACCTTGAATATAAAGGGAGGTGTGAAAAGCTTGAAGAAGAAGAGGCTCGAGAAAGAAAAGTAAAAGGTTGAAGGAAAGTGAAGCCTTGTCTCCAAGTCCTTCAATTTATAGAAGAAGAGTAACGTTTCAAAAACAAGTGAAACGTTACTTTTGAAAGTAATGATGGTGGTTGTCGTGTGAGGGAAGAGAAATTTCTCTTCAAGTCTGCACAAATTCGGCACACCAATGGCAGAGTAACAAGTGGCGAAGACATCGGAATACACGCCACAACTATTAAGAGTTTGAATACGTAGCCGCAGAACAGACCTCGGAAATAATGCCATAAAGGCCGCGCATCACAAACAAAACCCGTCTTAAAAGCAACGTCTCTTTTCATCTCGGGAACTAAGAAACTGACGTCACAATACAAGACTGAAACGATCGCTCTTGTCTCGTCTTGGCTCGGCTCCTTCAATGAAGCTTTCACGCTCTTTGGAAACTCAAAGCTTGGGGGGCTTGTGTATGAGCCGAGGTTTATAGCTCGGCCACTGAACTTATCGAGCTGAAATATATATGGACCGAGGTGTAAAGCTCGGTCTCTTACTTTATTGACTTGAATGACAAGCTCGGCCAACTGAGGTCACCAAACTCAATTGTTGGTCGAAGTGCAAGGTCGGCCACTGAAACTATGGTAAAAAGGAAAACAAAAAACCTAAACCATGAACCCTATATTCTCCAAGTGCATTTTCAAAGGACAAGCTCGGCTTCTGTCATGAAAACTTTCACGCTCTTTGGAGCTCAAAGCTTGGGGGACTTGTGTACTGGCCGAGGTGGCAAGCTCGACCGCCGAGCTCGGAAACCTAACTAATTAACGATAACACTTATCTAGAACTCAAACTAACAACCTTACCTCAGATAAAGGATAAGCCTTATCAGATAAGGAGGTTGGAGTTTGGCTAAAAGAATAAGTGATAAGAAAGGATAAACTATATCCTAGAAAAGAGGATCAGATGACTCCTCTATAAAAGGAGGAAGATCCCAAGGGAAGACTTCACTTTCACTAACCTAGGTGTTCTCCCTTAAGCGTATTAGAGGTCCCGGCTGCTACCAAGAGACTATCAAAGAGTCCTTGCCCGCCAGTGCACATCGGATACAAGATTAAGGGATTGCAGCACCACATGGCCATGGGTTGAACTCAGAACTACGTCTGACTTTGATTCCCATTGGGATACGTAGGACCGGAGCACATGTATTTTGTCAAGCCATAATCTAAAACAACCCCATTGTTCACTCTTGGTCTGACGTTCACGACGAGATTCCGGCAAGTCAGATCTCAGCAAGAACAATCCTTATTACCAAAATGTTCAACAGAAACATATGGCTTTTCAAATATTTTAAATTATTACTTTCTATTATGGGTTTTCACTTAATAGCAATTTGTTGTTATCAAAGAGTGAAACCGTGGGTTTATCAGTCTTCCTTGTTGTCAATATTAAATTGACATCATTGTGGAAGTATCATATTGGCATTTATAAATGCCATTCCAACGTTTCAAAAAGAAAGAAGAAAGAATGAAGAATGGAGATATTAACCTACATTGTGCTTGGATTTGGAATCTTAAACAAAAGGATTCTTCTCATTCACAAATGAGGTCTTCTATGGAAGTCTGCCTCCTTAAAAGGAATATATCCAGCCATCCGAACATAGAGGATGGCTCCACACGACCAAACAACTGCTGCTGCACCATCATAACCTTGATTGTTGAGCTCCTGCAGGAGATTATTTTAGTAAGAACCTGGAAATGCTAAAAATGACAAGTGCACATCATAGTACTTAATCAAATTTATATGAAGTCATCATTAAATCATTTAGAAGAAATATGCAACTTGTCACAGAAAAAATTGCTACCTCAAGTGACTTTGTTGATGCTTATAAGTTTGATATATCAGTGTAATGAAATGAGAAAGCACAATAAATATCATTTGACACATTGAATGATGAAGGAGATGAAGTGACTCCACTACTAAAATAGAGGCTTGACTGATAATGACTATCAAGGCATCATATATTGATCAATTTCGATTTGTCCATAACTAAAATCATATGGAGCATTATACTAAATCATTAATTAAGCCAATTAGGCAACCACCAAAAAGAAAAAAGAGCAACGGATCAAGGCAATATAATTCAGAATAAATCTGATCTTTTGGACATAGAGAAAGAGAGAAATATTGGTAAAACAAACTAAGCGCAAAGAGACTTTGCAGGTAAGGCCCTGCAGTGACCACCCTTCTGTTTTGAGGGCATTGAGTCAGAGACTTTGCAGGAAGGCATTGCAATTATTGACCAAGTGAATTATTGAAGGAATTGGTATAATGAATGGCAGACTTGAAACACAACTTTTATATGCCTAAATTTTCAGTTGCAAGTAGCAAATTATATGCCTAAATGGCAGAACTTTTAACACAGAAAACATTAAATTGAGGTCTATGTTCAAATTGTACAGGCAAGCCTATAGTTTTTAATTTCCTCAGAGAAGTGAAATCCTTTAGTCCTTTTGGAATCCTTTCCTGCTTCTGACAGTGACCAACAACAACCATGTGCTCAAGACTTGCCATTGCCTCTTGCCTTATAACTGTCCATTACTCCAATTCTTTCAACAGGATAAGCCACAATATTTGCAATTATGAAAATCCTTCAGCATTGAAGGTCAATTCTTCCAAATTGTACCCTCTTGAAATTCAGTATCATCACAAAAAAGGCATACCCTAACTCTAAAATTAGCTTATATTAAATTATGAAAAGTATGAAAGCTTATTTCTAAAATATATAAAATAAAAATAAAAATCAAATAGTATAGAGGTAACTAACTAACATAAGAAGAACAAACTGGAAGGAATATAAGAAACCGTGAGAGCGAGAGAAACTTCCTCTTGGCACTCAAGTTCAGAGAGAACAGCAGCTGTTGTCCATCTTCAAGAGCCTCAAGACTATTAGCTCCTCTTTTCTGAATCCATATGTACATGTTTCCTTTTTGCTGTTGTTTTTACTTTTACATTCAAATAGTAATCGTATCTACATGTAGAATTAACTTGAAAAGCACGTTTTGTATTACAATCCTTTTGTAGTAAACACAGATGAGACAAAATTGAAGCTGATTTTTTTTTGTTTACCTTCAACCGTGTCTGCCCGACTATGCCTTTAACCACACCAAGTGGGAAACCAACTTGTTCTAGCACAGGATCCTGCTCAATGTGAACCTGCAGCATGTGTCAAACATGAATGTAAATTTTTAGGAGTCGCATGTTGAGCCAAATATCACTATAGATGAAGAATTCAAATGTTTGTTATACCTCGACATAACCCCAACCAGATTTTGGATCATACTTGAGTTGTAAAAAACTTCCCTCTGTAATTTCTATTTAGTTCTCTTTAAGAACATTTTCTATCATTACATCCCTGCAAGAGATCCTTAAATAAATATATTGATTATCAGAAATTTTACTATATCCATGATCAAAAAGTTCCCAGGTGAAACCCCTTATCAGATATCCCCAATGTTGTTGCAGGTAAAATCCCAGATAGCACCACTGCCCAAGAAAGTAGTTTGAAACCTGACACCCTCTTTATCACTAAATGCAATCACCTGCAGGATTAGATGTTAGGGAAGGAATAAGATGACATCAGTAAAACACTATCATAGTTCCAACATTTCCATGTACATCATTCTCCTAAGTCCTAAGTATTTTTTTAACAGTTGAAGACTTGAAGTTGCTCCATCTCTAGCAAATCTTCGATCTTATAAATAAGTTGATAGAAATGAGTTTTTACTTTTTGCTAATCCACAAGTTCATTGGAGCCTAAAAATATTAATGATAAATAATTTTTAACTTCAAATGTTTGTTTCATGGCAAGTGAAAAAGGGCCATAGACTGGATGCACTTTTAAGACTATAATTTGATGTGTGACTATCATAACTGAGACATTCAAATATTACATCAGTTACTTGACTAACATCCACAGGACGCTTTAGCTTTTGCAGCTTTCCATTGATATGCATAACCTTTAATGCAGATATTGCAGAGACTAATCCAAGTGATCTATCGAGCATCCCAGCATCAACAACAGTGTCCTATCCAAAATAATTATCCATCATTAATATGGACAATCACTAAATTCCTCCATCAATTGTCAACGAAAAATTCAGTTTTATATAAAATAAATTTTGAGTATGTGAATGCCTCACCATGTGAGATCCAATCAATAAAGCCTCAGCATTTACATTTTCACATTCAACTCGACCATGTACATTTCCCATTTGGTCCACCCAACTGGAAAGAACTTAAGCATCGGTCAAACCTTCAGAAAAAACTATTCAGAAGGTTAACGTTCTCAAACCAACATCATGAGTTTGCAATTGTCAAAATTGATACAATTACAAAGCTGATTCAAACACTTGCATAATAATCTTCAAAACAATATGGTGAGTGAACTCATTTAGCTCCGCAACATTTGAAGGAACCACAAAAAAGGCTTAATCTCTAGAATTGAAAGACAAAGGAACAACTAAGTGGTTTTCAATATTCAGATTACCACCTAAAAAAAAGAACACCATAGTGCACAAGAGAGGAAACCGATAAACCATTTCCAATACAAATTTTTCTTTTTTAGTTTCTTAAACAATACCCTAAAAGCATTTGTTAGCATTCTCCCTAAAATGAAACAAAAACAAAAGAAATTAATTAAAAAATCATTAAACCCCCCTTAATCTTTAGAAATCATGCCAAGTCAGATGTACAGTAGAGGTAACTCTTCATAAGTCTATGCCAGCAGTTATTTATTTCACTTATTTGTCAAAAAAAAAAAGGCGAAAATACATTTTTGGTTCTTTATCTATTGGTGAAAATTCATTTTGGTCCTTTATCTTTTAAAAGATTCATTTTTGTCCTTTATCTTTCAAATGTTACTCAAAATGTTCCTTCCATCAGATCTGTTACCGGATTCCATTAACGACCCGCCGAAGATCCGTCGGAATCTGGGAATTTCGCCAAAATCTGCGCATTTCTTCTCAAAACCGTTCCCCTTTCATCTTATTTCTTACAAAATCAAATTACACACTTTCATTCTTTTAAAAACCCTTTCCCCTTTCATCTCAAAATCAAATTTTACCTGTTTAAGTGACGATATTGAATCAACAAGAGTCATATTATTGTTGCTCAATAAACAAGATACATTAGAAGGGGGGACAAGATACATTAGCTACTTCAATCTTGCAATCTCCTCCATTCCCATCAGGTGTATTGAAGGATATGAAGGCAAGAGGTGGAAGGGTGGTGGCCAATGATTCTGGTGTCAAAGGGAGTCGACGTCTCTCAATCTGTGTAAGTATTTATTAAGACATAAATTTGTTGGTCTAAGATTCTAAACACTACCTGTAAAGTTCAAGTACATTGGAAGACACAAAGGTATATTACCTCATTCGTATGAATAAAAATCATTGCAACCCAATTGTCAAGATCTGCAATATCAATCCAGTTATAAAATTGGATGGTTGAAGTTGTTCTTGATTTACTAAAAGGGTTAAGAAAGATAATATCACCTTGTAAAAGTAGTTTTTGTAATAAATCCTTTTTATTATCATCAGATGTTGCATATGTGGCAGCCACAACATTACTAGTGGTATCATAGGGAAGGGATGAATAGAGAGGGGAGAATGGACGAACTATAGAGAAAAGGGTTTTAAGAAGAAATGAGATATGAGATGAAGGGGAAGGGGTTTTGAGAAGATTGAGTGTGTAATTTGATTTTAGAAGAAATAAGATGAAGGGGGAAGGGGTTTTGAGAAGAAATGCCTAGATTCCGGCAAAATTCCCAGATTCCGGTGGATCTTCAGCGGGTCGTTAACGTAATCCGGTAATAGATCTGACGGAAGGATCATTTTAAGTAATGTTTGAAAGATAAATGACCAAAATGAATCTTTTAAAAGATAAAGGATCAAAACGAATTTTCACCAATAGATAAAGAACTAAAAAGGTATTTTAGCAAAAAAAAAAAAAAAAGGTTACGCATTTATTTGTTGCATTTTGGTAAAAGAGAAACAGATTTGGGAAGTGGATATGAATAATACGGCCAAGTCTATGGTGCACCAAACATGAGTGGGGTGTAACTTACACCCCACCTTTTGACCTGAGACAGACGGTTTGTAGGTTCCATTTTATATGTTTATTTTTAAATCCCTAAGTTTTGTTTATTTACAAGTTAGTCCTTTGTCCAATTTTTAAAAACGATAATTACTTTTGTCGGAATAAAGGTTGCATCTTTTTTTTTTTTTTTGATAGAATATAAAGGTTGCATCTTTGTTAGGGTCTTCCAAATCTGCGAGTTCATTCCTTTACCCAACTCCGGTGAGGGCAGTCCCATTTCCAGCGACGCTGGTGTCTCCCCTTCCTCCACATCTGTGCCTCATCCAGTGCATTCCCTTCATCTGATTTGTCAAAGACAAACCCAGCTGAGCTCGTTGTATTGCTGTGTTCCCATTTTCGTCTCGTATTGTGAACATTTTGGCCGCCATATTTTCTCGTGTTCTTCACCCTGTTGAGTTTTTGTCTTCCTCACCCAGCTGAGATCGTGTCTTCCTCTCTCATTTGAGGTCGTCGCCATAGCTATCGAATTTGTGGGTATGTTTTCGGTTTTTTGTAGACTTAAAATTGATTGTGTTCATGAAAGATTGGTGGCCCACTAAAATGATACTTATTGCGATGTTAACCCTCAATAAATGATACTTATTGGTCCACTAAAATGAACTCTTCAAATCGTGCCATTGACCAACAAGGGACACAGTTACGCTTAGCTTAGGCAGTCATTATAGTAATTGAAGGAGCTCGCCATTGAAGACGCTGGTAGGGAACGAAGATTGAGATTGGCTTAAACAACAAACATTTATTAAAAACTATTTTTTTAATAAAGGGTTCTTAAAAAAGTTCTACCAGCTACAAGGACAATGTTGCAAATAAGTAAGCAATCTAGCTTGACCTGTTCAACCGGTCACCGGCTTCAAATAGCTACAACTTGTCATGATCCAACGGTCACAATCTAATCTCACTATCCAGAGCAACTTACACCCCATTTAGCCGGGTGCATTGAAGACGCGGCCGAATAATACATGACCAGCTTTTGATTTAACTCGCTGACCACATGGCTAATGATTTAATTAAAAAAATATAGAAAATACTCCCTCCGATCCACAATATAAAAAATAAATGAGTCATTTTTTAGGGTCCAAAATATAAGAAACATGCATCAATTTTCACACATATTAAATGCTAATTTCCAATATTGCCCTTATTAATTACTGTCATTAATTATAGGCCATCAGAATATTAATTAAAATTAGAAGGGGTGTTTTTTGAAATTTATGAGTGTTAATTGCAATTAACTCATTCCAATACATTTACTTGGTATATGTGTTTTAGGGTTTTGTTTCTTATATTGTGGACCGAAGGGAGTAAATAGTTAAAGCAAAATTACTAATATGGGGTTCATTTTGGAGGGAAAAAATGCCGCCGGTATTTTTTTTATAGGCATATGTTAGTACATTATTTGTTAATTTTTTTTTCTCCTTTGTCAATGATTGAACATTGGACCTCCCACACCTTCAACACTTTAAACCCTTAGCTCTAACAACTTGAGCTACCCCACCCCCCAATATATATAATGTAATGCCCTTCGTTACATTTTCCCTCCTCCTTAAAGAATTACGTCCCGAAATTTATCCCATACTCACACACTTATTTTAACATATGCCATATTCAAAAATAATGGTTATCATACCTCAAATAATAAGATATGGGTATTGGCGCACGATGTCCTCCTCTATCTCTCAAGTAGCCTCCTCAGGGGTTAGTCCTTCCCATAACACTTTCACCAATAGAATTGTCTTGTTCCTCAGAGTCTTGGTGCTCTTGTCCAAAATTTGACTAGGCCTGGCTTATAGATCAAATTATCTTTCAATTGTACAGGTTCATGAGCTGTCATATGAGATTCATCAGGCACATATTTTCTGAGTTGTGACACATGAAAAACATCATGGAGATTTGCCAACTGCGGCGGAAGAGCCAATCAGTAAGCATCAGGCCCGACTCTTTTAAGAATTTGGAAAGGTCCCATGAAGCAAGGATTTAACTTATGATACATCGACCTCCCTACCCCCGTCTTAGGAATGACTCTAAAAAATACATGTTTCCCTTCCTAAAATCCTAAAGGCTTTCTTTTCTTGTCGACATAACACTATACCTATTATATGCAGTGCGCATCTTTCCCTCAATTATTCATCCTAACTATGGTTTCTTGGATTAAATCAAGTCCTAACAAGATATTATCACCTACTTCGCACTGACATAAAGGTGATCTACATTTCCTAATCACATCATCAATATATATATATATATAGTCACTATCTATTTCACCAGATAATAAGTGTACAATTCATGGCACCTTAACCATAAAAATATTTTTTATTTTTATTTTTAAAGAACGAAAAAATTGGCAAGCAAAGGTATCATTGTAGATGAGGCAATCCCAACAAAGCCGGCAACACAATCCCTACCGATCACTTGCAGTACACCAAAAATTTATTTAAAAATATAAAAAGAATCAAAAGAAACAAAAACATTGGTTCCCCTAGTTCGGTGATCTCATAATACATAAACTGGATAATTTGATGAACCATGCCATAGGCAACATTCCAAATTGTACAGAGTATCATTCCAATGGAACTGTGTGGTGTGGGATACTGAATTCTCTCTTAAGTTCAAATACCTCTTGTTGTAGTTTTCACTACTTGGATTGTATTTAGAAAAGAAAGCCTTCAGGACCAAAATCTTATTCAAGGGACAACAGAGAGGAGGAATGAGGTTGTCATGACATAGGCAACAAGGGAGTGTGTAGAGTGTGACCTAGCAATGACGACGCAAGGGAGAAGGGGGAGAGAATAATGTGGTCGTGGTTGCTGTTGTGAGCGACGGAGACGACGACCGAGTGGAGGAGACAAGGAGACGGCAAAGCAGTGTGATGACGGGAAGATGTTATAGGGTCAAAAGTGTGTTGTTTTCCTTTTAATCTCAATCATCAAATACATCCAATTGCTGAAATTTTATGCTTGAGAGAGCCTATAAAGACTTCTACAGTAGAGGATCCAAACGCCACTTTGTCTGGTGCACTGGCACCATTCCAGTGTATTATTTTGGTAAATAGTTTAAAAGTTTGTATTACTTTAATAAATAAATAAACCAAAAATAGCTTTTAGAAAGGTCAAAAGTTTTCATGTGAAATAAGCGCATTCATTTGATTATTTTCCCGGTCATGTTAAAGGTAAGTAGAAAATATAAGTTTTTCTACTTTCACACCAATGAAGTAGAAAACAGAACTAGTTCACCCAAAAAACTTAATAGATCACCGATTTGCAACATGAGTGGTTGAGAAACAAAACGGAAGACTGTTTCACGACAGCGAATATCATAGTGAAATCATCAGTTAAAGAAAATGAGACCACAAGGGGGAAAAGAAAAGTATACTCATTTGCAAACCCAAAAAGTTGCTCTGAAATTAACTTAGAACGGTAAAACTCTAACATCAGAAGTCATGTCAGTACCCCTAAGTAGCGATGCACAACAACAATAATAATGACATAGCCCTGGCTAATACAAGATGAAAAAACAAAATGCACTTGATCAATGTGAAATTCATACTCCTGACTTGCGCAATTCAGCAGCTCCATGTGCAAAGTGACATCTTTCTCCAAAGGTGCAAGACCCTTTTGCAAAATTCTCACACAACTTGGTCTTGAAGTTGCTTCCAGGAGGGGCTTTGGTGCCAGGAACACCTGGGGTGGATTTAGGTGGGGCAGACATTGACAACGTCAAAAGTAAATCTTTTACCATGTTACTTGCTTCCTTAATTTGATCAAAATTTCCCTCAAGTTCAATGTTTCTAAGATTTGGATCAGATTCATGCTCTCGAATTGAAAGTTTGGCTCCTGTTTGGCGACAGATCTGTTTTGAGTTCACACCACCCTTCCCAATGATAGCTCCAGCCAGAGAAGCTTCTACACTGATCTTAGCAGTGGCATTGGCACCAAAATTAGCAGCCAGACTAGGAGCAGGCTCAACTCGACCAACCATTCGACCTGCTGCCATAGGTCCCATGGGACGATGATCATCAAATGACAGAGCAATAGGTTTGCCAATTTCCCATTCACCATGGGCAAAATGACACTTATCACCAAATTTGCAGCCTTCAGCAGAATTAAACTTGTTACATATGCGAGTTTTAACAGATGGTGCAGAACCATTAGGGACTGGGGGGGGTGCAGCAATATTTCTAGATGGAGGTGCAGCAGGGGTTAGATTCATCTTCTGGGAAACAGCATTATAACCACCAGGAACATAGTGCAGGAAGTGGCACCCCTCACCAAATGGGCAGCCAGCAGTGCTACAAAAAGACATTATCACACAATCAGATCATCATATTCATACCAAAGTAATATTAATCATTACATAGAATGATAGAAATGTAAGTCTCCTTTTTCTATTTCCTGTTTTCTGCAGTGGAAGTGAACATAATAACTAATTTCCAGCTTCCTTAAGTTCAGGAAAGAGATTGTGGATTATTTGGCAAGAAATAAAGCAACCAAATAAAAATTAGGACAACCAATCATTCAGTGATCTACTATCTACTATCTACTATCTACTATATAATACAATCTTGAAACACAAACATATATGTTATGATCAAACAAATTTAACTACATGAAACGGCTAAATTTCAAAACCAAGTTCCTGAAACATTCAAGGCAGGATGCAGGAACACTAAGCAAAACACAATATAATACACTTAGGACAACCAATCATTCAGTGATCTACTATATAATACAATCTTGAAACACAAACATATATGCTATGCTCAAACAAATTTAACTACATGAAACGGCTAAATTTCAAAACCAAGTTCCTGAAACATTCAAGGCAGGATGCAGGAACACTAAGCAAAACACAATATAATATAATACAATTAGGACAACCGATCATTCAGTGATCAATATAATACAATATTGAAACACAAACATATATGCTATGTTCAAACAAATTTAACTACATGAAACGGCTAAATTTCAAAACGAAGTTCCTGAAACATTCAAGGCAGGATGCAGGAACACTAAGCAAAACACTCCAAAGTGATATAAGTGATATGGGGCAGAGATCTAGCAAGGCACACTTACACAGGACCAAGCAGGTAATAATTTTAGCACAGTATGTCTTTCTGATAACTTTTCCACTTTATATCCATCCACCCAACACATTAACTCAACAGTGTCAACAAAATCAATAATTCTTTTTTTTTTTCACTAGGTGGGGTCAAAACATTGTGTTCTGTCATAAACCATGTCTTCAGAAAGACCATTTAAATCTAAATCCTTTTTAATGATTTCACCTATAGTTTTTTTGTCACCCTCTACCCCTAGCTATTGGGCTATACCCAATCAACTATTGCTTCTAATGGACCTCACACGGCCAAACCACCTAAGACGAGGTTCTACCATATTTTCTGCAATAAGTGTTATCCCTACTTTCTCTCTAATGCTTTACAGGTCTTGTAGCTATGCATTAAAATTTTGTTGATTGATTGTACAAGAGATAGGACATTATGGTGTCCTTTTATCCATGTAGCAGACCCCAAGTCCCCAACTAGTGGGAAAAGACTTGGTTGTTGTTGTATCAGAGATAATAATAACAAAATAATAATGACATGGAACGAACAATTTAATTCACTGCTGCTTCAAAAAAATAACAAAAAACAGAAGGAAAAAAACTGGGGTAAATAATGGCAACTCTACGTCAGAGCAAATCAATAAGTTGAGATGTAGCACATGGAAGCAATGACTTCCTCTCTCTGTTCAATATGTACCATGAATGGAGCAATTTGTCATATCAATGTGTATCACAAAGTTATTGGTTAGCTTATGATCATATCCTACTAGCTTTTAGCATAAAAGAAAATACACTTAACAAAGTGTACAACCATTGATGAGAAAACCCAATGGTGGTTATTCAAATGGGGTTAATATTATTTTCATCCAAAGGTTAGATTATGCATTCTTTCCTCAAAGTCATTTCGCAGGATCCAAACCCAAAATTTCCATTAGTGATCAAATCAGCTTCCTCTAAGATGGCCTATATTGGATAGCAGTAAAAGATTCCTTATACAAGCATTTTAAGTCTTCATTAAATGTATTCACAACCATTGATGAGAAAGACTAATGGTGGGTTTTCAAATGGGGTTATGTTGATGAACAAAATTATTTTCCATCAAAGGATAGATAATGCATTATTTCCTCTTAGTTATTTTGTAAGATCCAAAACCAAAATTTTCATTAGTAATCAAATCAGCTTCCGCTAAGATGGCCTGTTTCTGAAGGCAGTAAAACATTCCTTATGCCTTATTTAAGCAGTTTAAATCTTCATTAGATGTATTCACAACCGGAGATCTTAGACCCTCGGCTTGGCAATGGAGCTGGTTTTTGCTCAACCCAATGCTGCACAGCAACCTTCAAATTAGCAAGTTAGATATTGCCAATTAAGAGGGTTTTTTAACTGAGTTATCAGCATTTAATCAGGAAGAAAGAGAAGGCAAGAAAATGGAATATAAGGTTTCACTACCCTACTCACCCCACTGATCTTGGAGATAAAAACACAAACATGCCTAACCCCAATCCTATGAAGATTCATATGTAAGTTTATAACAGTATAGCATAACCAGAATTATGATAGGAAGTGTTGGAATCACATGGCTTCCATTTAAACATAAGTTAAACGGATTATATCGAAAGCAATTTCAGTAAGATGCGCATTAGCACTGGCTTAGAAGTGAAAATCGAAGATCACCCAATACCACGAGTCACATAGTTTAAGTACCTTGGATCTATCGTACAAAGTGATGGAGAAATAGGAGATGTAAATCATAAGATTGATGAAATAGAGAATGCCTCAGGTGTTATTTGTGATAGAAAGGCACCTATCAAGCGCGAAAAGGAAAATTCTACCACATAACCAATAAGACCAACGATGCTTTACGGTTCTGAGTGAAGAGTAGTGAAGTGCCAACAAGAGCATAAAATGAGTGTGGAAGAGATGAAAATGCTGCATTGGATGAGTGGGCATACAAGAAAAGATAAGATCAGAAATAAATGTATAAGAGGGAAAGTAAGAGTAGCACTTATTGAACAAAGATGGTGGAATTACACCTAAGATGGTTTGGACATGTGAGAAGAAAACAAACAGAAAACCCAATTTCAAGAGTCTATCAAATGGAGGATAGCCCCATAGTTAGACGAAAAGGAAGATCGAGAAAAACTCTATGTGAAACCATTAAGAAGGATTTAGACCTAACAATCAGAGGAGTTCATTCTTGATAGAACATAGTGCTCAGTTTAATCTTTGTAGCCAACCTTGCCTAGTGAAAAAATGATTTGATTGTTGTACTATATATGTGTGTGAGTGTGTGTGTGTGTGTGGCATATCCAGTGAGAGGACCGTGTATTTTAATAAGGTAAGAGAAACAAATGTTGACAATATCAATCATATATGAATGGTCAAGATTAAAAATTACTTGGCATCACATGACCGCTTAAAGAAGTCAAATGCTATTATCTTCTAATCTCGACCATTCAAATAAAATCCAATGGTCAAGATTCAATCCTCTTACCTCTCACAATAACAAGTTATTCTCACCTGATATGGTGTGTGCATGGGTAATTGAAAGACACAGGAATGCTTCAACCACTTCTATCTAGAATTTGACCAAATAAATAAATAAAATTATGGAGATACAAATTGCTTAATTGTAAACTATCCTGGGGTTTCTCCAAGGTAAAACTGTCAAACAAAATTTACATTTATAAGGGATGCTATACTTATATATGCCATTAATATGTAAATCTTTTTTTATTAAAGAAACATTTATATTGAAGATACCAAGCAGTAACAGTCAAAAAAAAATAAAAAAGAAGATACCAAGCAGTAACCAAAGCTTATAAAAATAAAGTCAACATCCTTGGGAGCAAACAACGAGGAAAGTTTTATGTAGAACAGCATAAGAGGGTGGTTTCAAATAATGAACATCTTGATCAAATTTACCTCTAATCTTTGCCAATAGTTTCATAAAGACAAAACGTGAGATTCTATACAATTGGCTACTCAAAGTTATAGACGACAAAAAACTAATTTCTCTCTTCACTTCAAATATGTAAGAGTATAAACATAAACAATGATACTAAATTTTAGACCTTCGTATTATAATTTTGACATCATACCTGACCAAACCTACCAAAGTTCACCATACTAGTTCGTTAATAGCTTACCAATTGAAAAGTGGGTTCATGAGCAATAGAATGCACTAAAAGCTGAAAAGTTATTGTTAGACATAACATAATTAAACAGAAACATTTTACGCTAATTAAGCAACTGGTCCCAGTGCAAATGGTTGTCCTGCAAATTGTTATCTTTATCGTACTCCATTTATAAACCAGTATTCAGTTAAAACCTGATTAGACCAATGAACAGTATGTACCTGTATAAAAGCTTCGACCACCAAGTTAATTTGCAGAATTACTCAATTTAGGTTTATAACAATTAGAACAATTAATTCTTAAAGTAACTTATATAACACTATAAAAAATGTAAAATATGCTATTTAAAATATTTATTTAGATAGGAATAGATTAGAACCTGAAAAACTTGGTACATGGCTTCGATTTGCTTCCTACACCAGTTGATAAGGACTCCATTTCTGTTGCAAAACATTAATTACTTTTTCTCAGTTAACATTCTGTCTTATTAATCCAGTACACTCTATCCCAAAACTGTTAACATTTTAAAAAGTATCCTTACTTTTGAGTAATTATATACAGTGTTGTCAAATTGCCACCATGGCAGTGCCATGGCATTATGGCACGGCGGATTCTGTGCCAGCCGCCATAGGCCGCAACGCCATATTTATATGGCGGATTTTTGGCTTGCCACCATAATTCGCCATCCGCCATTGATAACACTGATTATATTTTACAAGTGAAAAAAGGATAATGTATAGAAGATCCACCTTCAACTTCAGGTCATGAGAAATTTACCTCCTTGACCATCCAATTGAATCAATCAACTCATAAACTTGCAACATTGTGCAAGCTACACCACCCTATATTTCGTTTGAATAAATGGAATTGTGCAAACGGTATGTATGTGTGGTTTAAAAAAACCAGAAATTAAAAATTGTAGGGAAAAGAATTACGTTATTTTCCTCTCACATTTTTTCAATTGCGCTCTCTCATGTCACAGAAAAGAAAAAGGAAAACAATGAGACATTTTCTATAATGATCATATTTTTTAGTTTACAAACTATTTTAAACATCCTGTGTGTCATAAGCACAATTCGGAAAACTATTTCAGCAAAATAGCAACGGATGGTATTATTTAAAATTTACACAGTTTTATAAGTTGACGGGAGTTGATTGCTTCAATCTAGGCATACAAGCCACATTGCACATGACCATAAGTTGAAGGTGTCTTGTATAATTTAGCAGCCAAAAAATTTCATTAAAAAGCATGTCCAGAGTTAACTATTTGTAACTAATAATAAGTATAGGATATCTGTGGAACAATGAGAGCGATTGCCGTGTCTTCTGATGTTTCACAGACATAACCATGGAATGACCACCCATTAACAAATACAACCTATTTGAAACAATCTAATTACAGTTGAAGGTTTGTTTGTGTGAAAAACTTTACCTAAATTGGCAATAAATACATCTCCAGAGATGCATGAACCAACCAACTTTTTTTTTTTTTGATATTTTTTGAAGGGTTACAAGTTACTAAAACCACAGACACAAATAACTATGAAATAAAACCAAAGATAAGTACCAAGAGAGAAAGCAAAAAAAAAAAAAAGTGGCCATGTGAAAAAGAGAGTGGAAAATAAAAATCAAACCTTGTTTGGTCTTCTTAAAGCCGCCATTACCGTTGACACCAGCTTCGGGCCTTCCTCTCTTTCGGGCATCCATTCAGATCCAAACAAAAGAATCACCTCAAAAACTTTAAGAAAAGAAGACAGTGGAGGAAAATCTAGACAGAGATCGAAATGGAAGTAGAAGAAGGTAGAGAGAGAGGATTGAATAGAAAGAAAGGTGGCAAAACCCTAATCCTGGGATGGAAGAGGGGTTTTGGAAAGACAACAGAGGACGGAGGGTTCCAAACAGAAAGAAGAGAAGAGTGAGCGGAGGGTAGAAGCGAACCCCGCGGATATTATAGAAAAAAGTGAATTCGAGAAAAGTTAAAAATTTGAAGTTTATTTGGAAAAAATATTTTTGATTATTTCGACACGAATTACGTTTTCTTATTTTATATTTTTATATTTATTTATCTATTTATTTATATAATAATGAATTATTAAATAAATATTATTGTTATTCTGTACAAACAACTTCTAATTGTTTTTGTGATTTATTATATAAAAGTGATTTTTTTACAAGCTTCAAATGAAATAAATTTTCTCAAAATCGTCTTTTAGCATTGATATAATCTCTTCTTCGTAGTATCTCAAACATACTCTTAGTTGTTATGCGTGGTTAATATAAACATACTATTTTATTTTATTTTTGGCTCCCTAGGTACCCTATGTAAATTGTAGAGACTAATCCCTAGAAGAGGTAGGACTAGAAAGGCGGGAAAGTTCTCCCTCAAAAGTTTTAGACATAGTGTTAATCAATCATAAATTATTATAATATTAAAAATATTTAATTTTTATACTAATTATCTTAAAAGTCACGTCTAACATCATTCCTTTACTATTTTTCAATGTTGAGATTTTACTGTTTACTGAGTTGGCCTTTTAACGGCATTTTAGGGGCTTATAATCAGTTTTCTATTCAAGTTTTACTACTGATTTTGTATTTATTATTTTTATCTTTTTATATTTTGTTTCCTTACCCTGGAAGGCAACATTAATGTCGATAGGACGTTGAGAAATGACTTATGGTCAACTTTTCTTCTTTTGTTGTTTATTAAATATTTATTTTATTTTCAGGGATAATGATTTTTCCATTTCACTTTATTGCCTTTTCCTACCCTATTTGCTCTCCGTAATTCTCTTTCTTCTCTTCCCAAGTTTCTTCTCCTCTCCCACTCCTCTGTAGTCTTGTCTTTCTTTTTCTGCAATTTCTCTTCTCACTTCAACTTTTGGTCTTCTCCGTCGATTGTACAGTGGATTTGGTCGAATGAAGGTGTTCTGCTGGATATACTGACGTTTGCGATTTGTTGTATATCCTGTCAAATTACTGAGTGGGTGTGTTTTAGCATGGATTAACCCTCGGAGTCTATAATAGGTGGTTTATTTTCCAGGATTTCCTGGAAACAAGATTGCTTTATCACAGGTTGAGGTGTTATTGCTTTGAGTGCGTCACAAACGTGTCTATTTAGGGTTGATTTGGGGCGCGATTTCTACACATTTATTTCAATTTTTTTTACCTAAAATTCTAATTTACTGGTCTCTGCTTTGTTAAATCTTGCTTCTTATAAAGGGTTGTCATGGTTACTGAATCATTACGGGTGTGATTTTTTTTTTTAATAAAATACATTGTGTTCTTTTTTTCAATGTGCTTCTGGTTTGTTTACAAATCCTACTCACCGTATTACCCTTCTTTTAAGTTATTAGCTAGATTGAGATTTTAAAATTGTAATGATCGCTGTTTTTTTTTTTATATCTTTTTTGCTTCTGATTTGATTGATTACTCGGTTATTAGATCTGATTTAGATTTTGATATTGTTATACATTTCTGATTTGATTGTTCATCCACTACAAAGAGGTATGGGTCAATTTATGATATATATATATATTTTTACGATTTCAAATTTGTAGTTTCCCTCCCAAATTTGTTTTGAATTTTAGGTTTCTTGCTCCCTATAAATGGTGCATTTCCACTTCTGGTTGTTTTGTGGGACCATTTGGCTTTGCTTTGATTTGGATGATGGTGTTTGGAGAATACATGGGTGGGAAATGAAGATGTTTGGGTTTTGCTTTGAGTTTCTCACTTTCTCAGATGTCCTTTGTAGTGTACATTTTTCTTGGTCTTTGAAACTGGATTTTTTATTTTATTTTGGTTTAAATAAGCTTTTAGTCCCTGGAAAGTTCACCAATTTTGGTTTTAGTCCTTGTAAAAAAAATTCTTAGGATTTCATCCCTGCATTTTCGAAAATTTTGTAAATAGTCCCTATTGTTACCCCTGAATACTATAAATCATACTAGATGAAAAAATTTGTCAATTTTAACCCTATGACCCTAATGTATGATTTTATTTATACTTTCTAGCCAAATTTTGGAGCAAGTCGGACAAGAACAAGAAATTACCTCGATACCCCTTGAGTACTAGATATCATACAAAATGAAGGAATTTAGCAATTTTAACCTTATGTCCCTAATATATGATTTTGTTTCTATTTTATAACCAAATTTTACAGCAAGTCGGACGGTAAAATAAAAATACCTCGATACCCATGAATACTAGATAACGGAAAAAGATGACGGTAGGGACTATTTACAAAATTTTTGAGATTATAGGGATAAAAACCTAAGAAATTCACAGAGACCAAAACCAAAATTGATGAACTTTGTAGGGACCAAAAACATATTTAAACCTTTTATTTTTTTGTGAAAAGGGGTAGATGGTGAAAAGGAGTGGTGGCTTTTGTGACATCTGTTAGCTTCAGGCACCTACATCTCAGCTTGCAAGGTTAGTTTCTCACCTTGACCACCCACACTTCTCATCTGTTTGCTAAATTTTTAATCATCAATTTTATACTTACAGAGAGTTTTATTTAGGTTGGGCAGAGCAAAGGCTTGAAGAACGAGTTTTTTTTTTTTTTTTTTTAAGGATTTGTAGCAAGAGTGGCTTAGGTCATTGAGTTGGTGGTGGTAAGGAGATAACAATGAAGTAAAAGATAAAGATGATGAAGGGCGAGGTTCTGCAAAATACTGCATGTGCCAAAGATGGTATGGTATCCCTCCTCTCTAGCGCCTTTTCTTTCCGGTATTTCAAAAGCTTTTTATTAATTAAAATCTTTGTTTATACACGGCTGAAGGTGACTAATTTTTGTTAGTGTCCAGCTGGCATGTGAGAGGAACATCTACTGAGTCGTGTGCTGCAAGATCTCACTCCCAATATAAGCAAATTGCTTAGCTTCCAAAAGTTTCAGCCCAACTCATAGGTTTATGAAGAAACTGTTTTTTATATACAACTTTGCCATGATTTATTTATTAACACAATTGTTTTATGAAGAACACTTTTTTTTTTTTTGTATACAGGGGCTATGAAAAGAACAGGATATGTTAGGGAATGCTTTTAGGACAATGAAGTAGGATATGAAAGGTGTAGCATGATAATGATGCATGAGTATACCTTATATTAGCTTGATAATGTGGTTCATGTAAAAATGAATAGGTGTGTATATGATGAGTATGGTGGATAAAGTGGTGGTTCTAGAATAATTGATGAGGAATGTGTGGGCAATAATATAAGTATGGCTAACTTTCACTATGCTCTGTAAATCTTACTTTATGATCAAGATTTGGAGCTTTACTACATGTTGCAGATTGGAAAGAGTGACTAATATATTTGACATTCTCAGCGATAGTAATATATTACTCATCTTTAAGATAATATACTATTTAGAATTAACTGAAATAGACAACTATAAACACGAGAAGGGGAGTTGAATTGTGTTTATCAGAAATTAAAATAAAGTTGAAAACTTTTCGCACACAGAAGCTAGGTTCAGACAGGTGTAAAACAACTTACACAGACAGGTCACCTGTCTGGTATATTTTCACATAAAAGCACATAATCACACAAATGAAAAACAACTTGATAAGCACACTTTTAGCCCCTTAATTAGAACACAAATAATATAACCAAAACAACTAAAGAGTTTAAGGGAAGAGAGATTAACACAGTTGTTTATCCTGGTTCACTCTTTAACACAAAGAGCTACGTCCAGTCCTTGGCAGCACCAAGTTTTATCCATTATAACTGATCAGGTTACAGACTCCAAGTATTGTTTGCACACCTAGCCTCTTCAGGCTCCAAGACAAGTATTCTTTGCTCACTTAGCCTCTTCAAGCTCACACAGGTTTGTTTTGAGAAGTTTGTTTGTAATAAATACAATCAGACAAACAGTTCTTTCACTAACACTCAGAGAGTGGATTAAACGTAGACTTAGGAAAGACCGCGTAATAACTTCAAATGATTGAAGAATACAGATAGAAAGAATGAACAGAGTAATGACTCTTTAATGCTTTGTAATCTCTGATGTGTTCATCTTCAATGACTTCTGTATTTGTAGCCTTCAAACATTTAATATCCGTTAGAGACATTCCTTGCAACGATGGCTTCAAGCAGAGCTTCATTAATTGCAATAGAGTCGTTCTGGGCAGCCATTAATGCAATGGAGACGTTGGTTGTACTCTAACATGAATGATCATGGTTTTATGCATCGTGCAGTAGCCAAATCAGAGTTGTGCAGAATGCTTTTGTACTTTAATTTGCAGAGTATATTTCCCTTCTTGTGTAATAACCAAGAGTACTAAGGAATAAAGCATGTTGGAAACATTCTTTAACTGGAAGTTGTCTTTGACTTCCTAGGTTGCTTGAGAGAGTGACCTTCTGAATTTCTTGATAAGCGTGAGAAAGGGATTCAGAGTCTTCTGCATGAGGGGACAGCTTCCAAAAGCTTCTTGTACTCGAGTTCTTAACGAAGAACCTTAGACAAGTATGAGAGCATAGCAGAGACAGGTTGAAACTGATTTGTAGAAAGTCAACAATCCTAGTCAGCAAACGGGTTGACTTTTGCTTATCCAGACAGGTTGTCATCCAAGTGGACAAACAGGTGAGTTTTGCTATTTTATGATCTGTACACTAAGTAGACAGGTTAGCAACTACAAAGTAGGTTAATTAAATCATTAACCAATGTTTGACTTTCATCAAAACTTAGGGAAATGCACACAGACATTTTAGAGACTTAACATTAACATCTTCGTTAAAACTCCAGATTCAAGTTTAGTGACCAAGTTTTTTCAGTTATACCTAATTGATTTAATTTTTTATCAATGATATTTTAATAGACTCTATAACCAAAATTATAGCTTTGCTGTTGTGGGTATTGAAGTACCAATTCTAATTCTTCTCTATGCTTTCTTTTTTCTATCTGTTTAGTGTATGATTTATTGTCTATGTTTTTTTTTTCCTTACTTGCTTTGTTGTTTTAGTCTATAGCTTTATCTTGCTATGTTGTGGTTTTATATTCTTTGCCATTGTGGACTCGGGATTTGAGCATCCTTCTAAAGGCAAACTATCTTCATCCTTATTTTTAGTCTTTTGTGCTTATAAAGTTCTAAAATATTTTGAAGTGGTTCCACATTTATAATAGCTTATAACTTATTATGATCGTGTTATTTTTCCCATACACTATTGGTGAAAATTTCAATTTTAATTACATGTTATGTCTTGGTATTTTCTCATGCATATTCTTCTTTTCGGTTATATACAGGTTTACTTCAACTCCATCAAGAAGTCTACTTGGATCTTCTCCTGATCTAGAGCTTTTCCAATCAAGGTGACTATGATTTCAATTTGTATGGAGTTTTTGGTCCCTCATGAACAATATATTCTTTAGCTTTACGATTAATAACTCTCAATAACTAATAAGAAAAGCTTCAAGTCTGTTAGTATCCTTCTATAACTATTTGCAGTCTGTAGTTGTATACCTTTGAAAAAATTAGAAGAACATGCAGTTAGTATCCTACTATAATTAATTATATTCAGTTTTCTTTTAGTTGGGAAGGATACATTGCTGGCCCGCAGGTGTTATATCCTGGGCTATTCTTTTTGGATTCTTTCTCTTTTGTATTTAGGGTGTAATTGTTCCAGTGCTATGTAATGTTTTCAGAGTAATGTTAGGGTTGCTATAAAATGCAATGGAAGGGAAGAAGTTACAAGTCACGAATAATTTGTCTGTGTTGTAAGGGTCAATAAAATGTGGGCCAATTTTTACTTAGCTTTATCTTTGATGTCTTTTGGGCCAGTTTAAAGTATTCAAAGAGGAAAATAAAAGAACAAAATTAAGAATCACTAGAAGAGTCTCGGATCAAGCATATTTGTTACAGAAGTTACACCATAATGCTGGACATAGATTGTTAATTCTGCTAATTGTCTTTTTCATATTATCCTTTTATGCCAATCAACCTTAGTTTGTGGTTAAGATGAAAACAAAGTGGATCATGTTGTTGCAATCAAATACCTAGACATTCTACATTTAGTTATTTGTTTTCAGTTTCAACACGTGTGTCTTTACCATTCATTTTTATTAGCATGCAAGTTTGATTTGAATTCCCCAACATAATATATAGTGTATCATCTATATACTTGGGTAAAATTAGACCGTTCCTTTGAACAAAATGTCATGCTCTCAATTTTCAATCGAGAATCTTGCAGATTTATATTTAGTATTAAGAAATGGTAGCCATTCAAAATTGGTTGAGATGATTAGAATATTAAAAAGATTTTAAAATTTATTGACAATCCACCAAGTGCACCAGTTTTCTTCATTTCTTGACACATTGCTCTTGATTTAATATTGTAATTGTCATGCATAATTTCCATTTCAGTTTTGTTTCATTCTTTTCTCTATAATTAGTTGATTCTTTTCTCTATAGTGATTTAAAAATAATTACTTTAATTAGTTGATAACTCGAGAATAGATTAATTTACTGTTGAAGTATATCATGGGGGCATTTTTTGTGAAAGGGAGAGAGTGCTTAACAAGCTGCTAGATTATCCGTTCCATACGAGAGGATCCCCTTCCTGATGTCGATGCTAATAAGAAGAGATTTTACTTGGTTGCTAGATCCATAAAACTTTGAAAATGCTTTACTTAATATAATGTGTTTACTCTTTTTTTTTTTACAGGGAGACAACCTAGAATGAGTGGGCAAGCTTTGGAGTTCAAGCAACTTAATGTTCATGCTTGGGAGGCATTTGAGAAAGGCCAGGATATCCACTTGCAAGCCGCACCTTCTCAAGTTGAATTGCTATACTAAAGGCCTGGTATTATTTGATTTGATGTTCATGTCATTTTTTTCCTGGAGAATTCCATAAAACGCCTTTTGGATTTTGGTGGTCTTGCACAACCACTTGTCCTTTTTTTGTCTTTGCTTTCTGAAGTTGGAGCTTAATGTGCCATTGGAGGATTATTGAGTTATTAGAATCAGATTCCTTTGTTTGCATACATTTTAAATAATAACTAATCCATTGTAGATGTCTTTTTTGTACATATATTATTTGTGCGACCCTCATTCTTTGAAATAGTGAAATGGTGTTAATTGGTTATGATTGTAAATTTGTAACTGTTTGGTACAAAATTTCCAACTACAACTTTGATGAATGTGTTCGTTAATTTTTTGCTCTTTTCTTTGCCATGATCATTATAATGTGTAGAGTGGTGGGAAATGTTTATGGTGATTGTTATTTTTTGTTGGTTTTATAACTATAGGAGAAATCTCTCCTAAAAAGCAAATATGAAGAAGATTTATACATTAATAATCACATGAGCATGGGGTTCATGGTGGAAGGATCATCAATGGAGCTACAAATGTTGTAAGCAAACCATAAAAAACAGTTAATGCACCACGGCATCAGGAATTGAAGCTGCTGAGGCATTTAATGAAGGCAAATATTGATCGTAAAGCAGCATCTGATGGCAAGTCTTCCTATTTATCCATTTAGAACATTCTTCTGTGCTATTATTCATTTTCTTGCCATTGATTTTTTAGTTGGTTGAACTCTTCATCTCATTGCCTATATCTAGACATTATCAAGAGTTTATGAATATATGAGTGAGCTGTTCATAATCAATGTGGAAAGAATGAAAGAGATGGTTTGTTGAAACATTTATGTAAAGATAGTTGTACTTTTTCGCATCAAAAGTTTGTTGGGGATATATGAAGCATGTAATATGCCACAAAGTCCTGGAAGCCTCTCTTGGCAAACAAGCTACAACAGAAATGAGGTTTTGGTGCATATCACCCAGTGTCATAGACACCGTCTAGAGTAATGTGCCATCCAATCTCAAATATTCTGATAAGATTTGTCGTGGGAGTAATATGTGAAGTGCTATTTTTGCTTTTCTGCACTTTTTCTATCATTATTTTTTAATTTTTTAAATGTATATTCTCAGGTGCTATTGTCTTTTGAATGAGGGAAGTGTAAACATATAGGAGCTCATTTGCTTAAAATGTTGACAATAGAGGAGGTGACTATATATTCTAAAACTGGTGGAACTCATTGCTGATCTATTCTACTGTGGCTAAGGGAGAGTTTGGAACGTGCTATGTGATTTCCATATTCTGATAAATTGCAAGGAAATAGATCGTGAATACAAGTGTACTACAACAACTTATCAAAAAAAAAAAAAGTGAAGCTGATTATTATGGTAGAAGAAATATAGGCATGAAGACTAGGTGCCACAAAGATTAGCAAGATACCCCACTTTGCTTTGTCATTTGTTTCTTATTCTCTAATTATTTTTGGTGTTTCTTCTTAGTAGTTTAAACTATATATGATTTCATTAATGTTAAAATTTCATCTATAGCAAGTCAATGATGCAAGTGGTGATTGATACATTTTGTTTGGGCTATTTTAAGTGACTTATTGTAAATTAGTAAAATTCAATGGATTAAGTGATTTATGCTAAGTAAACTATTATTTATCTCTATAAAAAAAATGTAAACTAATATTTTTTATAAAAGAAGTTTGTTGATACATAATAAAACTGTACCCGTGTGTTCAGCATGGGTCAACAACCCTAGTATTTTATAATTAGTTGACAGTATAAACAATTTTACACAAAAATTACTAATTTAGATAATGTTGGTGAGGAAAAATGATGTTCATACTTCCAATTAATTATGTATTATAATGTTATTAAAATATTAATTTTTATAATAATTAATTTAAAAGGCGTACAACAATGCATTGATGTGAAATTTTTTACATTAATATCTTAAAAGGTTCATCTAAAATAATATTTTTAAATATTATTATAAAAAAATTATATTAATAATATATCACATTTTAATTTAACAAGTTAAAATCTGATATCTCTTCAAAAACAAAAAGTTAAAATCTGAAATATTACATACATAATTAACTTTGTCAGAATTAATTGTTTTAGTGTTTGGTTGGAGGGAAACAAAGGAGGGGAATGGAGACGAGCAAAATCTCTTCTCACTCAATTTTAGCACCCCTCCAATATCTGAAAGATTTGAAGGGGAGAGGAGAGGATTTAAAATATTTTAAATACATTGACTAAAATATTCCTACTTGTGTATTTTGAAATCTAAAATTATAAGAGTGTCAAAGTAAAGTAGTTAAAAAGTCTTTCCTCTCCTCTTGTGAATCAAATATGAATAGTATTATTTCCCCTCTCATCATCTCCTCTCAATCAAACACAATATCTAATTAAAATATTTCCCCTTCATTCCCCTTTTCTATTAAAATTCCTCCCCTCCTCTCATTTGAATAAAACACACCCCTTTCATCAAGGTCGAAGAATAGAAAAGATAAACATTAATGCTTCTTTTTGTCATGTCTCAATCTCACGTCATGTGCTCTCTCTTCTCTTCCTCTTCCTTTCCTACTAGTGATGACAAAGTAACTTAAAATCTTATGTTCCTTTTGCCTTTTTTTTTTTTTTTGGTTATCATGACATAGGTGTGAAGTATCTATCGATTTCGTCGATCACTAATCTCTGCCAGGGAACCTGGCTAGCCACCTTTAGTGAACACGAGAAATTATACAAATACAAAAATAAATATAAATATAAAAATTCTACCAGTGATTCAATAGACAATAGTATCCTTTTAGTTAGTTTTAACTTTTTAAGTTACTCTTAAAGAGTTGTTTTGAAAATGAATTATTTTCAATAAGATTTTCATAGTTTGTTTTTCGAGACTATCATGTCTCGAGTTCGATGAAATCATGAAATAAGATGAATTAATACAATATTTTAGTTAAATAAATATATGATTATTTCAAATATATTAACTATTTCTTTACTTTTTGATTGCTTTAAAAAAAAAGAACATCCTTTTCGATTGCTTGAAAAAAGAAAAAAAAGAAACATTCTCCTGTTTTCAATATTTCTGATTTCTAAAAGACCTTAGAAGGATTTGAACTCAATGAAGATAACGTCATGTATGAATTAAAATAGTTCTTATTTGTGCTAATACCAGTGTAAAACTAAAAACCCATGCGATGCACAAGCAACATTTCGTGGTCATCATCGGATTTAAAATACAAGATAATTTCATTACATATAAATATAATTGGTTAAAAACATTCAGGAAAAAAAGGGTTGAAACTAAAATTATATTATAAAATT